>VXAC01000617.1:248755-329520 GCA_013399225.1 Rhipidura dahli | reverse complement strand
TTTTTTTTTTTTTTGGTTTGGAGTTTCTTTTTGTACAAATTTAACTTGTTTTGGGTTTTTTACTCCATGACTAGTAGGGTTTTTAATCCATAACTTCTGCCAATGTCTGTGATGAATTTGACTTCTGGTAATGTCTCACTTATCTTTGCAATATATCATAATATTTTACATGTGTGTCGTTTTGGTGAAACAACTAATGGCAACATAACTAGTAAGGTTTCATTCCCTGCTCCCACCCTGTGAAATCATGGAGCTTGTTTTGGTTTGTTCATCCTGTGTGCAGTGTGTGTTGTCTGTGTCTGGGTCATACAAGCAGTGTAAGGTGCATGCAAAGCAGTCAGGATTACACACAGTGTGTGTAATAGCCAGGATGGATTGTGTATTTCTGCTGTTCTCTGTTATCTTGCTAAGTAGTGAGAGACTCGGTGAATGGTGTATCAGTGTTCCTGTTCTACATAGTGAGAAGAACTGTGGTTAATTACTAAAATGGAAATGCTGCTGTCATGGTTTTTGTGGGAAATAAGCAGTTGTCTGTTTGTTAATTATTGGCACAGTCTGATAATGTTTCTTTAAAGGATTAACTGTGGTAACTTTGATGAAACCTGTGGGGATTATGGGGAGCCATCAGTCCAAAGAAGTAGATGGGCCAGTGTGCTCTCTGCTCTATCCAGTTTCGGTGGGAGTTGTGTTCCAAGGAGTTGTGGCATCTTGAAACACAAATACAAATGTCAGACTCTCATTCCTGATGGCATCCACCTAGTGAAATTTCCTATTCTTCCTATTCCTTAAGAGACTTTTTTTTTTAACTTTAAGATAGCATTACAAGTTGCTGGAAATAGACGTAACTGAATTCTTAGAGGGGATTTAATCACAGAGAGATGGTTGAAGAGAGACTGAAAAATGGAAGGAAGGAAGGAAGTAAAATAAAGTGTAACAGCATGTAGGGATTAAGACACAAAACAGGAAGAGACAGAGTGCAGGTTTCCAAACCAAGTGGTGCTGTAAGGAGGAATGAAAGCTTAGGAAAGCACTTTTTCTACTGACCGTGGCAGGGGTTAAATTCTTTTTTTGTGTCTGTAGAAGGATTTTTAATTATTTGACAATAGTGATTTTTATTTGGAGCCAGAAAATTCAAGTAGGTAACACTATCATTGTCGGTGAGCAAAGGAGGGCAAGCAACTTGATTAACAAATGAACACTAAGTGAGAGAGAGCTCAAAGGAGCAGCAGTGCACCAGCAACCTACCAGGAGTATGGGAATCCTGAAGATGGCTTTAGCTTGGGCTTAACTGGGCAGTGAAAATGGAGATGCTTTGGCCGTGTGGAGTTTGTGGTTTGAGACCTCAGGTAATCCCATGAAACCTGAGTTGCATGGCATTGAAGATATGTGTTGGGAAAAGAACAGAATCTGTTCCCACAGATTGGAAAACTAATTAAAGATGACCATTAAAAGCACTCACAATTAATAGCTATACTGCTTTATTTCCTTCAAATAGCCAAAGTATTTGGCTCTGACCCTGTAAAAGATCTGAGCACCTGCATAATTTCAGCAGGTAGTCTCTTGAAAGCAGGGAGCCTGGTCATATTGAAGTTACAGATAGAAGCTGTGTGCCCTTTTTCATGAAGGAGAATTTCATGCTTCACTAATACAGTCATACAAGATATTACATTAGTATGAAAATAAAAACTAAGAAAGTTGTTAATATTATATATATTATTTTGATTTTGTTCTGGAGCTGCTTGTCTTAAAATATCACCTCCCACAGCATGAAACAGATGACGTTATGCTATCAATAACTTTAAAGCATTAAAAAGCGCTTCTATTTCTTATAAAAGCAAGAAAAACGCAAGCTTAACATTGGAAAAATAAACAAGGGCAAGTTTATATGTGTTCCAAGTGGTGTTCCAGATTTAGACAAAAAGCTTACAATTAGCTGCTGAATCTTTCTCTACTTGTCACCACACTTCACAAGGCAAAGAGCCTTGATGAAAGCTATACCTAAATGCAGTTGTAATGGGAGATTAGGAGAGAATTGGCCTTTTGTTCGTTTCCAGAATGCAGTGAAAACTGTTTAAATTTGCATGTGTTTATTTTCTCTTTTTTTCACTAGATGGTGCTGTCGGAGGGGGTTTGACTCCAGTTACTCGTTGGCACTTGCCCAGCGTGAGCTGGAGTCTGAGCCAAGACTCTGAAAGCATCATCATTTTGAAGAGTCCTGTGTACACTTGGCCCGTGTGAAACAGTGGTGCGGGAGAGCTTTTGCCATGACTCATAAAGAGAATGTGGTATATCTGTGTAAAAATTGATTCTGAGACTACAATGTCTAAACTATGGAAAAAAGTAGTGCAGAGATGTATGTTCCCAGAGAGGCCATATTTTTCTTTTATTTTCATAAGCAAGGATTTTATGGTGCCAGAACACGGCAGAATGCTGTTATCTCAGCATGATCTAAGAAAATCCAAGTGCCTGATCCAAGGGGATTAAATATTCTGCTGAACCAAGGGATATTTAGTGTGCCTGAAAAAGCTATTTTCTGGTAGGAATCTCATTTCAATATGGATTCCAACCAAATATAAAGAAAAAAGAAAAAGGCTATGTTTTTATAATGAAGGTATAAGCTCTTTCCAGCTTTCTGTTTTGAGTTCATTTTCTACTTTAGCATAGTTCTTACTGAAGAGATTAAACAATATTTAAACTTTAAAAAATACAAATTAAGATAAAAAGGCAACAGTTTTGGTTTATTAGCATTTATTAGCATTGAAATTATTCCTACAGTTATGAGAAACTGGCAGAGTCCAGGCCCATAGGAAATCTAGTTTATATTGCTTTTTAAAATACAATGTTTTGTTTTGGGTATAAACCTTGGATTTTGTTTGCTGGAGTGTTCTGTGGGTCTTGTGAGAAAGAAAAAGGAAAATACCTACAGCTTTTTCTTCTGAAGGTGGTCTTTACATAGAATGCACAGTTTAAAGGGGTTCCAGCGTTTTTCTTTCCTGATTATCTTCCTTGCTTAAGAAGGCCAAAATGCAGGCTCACAATCTGCATTAGTGCATTTTTCATCCTTTTGAAAAATTAAATGGATTTAATATCTGTAAAGGATGCCTGGTGATAGCTCTACAGGCTGGTCTAGTCTACAGACTCGGAACAACTGTAGCTGAGAAACTGGAAAATTTGTCTTTGTAACTTCAGCAATGTCCCCTGGTTTGACCCAAAGTGAGGCCAGCTGGTGTAGTAGACGTGTCTAGTGGATTTATGGTCTTTATTGCTTTTCCTTTGTTGGACCTGCAGAAAGACCTGTCCAGGGAGTCACTCCACTGACAGCTGAAGTGGAGAATCCCAACTTTCAGTCAAAGCTGGCTTCTTTACATTTTAGTTTGTAGGAACACGGCCAGCTGTGAGTGATTTGAAGGCTTAGAAAACATGATTAAAAATTAAAATTAGTAACAGTATAAGGAGCAGCTGGAACAGGGATCTTGCCCTGAATCTACACCCAGGTGTTTCTGGCCACACCTCAGCCCCTGATTGTGATGTTTGTGGCTGAGCTGTGCTGGCAGATAACGTGAGTGCTTCTCATCTGCCTCGCTGCAAAATCAGCTGCGTTGGTTTGAAATGTTGCTGGTAGTAAGATCTTAACTTGTTCCAGCTGTTCTCAAAGCAATCCCTTGTCAACTCCCCCAGCCTGCAGAGGAGAGTTATGTGTTTAATGTAAATGTGATGTTAAAAGGATTTAATTCATTTGGTTCAGAAGGTTGCATGAACATGCTTAAATTCTTTTCTTTGTCCATTCTGAGCAGGTCAAAGGGAGCCAAATCAGATGCTTCCAAAGTGGAAATAAGGCTATCTGTTAGGGACAGCTGAACCAAATTCATTAAATGGGTGGGTTTTTATTACAGAAAAAAAAATTAAAGACAAGCCTCTTACTCTAGTTTTGTTTAGATGAAATCTGAGTTAAGGAGGAATGCAAGGGAGGAATGAAGAGGTGATATGGAATGAAAGCATGCTAAGACCAGTAAGGGGGAGATGAGCAGGTTTTGTTTCGACATGTGCTTTCTGAAAATCAAACACTTGCAGAAGGGTGCTGGAGTTTCCCTTTAGAGTCTGCAGAGGGCAGCCTTGCACCGCGCTGTGCTCTCCTGGAGCGGCTGGTTCTGACCTTGGATGGTGTCCTGAACTAGAGAAAAATATATTTTGGAAGAAGTGAACTCTTAATAAAGAAACGGGTTTTTTTTCACATAGGCTTGGGGAATTTTATACGAGTAATTAGCAACGATAATTTGTGGAGAGCGAGATGGGAGAAAAGGGCAGTGTAAACACTGGTGCCAGAGAAAACTGGCAACTTTGTGGTGGTAGCCACAAAATTCATGCCATTTGGTCTACTTTATTGCTCATCATGTGGATGGCTTCTAGAAAAAAAAGAAAGAGAACAATTAAAGCTTTCAGTGGAATGAATTGGGCAAGTGTTTGCATGGAGGAGAAAGGAAAAAGTTTTTAAACTTGTTAATACACTGAAAGACTTCCAGTATGTTGTGCCTTGCCAGGTATCCTCTTTGTATTGTTAGATGTGTCTTATTCAGCTGGGATAAAATAAAAAGTTTATTTGTCTAAATTTCTCTAAAGTTACCACCAAGAATGGCCTTTAGATGTATGTGAGCAGAATAAGCAGCAATTTTTATGGAAAAATCCCACACCTCTTTTTACATGTATCCCATACGTTTCATCTAGAAGGTCCAAACACCGTGGGTTTGAATTCTTATTTTAGTCTGCTACAATGGAGTGGCTGGGATGTAGAAATTTGATTACTTCAGTTTCTGCTTTTTCTGAGAACTTTGAAAAGAAAAATCCTTTTCCTGGGATTTCTGTACCTGCAGTTGTGTGGTGGCATAACTGAACGCTGTCCTTTAAAACAAAGTCTGCAACTACATCACCGTGCATGAAGGAACCAGAATTCAGCGTTTATCCTCACTGGGATGAGAAGTACCAGGTGTTTGTTGGGACTCAGACCCTGAAGACTGAGATGGGCTCTGGGCAGAGCGACCTTCCTTGAGCTCAGGGTGGGGCTGGTGACAGATTGTGGGCCAGCAAAGCCACTGGTGATGGATTGGTGCCTTCTGCTGGTTGCTCGGTGGCCCACATGATGTGACATGGTGATCTCCCTCCCTGGCAGAGTGAGGGTCTCTTTGCCAGGCCCAGGAATGAGCAGGGTGCCACGTTGTCCTTTTGCACAGAGTAAGCCTCCCAGATTGTCCTGTATGAGTAATGCAGTCGTGTGAAAGTTTTCAGGAAACGCTGCTTTTAAATTGTATGCAGGGTTTTGATAAATAGGGGATATGTTCTCTGGAATTATTCATTTTTCACCTGTTCTCAAGAGCTTGTGTTTGCTCTCATAAGTCACACAGCAGACCAGTGGTTTGTTTCTTTATTTCTAAGAATAGGTACATACCAATAAATTTTGTTCAAAGGTGCAGCTAAGAAAATGCCATCACTGAAAAAGGCATGTTTCAATCACAGTTACATCTATTACTCACTTTTGTCAAGCTTCCTACTTAAGAGTTAAAGTTTGACTAAACTTTTCTGGGGTGTAAATCCGTGTCAGACTTGGAACATTTGCTCTGTAAACTCCAAAAGAAACATAGAAAACATGCTTTCTTTGAAATTATACATATTTATCGCTATTTATTATTTTAGTAAACAAGCAGAGTAATACAAATTCCATGTAGGAAAAAAAATTTAAAACTGTGGAATACTGGTGCACAGTATAGCCAAGCAGTGAAAAGAAAGATTTTTAAATTTAGGGTTTATCTGGATTAGTGTGTAATGTTTGCAGTGACAGGTGCTTCCTTTATGCTTTGCCCAAATGTCTGGAAAGTAGTTTGTCATTAAGTGCTACATTCAGTGTGTATCTCAATTTCAGTATAACTGGAGGGTCTCTGGCTTTGTTAGGTCCTTGTTTTCACATCTGACCTCAGCCAGCTGGAGTCTATTGTTTTAAGCGTAATGTAACAGCTGACATAACATAACGGGTATCAAGCTGAAAAACTGAAACACTGCAGCGAGCTGAGGCGGAGGGAGGGGAAAGGGACAAGCTGGGAGGAGACACAGGGGCAAAACCAGTTTCATGATTCAAAGTGGAAGCTTGCTGGCTTGTTTTCCCAGGGGGAATTAGCTAGGGAATAATGGGATGAGTCTGTTGAAGTTCTATTTGCAATTGATTACATATGATAGACTACTGAGACAGGTTTGAATTTGCCAGCTGTCACTAGCTGGTGGCTCCTGAATGGCTTTAAGTGGCCCTTGGTAGGCAAAACTGGAATAAACTCTGCAGGTGTGGTGTAATTGTAGTGCAGAAAAGCACTGAGTGCCAGTGCCTTGGAAGAATGGAGGTTCCAGGAGTTAGCAGAGAGAAAATAACTTAAATTGAATGCATTAAGAACTTTATTTTGTGATGTTGGGTTAAGTGGGTTCAATTAACTGGCTAAAAACCCAAAATCAGTTGGATTTCTTGGTGGCTTTCTTTTTCTTGGCAGTTTCTAAACTAAACTTCCATGAGTTTGTTTTCTGAAAAGCTTCGTTACTTTGCTTCTCAACTCCTGTGTTTGACAGGAGGAAAGTGCATCTCAGCACTGAGCACTAACTGCTCCTGGAAGGGGATTGAGTAAAAGGAACATCCTGGTAGGAATTTGCCAGGCTGTGAAAAAAGTGACAAATATCTGACTTTGTGCACAAACAGAGAAAAACAGCATAGGGAGAATACTCTTATTTCTTCATATATATTTATGTATATGCTTCTGTACATATATATTTCTATGTCAAGCATTTCTATTTTCAGCAGTGGTTTGAAAACAAAATACTTCTACCTGGATTTCATTTGTATTGAGTAGAGCCTCTGGCAATTCTGCCCTACTGAGAGTTTATTCCATGGCTTTAGACGAGGTGGGTAAAAAAAGGCAAGACTGTATGCTGGTTGTTTTTCCTTTTAAATGTATTTGGGCAGAGGAAACTAAATTACGTTCTACATTTACAAGTGAAGTTTTTATGGCATGAGACTTGCAATTGTGCAGTGTGTTTAACTTTGTGTGTATGAGTCGTCATCATGACTTCAGTGGAGCTTCCTGTGTGCATAAATATTAACAGGATCAGGATGTAATAGGAAAGATTTCTTCAACAGAGTCTGCTTGTACTTAGGGGTAACCGAGGAAGCATGAGTTTGATTTATGTAACTGCAAACTGTATTTATCTCACTTTTAATGTTTTAAATGTGTTTTTATCTAATTTACTTTTATTTTGGTAGTATAAAAAATGTCATCGTGACCGAAGAGTGAGTTGTGTTAAACTTGTCTTGCACAAAGAGTTTCTAGGATTGCTCCTGTTGTACTGTGGGGCCCAATTCTGCTTTATCTCAGTAATCAGAAAGGCCTTGTGAAAGTTTATTAAAGCTGTTGATTCAGTGGCTAGTAGTACTTAGCATGGGCATTTACATTTTATCTCAGCTTACAAAAGAAATGAATTTAATTGTGGAGCTCAGAACATGCTGTTTGTACTGAGCTGCTGCAGAAGCCTTGATAATCAAGCCCAGAGAGCTGCCACGTACTGCGGTCTCTCTTCCGTGTTCGTGGCGTGTCCTGTGCCTTGGGAGCAAACAAGAATGGGTGCCCATGTGCCCTGGTAGCCACATCAGTCAGAGGCTCTGCAGCAGAACAAGTTCTGGAGGCTTCTGAGCTGCCTCTAGGGACCAAATACTGGGCTAAATGCCCTAAAACCTCTGCACTGCTCAGCTGTCCCCGCTGATCACTGATTTCAGGGACCTGTACCTTAGTGCATCGTTTACACCAGGTATTTCCACCTAACCCATTGGCCATGAGCATATTTTTAAGATGATGGGGAACCAAGAGCTGTTATTAGTGCTCAGAAAGAGCCAGACTTTGAAGTACTAACAAAATAACCAAAATACCTGTTTTCACACCCAGTCTGTGAAAGCAAGCTATGTGCTGCCTCACTTTGATGGTTTCCCTTATGCTAATGACACTGAGGCTGACCTCTTTTTTTCCTCCAGCATGCTGTTAACATCCTTATTAAGGCACCTTTCAGAAACACTCCGTTTCGTTGTTGTTTCTGTCAGCTTGACAGGATGTGTTCACGCGTGGAGTGCATGCAAAAGGACTCGATTTACTCGTCCTTTATTCCTCTGCAGCTGTTCCCCAGATCAAGGTGAGAAAGGATGTCTGCTCTAGAGGTAATTTGTCTGTTCCACGGTTCCCTGCAGCACGGGTGGGTGCAATGCATTTAGATGCTGTTTTGGCCGCAGCATTGCAGAACAGTTTTAAATCAGGTTGCGTGCGTATGATGAGTGACCTCCATCTGGCCTGCAGGCAGGGAGTTTGACAGCTACCTTCTAGGAGCTGCTCCAAGTCATTGATTTAGTATATGGAGCTGGGAATGAGTTATGCTTAGTGGCCAGGGCTGGGGGAAAAGGAGGAGAGAAGATCAAATATTTACTAATCTTACTTCTGTAATGCCTTACAAACACGAATGTGCTTAACCTCGCAGCATTCTTGGGAGGTGAATATTAGCAGTTTTATGTGTAAAATCGGGTGATCCATAGCTTTTCCACTCTAAGTTGGCTTTGTGAGATAAATCCTTCAGAGAACCCAGGCTGTATGTAGGTTTCAGCCTACATAAACTGGCACTGCCACCTGAAGAAATGATCCTGCTGCTCCGTTCCTTCTGCCAACACAAGCATTTATGCAGCTATGTTGTCAATTGCCTTGGAGAACCCAGATGGGTTCAAATTAACCTTTTTTTTGGCCAGATGAGATTGCTTCTTTTGGCAACAGTGCTGGCTTAAACTGTTTGTGGAACTGTAGAGTAAGATTTGTTAGCTTTTGATAGTTTAAAGTGTGATGGAAACTTTATCTGCAACACAATTTACAAGCAGACTCGTGTGTTATTCTTTTGAGAAAGGACATTATTGTTGTTTCCATTACAGTCCATTCCAAAGGTCCTGCCTGTAAGATCAAGTACAACACCTAGCAGAGTGGGGAGCCACATGCTCTAAAAGATAGCTCCCATCCTCATAGGGCTTGCAGCCTGAACAGCCAAAGTGGTTGCAAAGGTGAGGGGAAGGAAGTTCTGAGTAGGCTCTTGCACAGCCAGGCACTGAGGCAGAGAAAACACCACTTCCAGAAGTCT
Source organism: Rhipidura dahli (assembly GCA_013399225.1). Classification (NCBI taxonomy): domain Eukaryota; kingdom Metazoa; phylum Chordata; class Aves; order Passeriformes; family Rhipiduridae; genus Rhipidura; species Rhipidura dahli. The sequence continues at coordinate 320,334 of VXAC01000617.1, read as the reverse complement.
CATCTTTGGTCTGCTCCAAGCATTCTGGTTCTGTGATGGGCCTCAGCAGTCACAATGCTGAAAAAATTATGTATTTAACTTCTGGTCACATTTCTTAACTTAGAACTGTGAAGGTTTTGGGCTGGGATTTTTTTTTGCCCCACAAAAACTGAGATTTTGGCCCTTATTTTACACACTGAAATTTGTCCCTCTCGTGTATTGATTTGACTGAATAATGAATTAAGTAGCATTTTATGTTTACTTTTTATCTGTTTTGCTGCAGGAAAGCAGGGTTTCAGCCTGACAGCTGACTGAGGGTAACTTGGCTGAGGTTAAATTTATCCTGCAGGTCTAGCCCTGCCTACCATAATCCAGAGCTGGTTATTGACCCCGAGTTGGCACCGAGGCCGTCTCTACAAACAAAAGCTGTTCTGTTCAAACCCAGCTAGAACAGGTAGGGTGTAGGTAGGTTGGTAGAAGCTTGTCTCTCTGGAAAAAAGCTTAAGAATCAGTCATCTGCGAGCTCTTTGCTGCAGTCCCTCCATGGGATTTATCAGTGCCCAGAATTGGACTGTGTCCCCTTCCACAGTCGGCTGCAGCGCCCAGCTGCTCCAGAAACCCTTTTTATTTTTGCCACCAAAGATGGTTAAACTTAATGTGGCTGCAGCAAAGAGGGCAGAGAGCCCTTCCACAGCAGAGTACCGCTGTTCAGCTTTGTGGGTGGTAATCTCTGAGATGAGAAGTGCAGGTATGAGCAGCAGGGTGGGGCAGTATCTTCAATCTCTCTCTCTCTTTGAAGTGATGGTGGGCACGTGGTTGCACATGTCAGTGTAGCCTAGTCCCACAGGGTATAATTGTACTATTATGTCATTGTTATTATTAATACAGTAACAGGCACATTTGGGGTTGAATTACTGCAGTTGTTTTGATTAAAAAAACCTCACAAAAAACCCACACAACCAAGCCCCACCCCCCACCATCTCTCCACACACAATACTAAATATCTGTGTAGAAGAGTCTCGAAACAGCAATTTACCTTACGGATTCCTAGCACATGTGTTTCTCTATATATTAATATATATGTATATAAAATTTTTAAAAAGCTTCTTGGATGTATGTGGGATTTTTCAGGAGCAATGACACATGTTTTCATACTTGCATGTTAGGATTCAGCTCATTAGTAAAACAGTTAAATATTTAACCACCATGAGTCATGCACCTTTTTAAAACAAACAGAGTTAAAAAGGATGTAAAGAAATAATTCTCTCTTTATTCTGGACTGGCTTAGGGAGTTGCTATCTCTTCTGCAAGGAAAAAAACATCAAGAAAATTAGGGGCAGTGTTCTGACTTTTTGGAAGTCAACTTTACAATGGCATGTGCTTACAAATACATTTGGGCTACAGTGGGTAAGGTGGTGGGAATAGATCTGGGATCTTGTAGACCTTCCAAGCAGCACAAGTTTGCAGCAGTAATTAAAATTAATAACTTTGTAAACAGAGACCTATATTTATATTTTGGTAACAGAACTAAGAAACTCCATGCTGCAATGCAGAAAAAAATGCTTTCAAATAGTATAGCAATAATGTGAAATTTCCTTTTTTCTTTTAAATTGATTATGTCAGGTTAATGGCCGATGAGAGTCAGAGGTGAGAAGCTCAGCCATGCATCAAGTCACACAAAAATGCACACTGTGTCCATTCTGTCAAGCACTTCCCAAAACAAGCAGGCAGTCTGTCAATCTTTACTTTTTCAAGGTCCACAAAACATGGTGCTGAAATGCTAGTAAAGTCATTAAGAGAAATTCTGATTATGAGAATCTCCTGTTTCATGACTTGATTTGACTTTTGCAAAGCATCTAAACTCTGGTTTCCAAGTGTTCAGACACAAGGGACTGTTAGCTTTCACATCCCAGGCAGCTTCATTTATTTTGTAGCTTATGTACACGAGTGTTTCTGTTTTCAAAACCAAGTCCTAGCTTCATAGATGTGTAATGGTCACTGACAGCCCAGAAAGCCAGCTGTGCTCTGGGCTGCATCCAATGCACTGCAGCCAGCAGGTCGAGGGAGGGGATGCTGCCTCTCTGCTGTGCTCTGGTGAGAGCTCACCTGCAGTGCTGCATCCAGCTCTGGGGTCCCCAGCACAGGAGGGACATGGAAGTGTTGGAACGAGCCCAAGAAGATGATCAGAGGGATGGAGCACCTTTCCTATGAGGAAAAACTGAGAGAATTAGCTTTGTTCAGCCTGGAAAAGAGAAGGCTTCAAGGTGACCTAAAACTGTGGCCTTCCAGGATCTGAAGGGAGCCTACAGGAGAGAGGGAGAGGGACTGTTTACAAGAGCATGTAGTGACAGGACAAGGGAAAACGGCCTCAAACTGAAAGAGAGTAGGTTTAGATTGGATATTAGGAAGATGTTCTTTACTGTGAGGGTGGTGAGGCGCTTAAATGGGTTGCCCATAGAAGTTGTGGATGCCCCATCCTTGGGAGTGTCCAAGGCCAGGTTGAATGGGGCTCTGATCAATCTGTCTAGTGGAAGGTGTTCCTACCCATGGCAGGTAGGTTGGAATGAGGTGATCATTAACATCCCTTACAATCCAAATCATTCTGTGATTCTATGATCTATACTTAAACTGCTGATTTCTTCTGATTTTGTGTCTGTAACTAGCTTTCAATTGGAAAGAAGAGACTAGTGTTTGTAAATGTAGAAGGTAATAAGTTTCCTTTTGGTCATTTTCTCCCTGCAGCATTGCTAGTGCTTTTTGTTAGGAAGAGGGAATCAATGATTATTCAGAAAAATATCCTCTGGCACTTTAAATCTCTATTAAGTAGAGTCAGGTAGCAGGGTCTTTTAAAAGTAACAACTCCTCAGCTCTGTAGTTCCTGTAGATTTCCCACAAATGTGTGAATTTTTGCTACTTACATCTGGTAGGGTAAACATCTGGAAAATAGCAGGTGAGAAGTGGGATATTCTGCTACTATCCCTCTTGGAACACAGAATGGCATAAAAGTGCAGGAGGGCATCACAAATAGCCTTGGTGTTAGGTGACTGTTCATTACAGAGAGCACAAGGAGGCAAGCAGGAGAAACATCTTTCTGATGACAGTTGCCTGAGTAACATGAGTTGTCTGTTCCTTGAAACAGCTGTTTCTTTCTCCTTGCTCCCTAATTTGGTGAGGCATTGACGAAGTTGCTAATAGGTATTTAATTCTTCCTACTGTTTAGGGGAGATGTTGAGTTAGAGCTTTTCCACTTAGCAAAACTATTTGCTTTAGAGAGTTGGTGCGAGGTGATGGATGCTGTCAGTGAAACCTTTCATGCAAAGGTGTAAGTGGTGGAGGAAGAAATGTCAGGTGGCTTGGATGAAGGATGAAGTGTCACTTCTGTTTATCATTACCTCTTGGAACAGGGACTTCTTGAGTATTATAATTTCTTAATGAATTGCAAATTTTATCGTGGAACTGTATCTTCTGTCATTCTTTCCCTAGCTTGAACTTAAAAATCATTGCTGACTGAAGCAGTCTACAAGGCATGGAGAATTCAAATACACAGAAAGCCAATGTCAATTAAAATTTGGGGAAGCTTGAATTGCCTTCCTGAACGTGCATCTAGGCTCTCATGCACAGTACAACTTTGCTTGCCTGTCAGCTTTTTAAAATTTAAATGTCTTTTAAGCACTTCTATACAAATATTAATCCCAACCTTTATCTTAAACAGCTCCAGGACCCAAGGTATTGTGAACATTTTAAAACAAAAATTAAAAATGAACCAGTATGGGGAATTCTTTAGAACTGCTACTGATTTTCTTACTTATTATTAGTCCTAGACATAAGGCTGAAAACAATCAGTAAAAGTCCTGGAAAATATTTTTGTTTCTATCTCTTCATTTGTTTTATTTCCCAGTAAGATACCTTTCATGTGCCATGGGACCTGGAGGAAAAACAATGGCATCTGACTGACCAGCATAGCAGAAGTGATATACAGAACAAAGAAGGCTTCTTATTTGTAATCTCTTAGGTTTTTATTCATCTCAGTTCATAACAGAGGAAATCAATATTTTTCAGTTGCTTTGGTAAAGTAGTATTAGGTCAAAATCAAGCAGCTCTTTTTTTACAAATGAGCTTACTGTAATGTTCCCAGCTATAAGGCTAAAGTTTCAAAGCAGTGTGCTTTTTACTTTGATTTATTTATTGTCAGTAGCTTATCAGGCCTTTGTTTGAATTAGGAGCCATTGTGGGCAGCCAGAAATTGAACTTTATGTAATATAATCTATCTGTCACTTAGTATCAGTTCCCTAACAGTGATGCTAACACATTCCGACTTCAGCATCTGGACCTCACACTTGAGTTTTCAGCCACAAGGTCGGGTCTAATGTTTCAGTGCTTCCATGTAGCCCCTTCCTAGCTATTTCCCATCTGTGTATGACTGTCCCACTTCCCTAGGGGTCAGACAATGGTTCTGCCAATGTCACCAGACAAGCCCTTTCCCAAGAGAAATTTTGTTTAAACTGTATCACATGTTAAACTGTGCCAGACTACTGGATTCATTGTCTTCACCTCACAAGTAAGGAAAATGATAATAAAGCAGTAAGTTGTGGGATTATGCTTGAGCACGTCTCTGAGATGAATATATAGCTTTTTATTTCATGGGCCAACTCCAAAAAAAGCAGTTCTCCAGTCTCCTTTAATGATTTAAAAAAGAAAGGCCAAAGTATGGAAAGATAAGATGTGATTGCAGGAAAGACAAAGAACAAGCATTAGAGTCTACAGCTGGCTTCTCACCCTCCCTGACAAAGTCAGTTCTTGAAAGAAAAATCTGTAATAGTAATGTACTAAGTGTTATTAAAATTTGCAATCTGCCTTCTACCTCTTGTAGAGCCTTTATGGCTCTCAGGCTTTTCTAGGAAAAATATCTTATTTCATGCTTTCCTAGCTGGAGAAGACCTTGGAGGAAAGCAGGCAAGCATGCCCTTGAGCAAGAGAAAAATTCACACATCTCCACCCTGTGAGCCTCCAAGAACGTGCTTCTGTGATGGCTGCACCTATTTCATGTGCAAACATAATATGGAGACTTAAGTATTGAAGGGTGAAAGCAGCAGGTGGCTGGGCTGACTGAAGGACACTTCCCCAGTCTGCGCTCACCTTGTACCTCACAAATTGCCTGCTGGTAATGGATGGAAGTCCAAGCCAGCAAATAAACAGGGTATCTCTTCTCATACGCCCTCCCTCTGTTTTCTTCTGAATCAGCTTCTCATTTTAGGTATTAATTCAGAAGCTGGAAAGCTCAACCAGAGCCAATGAGCAGGAGGCTTAGCCCGGAGCAGTACCTCCTCTGTCTCTTGAGCAAGTAGCTGCGAGGGAATGAAACTTCCCTCAAAACATCTGGCAGAGCTGAGCTGTGCCAGCACATCCTTCCTCCCCCAGGGAAGATGACTGACTTCTAGGGTGGGGCCAGATCAAAAGGAAAGGGCAGGGAAACGGAAACAGGGGTGAAAAGGGATGCCAGAATGTTTAAAACATAGCTGCTGCATCTTTCTAGTGGTCTAGCTCCTGTTTATGGAATAAATTTCATGAAAGATGCACTGATTTATGTTAGCCTGTGATATGTAGGCCTAGACCTACTGGCATGTTTCAAGAGGTTGGGGAAGAAAAGAAAAAGAGACCAAGGTATTTTGCTTGCACTTTTTGCTTGAAGGTAATTTAGTCTGAAAAACTTTGAAGTAAAATAAACATTGTATTTTAAGCAGCTGAAGGCATTTACTATGTTTGTGAAGACCTTTGCTCTTTGCAGTCTGGTTTGAGGAGATTTGTTTTTGTCGAGAAGAAACAAAAATATTTGTGAGCTTGCTTTTGACTCCTGGACTGCCACTTATGGGTGAGGTGGAATTGTACAAAACTTCATTTTGATATGAGTCCAAAGGAGAGAGACACTGCTAGTGGAGTGGCCTGGAAAAGCTACATTAAACTCTTTCTTTCAGGATTGGCTTTGAAGAAGCCAATGGGTTGTGAATGATGGGTTGTGTTTGCTTCGATTTCCCTCCCTGTAGTGCTGCTGCTCAGGTTGGCACTAAGAACAGGCTGGATGCAGGTGCTATTTGGAGAGGTTACCCTCATGAACAGCTGACTCCCTCTGTGGGTCAGGAACTGGTCCTGAAAGCTGCATATGTGATTGTCACCACCTGACATTTGGAGCACCTCTCAGATCTTTGAAACACTCAGTAGTCCTGCACTGTGAATTCTGTGTTCATCTTGTCTAATTAACTCTGCTGGCAGGGACAGATTGATTATTAGCAATGGAGACCCTGTGAAATATGACAAACCTAGAAGTTAGCTGAAAAGTAGCATTTTTAGCTCATTTTATTATAATCCTCCCTGCCTTCTGCACCATGAATGTATGTGGACCAGACCTGAAAATGCATTTGCAAGCCCTAAATCTGCTGCACTGTTGTTAAGTTTAGTAGATATAAAGGTTTCACTTGTAATTTAAAAGATGAGCTACAGATGTTGATTCCCTATGTGGGAAGGGTTCTAAAATTCAGGGTTGCTACCTAAAGGTTGTATTTTTCAGTGCAGTTGAAATAAGGTTGTGGCCTTTTGTGGTGCTTTGGAGTTCACAGAACTTTTGCTGTGATTCTGACTCTGATTCAGAGCAGCATTACTGCCAATTCAGAGTAAAGAACTGTTTTCATCTTTCTACATTAAAAATGCATGAAAGGACAGAAACAATGTGTGATGAACTGACCACAACCCCCATTCCTTTCTCCCCAGCCCCTCTAGCAGGGAGGCAGCAGAAAATTTTGGGGTGAGTTTAAGCCTTGGAAGAAGGGAGGGATGACTGGAAGGTGTTTCAATATTTGGTTTTGTTTCTCATTATCCTGCTCAAATTTGATATATAATAAATCAAACTGATTTCCCCAAGTAGACTCTTTTTCCCAATACAGTAACTGGTTTGACTGATCTCTCCCTGCCCTTATTCCGACCCATGAGCCTTCTGTTAGATTTTTCTCTCCCTGACCAACTGAGGAAGAGAGCAAGAGTGGCTTTGGTGGACACCTGGTGTCCAGCCAGGCTCAAACCACCCCTCTAGGTTATGTAATAAAGTCAGAAAACACCTTGAAGTGTGAGAATGTGATTCTGGTAAACAGATAAACATGCCAGGTGAAAAACCAAACCAACCCCTCTTAAAAAAAACTTGACCTCAGGAAAACAAGCCACACAGAAGCCAGAAAAACCTACTCTGATGTGAAATGCTTGATTTTCTGGTAAAATAAAAACAAAAGTAATAATTTAAAATGTATTCAAATAGCAGCAACCATGCATAAGATTTTTACTGTCTTCTGAATTATTTATAAGGGAAAACACTTAGATCCCGGTTTTGCCACTAAATCTTTCAAGAAAAAAAAAATCACACAGGAAAGGTTTGTGTACATGAGAGAAATTTGCTTGCTTATGTTGTTAGAGCTTGGTTTTGCTCTTTGAATGTAAGGTTATGCTTAAAAGCTACATTCTCCTGGCATCTACTGAGGTTATGTTCTTCAGAACTCTTTAAATGGGCTAAAATAAGCAGTAGTAGTTAAACAAATATGGCACAGTCAAAGCAAATGCTTTGATCAAGTATTGTTGACAAATGTACTGTTACGGAAAGCTTTAAATAACATGTTTTATTTCTGTCTTGCTGTAGTGCGTGGCATTAGATGAATCAAAACAGGTGGATTTTAAAAGCAATATGCATGTTTTAGAAACTGGTGATTAATCAAGAATTATATGTGTTTCAGTAAGTGCATTTAAAAACACATTTGGCAATAAATACATCACTTAGGTACATAACCAAACAGTTTAAGGAAAAGTTCAAGAGAAATGATGACATTGCCTAGCCTTTTGTGTGGATATTGAACCTAGCTACTTATTCCTGTTTGGACAGAGATTTCAGCTTTGGATAGTGTTTATAGTGTCTCAAGCACCTGTACATTGCAACCTTCTGCAGGGGAATATTAAAGACTTCAGCTACAAGGGCCTCATACTGTGGATTGTCCTCCTAGTATTTGTGAGATACTGTCATGTTGCTTGTCACATCTACTGCAGTTGTAAGGTCTGCAGTGATTGTTATTCAAGACAGGGTGCCTTTTGGACAAAGAAAGACATAACTGTTGATTTTAAACACAGGGAGACCTTTGCCATCATATAAATACGTTAAGGAACTTCCTTGTGCCAAAAACTTAGAGCTGTGGTCTGCTAGAAACAAAATACTTGATGAATTGGCACTAAAAGTGACAAGTTAGCAGCAGCAGCTTTTAAATGTGTGTTGCACCACCAAACATAATGCCTAAAAATGAAGAATCTCTCTGAATTTTTTGGGTGTTTGAGACCTGAGCTGTGTAAATGTGAGAAGGGACTGTAAGGTGTTGAGTTCTACTGTGGTGATTCTTTCTGAAAAAAACCCCTTAGAATAAGAATCTATGAGATGGTTTCTCTTGAGTATCTTTGGAGCCAAAAATTCACCTGCTCATCCCCTGGGTGTGGTTTGTTGCCATAAGAGGTGGGGAGACAGTCATCTGCAGTGGCTCCTTGGCTTCTGCAGTTGTTCACAGTCTGGATCATTGCTTGGAATTTTTGTTGGTCTCAGATTCACTTAATGCAGTTAAATGAGAGTTCTATGGCCTATGAAGAGTTGGCACAGTCTTTTCTTTTATCCCTGCTCTTGGACCTGGCAGAAAACCAGCGCATTTACCTTGCAGTAGTATGGCAAAGCTCTTTCTTGGTGTGACTTGTTTGGGGATTTTTTGTTTGTACTTCACAGCTTTCAGGAACCTGAGTGCTGCTTTAGGTTGAAGCTCAAGTATGAACACGTGCCATCTAACATGAGGCTGAGATGTCAAAGGTAGGGCCTCAGTGTGTTTTTTGCAGTTTTATGGATGGAGCCATGGGGGTTCCAGCTAAGAGCAGAAAATGAGATAGAATTAATGCAGGCCTAATTGTATTTCTGAAATGAAACACAAGCTTCTAAAATCTCTAAAAAGTGTGGGTGAATCTCTCTGATGTATGTGTCAGTTGGCATCTTTCTTGTCACCACCATCTCTCTGACAGCTTATGCTTAAAAGAATCCAGCTTTTTTCCCAGGTGTGCAAATTTTGTTTCTAGTGGTTACATCAGTTTGAAAGAGAGGATAGGGGTTGCTAAACTTCTGAAACCCTTCTTAGTGAAATGAAGACTTGGTATCAGGATATAATTAATGCTTATTTGTTGCTGTGGTGTAGTTGTATCACCAAAAATGTTGTGCGTTGGGATGCACTCCCTGGTTTCAGGGTCCTAAACAGCCTCAGAAGAGCTAATGAGCTTGCTTGTTTTTCTTATTTAAATGAAGTCTTGTGCTTTCAAAGCATGATGAAGCAAACAGATTTGATACCTCATTCTCCTTTGTTGGATGCAGCTGTATTTTATTAGATAGACAGAGTTCTGTACTGCCACTGCAGTACAATGTCTGTGTTGTGCACTTTGAAAGAAGGATAGGCATTGTTGTGGTGCAATGCCTGAATATCATTTCATCATGTGATTTTTCTAGCAAAGTTGCTCTGAAATAGAACAAAAAACTTATCCCTTTACTTCTGTGGAATATAAGGGCCATGATCATCTCTGGAAAGAGTAACATTTGGAGTTTAAGTGAAAACCCTCCCAAAATGGGAAGCCAGCTCCATGGTCTTGTTGCAGCAGTGGTGTACTCAGGGGTTCACTGAAAGCCTTTTTTAGCATCATGCAGACTGACTGCTTTCCCTTCTTTATTGCTTACATTTTGTCAGAGCTTAAGTGATCTTTAGTCTCAAGCATCCGTAATCCTTTGCGATGGCAGGGCTGTGGGGGCAGCTACCTGAATGTAATGAACAAACTCACCATGAAGTGGAAATTGCCATGTAGATAAGGTCTAGGGAAATTGGGTTTAAATGAAGAAAGCAATAAGATGTAATCTCCCAGAAGATCTGAAAGGAAATCTGATTGCACTGCCTGATTTAGAGAGGAAACACCGATTTTTGCTGATGTAGTTTTCCAGCTTTTACTTTTCCTACATGTCACCATACAGTCATTGTGTCTGTAACTGCAGCACTAAGGAAAAAAGATGTGCAAATGGGTTTTGTTGATAAAGCCCCACATTTAAGTTGCTATGTGCCTGCAGGTTCTTCATTACAGCTCTGTCCCTCGGCACAAGCCACAGGGTGGCTGTTACATTAATTGGTTAAACTGCTGAAATGTTCCTCTTGGAGTGCCCAGCACTACAAACTGTCCACAACAAGAAGGAGAGACATTTTTCCCCACTTGTAATTTAAAATAGGAAACATGTCCAGCCCTGTTCTTCAGCAGAGTGCAAAGGAAAGTGTTGGTAGGGATCTTGTGGGCAGCCTGATATTTTGCAGGTTTTTTTCCCCCTCAGCTCATCTTGGAGGACCAGGAATGGCTGCTCCCTCATCTGTAATTCCTTTGTTATCCTAGCTCCTCAAGGCAGGTTATCCTATCCTTAAGGCAGGTTAATGCCTTTCAGCTTCACCCTTGTCTGATATCTGAACTGGGGACACAAAAAGTCCCTGTAAGACTGTCTGGTGATGCTGACTGGTAGGGCTGCTGTGACAGGAAAGCAAGGAGGAGTCTGGCTGCTCTCTCTGTGCTGCTGTAGGCTGAGCATGCCCTTATTGTTATTTCTGCTTGTGCTGATTCAGCGTGGCAGCGGTGCGTAATATATACAAAATATGAGTGGCTACATATGCCAGATTAAAAAGTAAACAGGTCGGAGTGTGTCCTCTGATGTGTATTTATAGCACACTGACATCAGCAGGAGTTATGTACATCTGAAGGCGAATTCAGCCTGTGCAGTAAGTGGAGAAAAGTGTGCCTCAAGCCAAAGCAGCAGAGGCTGCAAATCACATGTTTCAGTGAATATCACTTGTAACTGTCCTTATATATACCCTACTTACATTGTATATCTAACCTCAGCGATTAGCGCCTGTTAGGTAAAAATGTGGTGACAAGCTGTACCTTTCTGGAGTTGCTTAAGAGTTACAAATAGGCATGACTGAGTAGTTGAAGGACGTTGAATTAAACATGCTTGAATTAATAGGGTAATGATTGGTGCTGCTCAGAGCTATAAAATAAACACTAGCTGGAGCTCTGTGCTATGTGGCAACCAGATCGAGCCATGGGGTTGCTGAAGTATTCTGAAATGACTAAACTTTGTTAAGTGAGGGAGATAATCCTAAGAAAGCTCTCTACCTAGGCTCCCTGTGCAGTTAACGTTTTAAACCCCCCTTTGGCTTGTTTTTATGACTTCAAAGATACTCTAAAGCCTTTGTTAAATTGATCATTAACTCTGCAATGTTATAATTAGACATTTGAACTTGGCTGCATTCAAAAAGAAAATGCAAGAATGAAAATCCTGACCAGCGTTGTTTCTCTGCAGCTCATCAGCGTGGTCAGAGAAGGATTAAAGTTCCACAGGAGTTAAAAAGCAATGGGGATTGAAGGCATTAACCAGCCTTGCAGGATGGATGGGGAGCCATTAATCCACAAAGTTTTTCTTTGAAAGTATGGAGCGAGGATAATGTCAGGAACCTGAAATGGGTTTCTGCTGGAGATTTAGATTTAAGCTCATAAACCATTCTGATGGGAATGTTGGGCTGGAAGCGCGTGTTGGGGAATCCTTAACTTTGTGGCCCAGCAACTGAGCACGTTGCAGCCATCATCTGCGGGCTGCCCCTGACCCATTCCAAGGCTGCACAGCCAGAGGAGGAAGCACCAGAGGCGGCTTTGAACAATAGCAACGAGCCCGAGCAGCGGCTGGGAAGACTGAGGGTGCCTGGAGTCTGCGGTTAAACTTTATGAGGTCTGGGGCTGGGAGAAGCTCAGCCCGATGTCTCCCACTTTCTTTCCTCGGTCTCTCCTGATGGAGTACAAGTCGAGACAACAGCTGGTAGCTACTATAAGCCCGGCTGCAGAGTGGATGGGAAAACCTGTCTCCATAGTAACAGAGCAGGCATTGCATGTGCTGCTCCTGCTCGATCTGGGGAATAGCTGGCTAAAGACATCTGGTCAGTGTAGCCAATTCTCTGGGGAAATTAGCTCATTTCATCTGATAGTAACCACAGAAACTTTTGACTTGGTTTAATAGTATGATGCTGAACATGAGATAGAACCAACTGGTTCAGCAGTTTTGAAAGTCAAAGATTACCTAACTACTGTAAGATAAATATTTTTGCAAGGAAGACTACTGCTTGTGCCTGTTACCCCACCCCAACTCTTCCCTGTAGTGATGTTTCTGTCTGATACGAGGTGATTCTTCAGTGTGGGGTGGGTTTTACAAATTCAAAGACAGCTTTCTCTCTCCAAATATTTATTTCTTTTGCTTACAAGAGATCTTTTCATTATACAGTGAGCCTTCTAAGCCTTTCATCTTAGTGAAGCTCTATATAGTGTGAGATAATGTGTGTGCTAACATACTATGGCCTGTACTCCAAAAAAGTTCACTCCCCTCCCCCAAAATCTTGGTTCAATTAACTCTTAAATATTTTCAAAAGGAATATTCTGTACAGTTATGCAGCTACAAATAAACGTCAATAACTGTTGAATATGTGTCAAAGTCTTGAGCTATTTAGCATCAATTAAGTCAATTACAGATCATAATCTTGCGTACAATACAGGAAAATTCCCAACTGATTTTTGTGGAACAAATTCTGCATCCAATAGGCAGAAATTATACTGAGGATATGGTGGTCGGGTATGTTGGCTGTTGTTGTTTTCCTGTTTACCATAACATTTATCGACCCATACTATATGTGTAGCACTCAGAAATTTGGAGGAAATTAAAGAATGGAAACTTTTTTTTCCATTTGCACAGTAGAACATCACTGCATATTTTTCATATGCCAGTAAATGAATGTAGTGGATGATAGCTTTTCTGGAAGAGTAATACACGGAAAAAAGTCTTTGAAGAGGCCCAGGAGGAACAACCCAAATGCATGAGGCACAAAGAAACGCTTGATCTTCCACCACCCCCACCCGCTACTGACATCTACTCCTGGTTACAAATATTTGAGCTCAGTGGGTTGTTGTGACCATCATGATCTAGAAAATGAAAATGTGTGGACAGGCATAAGCCCGAACCGTATGTCTCTGTTTATGGAAGGCCAGCAGAGCTGTCAGTCTTTGAGAAGCCCTACCCATGACTGCTGTTTGAGCATGTGAGGTTGAATGAGAGAGGTGTGTTCAGTTTTGCTGGATAACAGTAATAAATGACTTTATGGAGAATAAGAGCTGCTGGCTGCCATGATTCTTAAGAAAGATCTAAAGGGCATCTAAAGGCCTTAGGAGAAATCTGAGAAATGCTTATCATAAACAAAGGGGCTGGAGCTTCCCAAATGAGACAAGTGCAGCAGATGTTCGAGGGCCCCAGGTGGGTTATATAGATGTTAATAAACCAGATGAGCTGAAATCAGTTAATGAAAGAAGTTTAATCAATCTGAGTTGATTCAAGAAGTGACTGACTACCTGATGAATGCATGTACCTTACTGAATGAAGATTCTTTGGTTTACTTTGTCTGCTGAGCTCATGCTCTGATGAACCAAGAATTACATCTTTCTGTGGAGTTTATCCATTGAAAGTAGATGTCAGGGGTTTTTTTCCCCCCAAATGCTCTTTTTTCCTATCTGGAAACATTCATGTAGTGATGTGAATTAGCACATGGATGAGTGGTGGTAAAGATGGCATGAAGGAAGTTCCTTTTCCACTCTGGACTTCATATGAGTTTCATGGCAAATAAACTGTCCTTGAAACTGAAAAATAAACCTCTTGGTTTCATAGTTTTAAATTTCTGGCTACAGTAATCAATAAGAAAAAAATTCTACTTAATCAGAGAAAAATTACATTATTATAGAAAGACTTAAGATGCAAGGGTGCTTTGGGGTTCTTGAGGTGGGTGGTTGTTTGCATTTCTGCATTTTGTTTGTTCTTACAAAGCCAAATGGCTTTGGTTGAAACTTGCAATGTGTCTTCATGAAGCTGGATGTTGATAAAAATTAGGGAATTCTGGTCAGTGTGGTTATTAACATGAAATCTTTCCTCTCAGGGTATATAGAGGGTATTTCTTTTCCACTGGGCTCCTTATTTTCACAACACTTTCAGGAAGTTTAAATCTCCTCTGACATGCCTGCTCTTCTGATCTCTCCACATCAACTCATGGATTTGGGAGTTTTGAGAGGGAAACCGGAGGTAGACAAGGTAATCACACGGACCTCTCGAGGGAGACCAGACCAAAAATAGAAACCGACACAAACATCTCTCTCAAGTGAGAACTGATAGTAAATTTCCTCAGTAAGTTTCCTCTGCTTTTTTATGCTGTTTCTCCAAGCTGAGTTCAAAGCAGTTCTTCCAGGATGACTGAGGTTTTTGCAGCTTTTAACTGTCTATTAATTAGGTTAGGTAGTATAGGACAGTCACATATGCTGTCCCTTCATGGAAAAAGGTAGGTATTCCTGAAATCATAGCTGCTTACGTCTCAGGGTGCCTAGGGCACTTGAGATGGATTTCCCTTTGTATGTCCCTATTTCTCTCCCTTAACTGGAGAAAAAGGCATGCATTTTTACCTTTTCCTAGTACTTGGAGTTTTCAGTCCCCATGAGGTCACTTTCTAGCCCGGCAGTTAGTGCTAATTTAGTTAATCAGTATAAATAATAATGTTGCTTGTATAATTGTTTCATAGTTATGTACATGCTTGAAAATACATCACATGTGGTCACAGAGCTTTTTAAGAGTTTAGCTGGTGTTGGGAATATGGTACAATTGCATTTCCAATGACTGGTTGCAGGCTGGCTTTTGTCTGTGTTGTCCTTTCAGAAAGCATAAATTGTTGATTATGTGGCTCAGTACTCAGATCTAAGTGGTGTAAGGGTGTAATCTTCCCTTCTCAACAGGATAGGTTCAACTGTGCTTGTCTGTTATGGATTGCAGTTTGTTTCAGTGGTCATCCCATTGATTTGGATGGGCATATTCAAGAATAAATTGTTACAGAGTGAAGAGGTGTCAGAAATCAGATCTGTGTGAGGTACCATGGCCAGCTTAGTGTTAAAGCCTCAGGCTGAAGTCTAATCCTGAAACAAAATGTCAGAAGTATTCTTCCTGCCAAAATTCTGAATAGCTTCTTTTATCATTGGGTCTTATGATTGTGTTGGCTCACAGGCAGATTTGCACAGTGTACTGAGCACCAGTAAGAGGTACAACCTGAGCAAAAGAAGAGCTTCTCAGCTCCCAAAGAGGAAAAAATACTTCAGTGGAGTTCCTCTGAGCCTGAGTTCTGACTGAATTATCTTAGTCTTTATTTTAGCAGTAAAACAAGTTGAAGGTCAAAAAAAATCACCCTTCTTCCCCTTCTTTAAAGAGTAGAAAGGGCTATAGAACATGAAGTTAAAAGGACCTCCTCGAATGTTGTTAAGGATTCCAGAAGTACTCTGTAAGTGCTGCCAAAACTAATGTGGCTAGAATTTCTCTGGAAAACATCACTGCAGTAGCCAGTTAGTACACAAATACCTCCAGTTTGCAATAGATTCCCCCTCCCAAAACTTATTCACCCTGTTCTTCATGTTTTAAAAGATCTGAATCCGTGTTTAATGTTACATTTAATATTGAAACATCAAAGATGATTTCTCATAGCAGTGCGAGGAGTTGCACAGGGGTAACTGCTTGGTGTTGCTCTGAGAACTGCTTGCTCATTCTACCACCACCACTGTTTGCTGCCGTTTTGCCCCTAAAAAGTAATTAAATTCAATTCCACGAGCCTGCAATTAATTCACAAAGTGTCTAAAAAGAGGGCTTTTGCAGTGTTTTTCAGAGTAATTTAGCACCCAAGATGAACAAAGTCCGTGTCTTCCTAGCATGAAATACACATCACTATTGCTCAAAAGGTGTGAAGCCATATAAAGGATTGCCAGAGAGTTTCTACCACTCTTGGAGCACCAGAAAGCTTGATGTTTTACAGGCACAATGTTTCTTGCTTTGTCAGCATGCCATTTGGGACAAGTAACATGGTACATGATAGCAAAATTCTCTGGTATAACACTCTAGGGGCAGATTTCTGATGAGGAAAGCTTTATTGCTGGGCTTACTAAAAATATGCACTCATGTCATCAGCTTTGCTATCCCAAGTGCAATAGCTTGTAAGTATTCAAATACGCAGTTATGGGACACAGTTTACCATGCTTTCATATCTAGTAGGTTTCCTTTGGCCATCCAGCTGGTGAGGAAATACACATTGTGCACCAGGCAGTGCCTTGTGTGCATTTCTAGTGTAATGTAATTGTTATGAATGAAACCCTGAACAAGCACTAGTGATTGACAAAGTTTAATGTAAGTGTGTTCTGTGTTGGGGAAAGGGGAAACTCGAGGTTGTCATTAAAGTTATTTTTAGCAGAGCTTTTTTAGCTTTACGTGCACTATTCATGTGTCAGTGTTTGGTGGTTGTGCATCAGGACTGCCCCTTTTTTTTCCTCTCACTTAGTCTTAGAAAATAACTTTGCCTGGTAATTATTTATTTTGCATACTGAGAAAATATTGCTATAAAAGAATTTTTTACAGTGGAAAAACCATTATCACCTCTCAGTAATGGTGTGATGTGAAGAATGTCACATGTTTCAGTTACCAGTCACATGGAGTGGTGCTTTGCATTGTGAGTTAGTAAATACTGAGGTCGAGTGTTTTTAAAGCAAGGAGTAGCCTTTCTTTAATATAAACTCTAGCTTCACTTCTGTAAGATAACTGCTACGAGTGTGAGTTTTCACTAGTTCCATTGCTGCTGAGCACATACCTTTTTGTGTGGGATGAGCATTTTTGGTTCCTGTGGGTAATCTTGGCTCTCTGATTTGGCAGGAAGGCCTTTGATGTCCAGATTAGATTTAAGGTTTTTTTGTTGATACCACATTTAATATCTAATGGGATCTTGAGAGGCTTAAGCAGGACATACAAAAATCAACTTTTTAAAAGAGTAAGCATTGAAAACTGCAGAGAAGATATAAAGTGTAGGCTAAAACATTGGATGATCTTTTGACATTAAAAAAAATTCCAAACCACAAAGCAAGAAAAGTTTTCATAATTATTGGCGAAATTAATCTAACTGTGGAGTAAGACTGACATTTCCTTCATCATTTACTTGGAAGAATTCTTTGGAAAATGTGGATTTACAAAGCTATGTTTAGTTTAATCACTAATTTAAGCGACAGTAAATCTCAGATCAAAGAGAATGGCCTAGAAAATTCTGCTATTCCTAGAAAAAATCTTTCAATTAATCACCTGGAAGTATAGTTCACATAAAGCGCAGATATGCCTCAAGCTTTAGAAAAATGACTACAATAATATGAAGTTCTGCCCTACTGCTACCAGCTGGGTGTTCTGAGATGTTAATGCATTTATACTGCATAACCAATACTTTGGTTCTTCTAATAGTGTGTATTTTAAAGTATACTGTAAGTCTGACCTTCATTGCCCAATGTTCCAGCACAGAAGAAGCTCATCTATCTCTAAATCAGTCTCCTTGTGCCCATTCCTTTAAGTTTTTAACTCTTCAAGTAGTGCTTTGCAGAGGGGATTCTTCTGGTTGGGTGACTGTTGCTTGGTATTGTGCAGAGGCTTGAGTTCACTCTTGACATGTCCTAAGGATTGCTAAGGATTGTCCTAAGGATTGCTTTTACAAGGTCCCTCCTCTTCCAAAGAGTTTTGGAGTACAGTGTTGTTGAATTCTGCCAAATACCAGCTTGGTGGTTTGTTTGTTTTGCTTTTTATTTCTTTTTTTTTGTTGTTTTGTTTTGGTTTTGTTTTTTTTTTTTCTTTAATTCATTCCATATAATGCCCATTAGTTTCCTGAGGTATTTTATGTCTTGAAGCTCAGACCAGCTGCTACTGAGAAGGCCATGGCTTTTTAAAGATTTTTTTTTATTCCAGCAATGAATAGTGCACTTGTCCTTTATTTGTAAAGGGAGCAGAGGAAAGGTGATAGTGAGTGAGTGGAGTTTCACAGAGCTGCAGTTCTCCTTTAGTAACTTTGAATCCTTCAAAGAGCGGCCTCTGCACCATTTATTTACGTTGGACCCGAAACTGATAGAAACATGAATTAATGTAAAAATGTAAGTTCTTGCACATAACAGTAGCTTGGTTAATGGGGTATGTGACTTCAGAGAGATCTGGCTTATATCTTCATTTTGCAAGTGTAAGTTTAGTTTGGTCTCTTTGGAACGCTATCAAAGCTTTGGAGAGAGTTTGCACGGAGCTGATGGTGTGCTTTGGTTGGTATAAATTAAGTTCCCATTTCGGAATGCTCTAATCCTGATGCGCTGAATGATAGCCACAACTGCTCGCTGCCTGGAACGGGCGCAGGAAATTGGCGCCAGGAGGAAGCTACTTGCCTTCGGTGTGTGAAACGTGCTTGCCACTTAGCTGAAAATGCTGACTTTGTTGCCTTCAGTTACGTTTATTTTGCATGTCAAATAACTCTCCTCTCCTCTTTCACAAATTTTAGAGGCAACTGTAAAACGCTGACTGAATGGGCTGTGTACATATGGCATCTGAGAGGGTTTTTATTAGCTTAAACTTGCACATGTGTTTTCCTGTGAGGAGTATTAAGTGCCTGGACTGCAGGTTTAGTGTGTGACTGTTTTTGCAGCTGTGTGGAAGAGCATGATGTGTATTCCCTGGAGCAGGCCTGGGAGAGAGCTCAAGTATGTTGAGGCAAAAGCAGGTTTTGTTTATGGGGAATGTCAAACAGAAATATGGCACTTGAACCCTTATCAGTGCTGAAGCTGATAGTGGTAACTGAATGATGGTCACCCAGGTGTGGGAAAGGATTTTGTTTCAGAATTTTATGTCTTTATACTGGAACTTTGTCCTGCCAGTCCAGGCAAAAATAAAGCTTTCGTTTTTCCTTTTTTTTTTTAAACTGGAGGAAGTTGAACCCAGTGTTAGTCACTTGAAATTTATTTCTTTTTAAACTCTTATTGAAGAGCACAGTCATTTCTTAGGCAAGAAATCCTACTTTTGGAGGATGAATTTTGAAAGCACGCTGCTTCTAGAAAAAGAGGATATCATGAGTAAATGTAGAAATCTTGTCCCGCTTTTGGTGACCTCTCCCTCTTCTTACTTGTGGAAATTACATCACATCCCGGAAAGAGCCCCGTAAAGCCAAAAACCACCTAGAGGAGCAGGAGGGCTAGAGCTGAGAATCCTGAAGCAAGACTGTCTAGCACACAGGACCATTCCATAACTCAATTTTTAGAGGGAAGGCTGGGTCTGGTGGAGATGTCTTGCCTGCACAAGTCAGGTAAGAAGTTAGAACTTCATCAGAAAGAGCTGCTCTTCCACATACTCTGTATCTGCTTTTGCAGGAACAAGTTGTTGGAATAGGCCATAAATAGCTCTAGATGTGAGGGCCTCATGGTGTCACTGTGCATATCCAGCTGTACTTCCATCCACAGTGCTTCTTGTCTGGAAGCATTCGTGTGGCTGGCAAGCAGTGGGTTTTCAAAACCACTGGAACAAAAATATTTTTTTATCAGTGCTCCTTCTAATTACTGTTTTAAAATGTGTTGATGCTCCCTGGCTGCTATCACAATATGGCCTCAAACAACAAAAAAAGCACATTATGTCTGAAACCACTAGATTTCAAGTGTTGCTGTTGCCAGTTTTAAAGCATGGGACCAGAACTTGACCATTACATCTTGAAAATGCCATGTACCCTAATATTCCCTTTTAACTCTATAAAGTGGAGCTACTCCAAGTTAAGCTAGGTGGATCATGGCCAAATTCTTCCTTTTGTGTGGCTCTGCTTACAGATAAGAGTGTGCAATATTTATTTTCCCTCAGAATGGAGTAGTGTTGTAAAGTGATAGTCTGAGGATATAAAGGAAATATGCTTTGCTGGGAGACACAGTGGCTTTCATTGCCCTGTCATTTGTAGCTGGAAAACAACAGGCATAAGAGGTCCCTCAATAAATTCCATGTTGGCTGTGGAGCAAAGGCAAGACTTATGAGCTGCTTGGTGCAGGGCATGGTGGGTATGAAGTAGCTTTTTAAAAAGGAGTGAGAAAGGTTGTTTAATAAAAAGCATGCAACAAGATACTTGACAGAATGAAAATGCTCAGATCAAGGAAAGTAGCCACTGTGTAAATAATGTTATTATGACAGTTCTCTGTAACACAGAAATACAGACTTGCTTGGCTTACACTGTTTTTTTTTTTTTTTTTTAATAGTCTGTAGTGGTTCCTTCTACTCGTATTAGCATATTGTTTGTACTAATGAATGAGTCTGCGTGTTTGTGAACGGTGTGTATGTGTGCTTCATCTAAAGTGTAGGTGCATAGTTCCTTTGAATTCAGTGAGATAGAAAATTAAGCATATGTTGCACTGGGAAGAAGCCAGAGCATTTTGCACTTTGAAAGAGAAGGTCCTGAATGAATTCCTTCTAGAGACTTCTATGAAGCCCTGAATAAGAGGTTCAAGAAACAAACAGAAAGGAGTAGGGATTTTTAATAATTTTTGCATCAGGGTTGGCATATTGACACTTCCTCTCTCTTGCCAAATACTTTGGGTTTGAAGTCTACTTCTTGAGCATACTTTGTGATGGGGGAGAGCTCCACACTGAAACGAGTGCTGTAAACTAAATGTGCAAGCCCAGCTCACTTCACATCTGCAAATTCCTGGTGGATATCATCAGCAACCGAGTTGAAAAGCTAAAGACAACTGCGTTAGGAAGAGACTTGTGCAGGGGCAAGGGTGTGGAAAGTTGTTCCAGGGCAGCCGTGCTCCGAAACTGTGCCTTCATGTGCAAAGATACACCACTCACGTCTGAGGCCTTTTGGGGCTGGTGGAAAAATTTTGACTGCCAGCATTTGGGTTTGGCCAAAACCTCTAGTGAGAGGAGAGTGAAGGAAATCAGCGAAAGGCTTTTTAAATGCACCTAAGGGAGTTAGGTGCCCGAGTCCTGTTGGAATTCAATAGGATTTAGTTGCTTGGAGCCTTTGGAAAAATCTCAACCCAAAATTGCAGGCCTGCAGTATTCTTTAATGGTCACAGTGCTATTGTTCTGTGCTCACAGCACTGATTAAAGGGAAAATAAAAAAGCTTTGTCACAATCAACTGTTCTAGCTCTGTCTCCTAGTAAGCATCCCTATTTTTCAGAACATGAACACTAAAGGAAACATTATTTCATCTTAATTAAAAACATTAATAAGGGAGCTTTAATGATGTCCAGTAATTTGAGATTAATTTTGGGCCTCTTAAGATAGAAATCTAATGCTGATACTATGGTTTTGGTTTTCTGTAGTTTGTTTAATCATGTGGTGCCCAATTTGCTAGGTAAAAAATTTTAGCAAATGAAACCAGGCTTTTGAAAGAAAGGAACACCAAGGGTTTTGGCTTTAAACTTTTTAAAAAAACCATAGCATCATTTGTTTTCCTCTGAAAAGATGTAATTTACAAGCTCTTTGGAAATGAGGAGGTTAAGTAGGGGGAAGAAAATCTCCAGTCCTAAAGAGCGTTCTTGAGACTTGCTGCTGCTCAGTAAGTGTTTATATATATGAGAAACCATTTGTCTTTCTATTTTTGATCTGTACTTCATCAAGTTGGGATTTTTACTTTATTGAGTCTTTGTGTGCTTGCCTAGGCCATCTGATTTTGCTGTTCCATGTATCTTAGAAAGCACAGTACAGCTTTCAGGAAAAAATCCTGCCTTTTTCAACAGAACAAAGAGGGGCCTCTCTATACAAAGTGGGTGAGATTAGAAGAAACAGTTGCCTTTGCTGCTGTTGATTTGCATACCCTGCTCAGGCTATACAGAAGTGCTGTCTGAGCCTTTTTGCAAGCCCTGATGTGTCAGGTGAACAGTGTGCTGAGAAGGGGACTCCAGCTCTCTCTGAATTACCATGTAGCCTTGTAGTGTTCGGGTTTTGTGTGCTGCCCTTCTGTCAGTGTAAGTGCAATCCATTGCCACAAAGATGCTCAGAGGGCTGAGCACCTCCTGTGAAGACAGACTGAGAGCTGGGATTGTTCGGCCTGGAGAAGGGAAGGCTCTGGGAAGACCTTACAGCACCTTCCAGTACCTAAAGGGGGCTACAAGAAAGCTGGGGAGGACTTTTTGCAAGAGGACAGGACAAGGGGGAATGGCTTCAAACTGAAAGGGGCAGGTTTAGATTGGATATTAGGAATAAATTCTTTACTGTGAGGGTGGTGAGGCACTGGAACAGTTTGCCCAGTGGAGTGGATTCCCCATCCCTGGAAGCGTTCAAGGGCAGGTTGGATAGGGCTTTGAGCAGTCTTATCTAGTGGCAAGGGGGTTGGAGCTAGGCGACCTGTAAGGTTCGTTTCAACTCAGACTGTTCTATGAGTCTGTGATTGCTCTGTATGAGAGATATATTCCTGCTGGTTTTGACCTTTGAGGAGTAGAGAGGTGCTGTATCCCTGCTCATGAAGATTCTTAGCCTGTTTGTTTCTCAATCCAGCTGCACAGCCCTTGATTGATGGCAAGTGTCCTGTTTGTCGCTTTAGCATCAGCCGATCTCTTGTCCCCTCTGTTGGCTCCTTCAGAGACCTGACTGTCATGACTTCTGAAAAGAGCTTATTGCTGTGTCCTCACTCCACTGCTGCTGCCTGAGAGTGCGAGGAGGTTACTGTTCCAATTACCTGCTCTGTAGCAGAAATACTCCATTGCCTTGGCTAAAAAATAGGTTTCAGTGCAAGTAGTGCCACAGGAATCTTACAGCTGAAGTAATGGTGGTTGGCATGCAATCCCTATATAAAATACATGAGGGATTATTTCATTGTTTAAAGAAATTCATGGGAATTTTATCATCCTTGAAGCCAGATTTGATGGAATTGTGGGAATAATGTGATTTATCTCTCCTAAGAGGGTAATGTAATAGAGCTTGTGATAAGGCAGACATGGGTAGGAGTTTTATTCCCAGTGAAATGTTGAGATGAGAGGAAATTCTTCAGTACAAGAGGTTTGTGTTTATGTGCCTTAAAGCTTTCCCCCATTAAAGCAATGCCTCTTGTTTGCCTGTGCCTGTCATCTCTCCTTCCTCTTAGAGCAGACACCTCTATGGGAGATGGAATAAGCTCTATGTGGTCCTCAATTTTGCATCTTTCCTAGTCAGTCAGAATTACATAATTGTGTGCTTTGCCTTCTTCCTGCTGAAACGTGTGTTTTACCTCTCTTACATTTATGGAGTGCCTTGAAAAAATCTAGAGTCCAAGTAAAGGCATTTTTGTTCATAACACATTTCAGATGATGTCATCTAGCCCTCCCACATCAAATGGTTGCCTGAATGTCTGTGATTCTCCATGACCTCAGTTTTGAGGTCTACAGGCAGACCCTTAGGCAAAATATTCTCTATACAGATGTTTTCTCAACCTCCAGGGGCAATTTCTGTATCTGCTAAGTAGCTGGTGTTGTGGTGTCATGATCCATTTTTTGTCAGGTTTCTTGTGGTTCTTCTCCCCCCAAGATATTAACCTAAATGCTTAAAAACACCTCCTTCAGTTAGGTTTCAGGACCCTATAATTCCTTTTGGAGTTGCTACTGTACTCTATTTCACAATGCAGATATTGGATGCCTCCCATCATAGGATCATAGCTCTTCTATCCAGTGGGGATTAAGTAGCAAAGGAAGGGCTTTTCAAGTTGCATTTATTACCAAAATACCCTGGGAACTCTGGAGGTATGGACTGCAATAGCAGGTAGCATGGGTATTTTTTCAGGCAACTGTGTTTTTATTAATCCTGAGTTCCTTCATCGGGTGGTGAGAGCTGTACTGGAGCCTGGTGATTAAGTTATGCCACATCTTACTTTGGCTGTGCTGGGATTATGTGGATGAGAAGGCATGAAAATGGCACTATGCACGTACGTGGGCTGAGCAGGAAGGACAGAAGTGAGCTACCAGCTAGAAATCAGTAATTAAAGGGAAAAAAGTATTTTCTCTTAAATAAGGCAGCCCCTGTATGCCCATAGTACATGACTGTCACATCTTAGAAGGCTCTTTATACCAGTCACATCTTAGAGGGCTCTTTATACCATAAAAGTTTTTAATCTCACTGTTGTATTTCTGTTTTCACTTTGTAGAAGGGAGACTCCTATTGAGTTACATTGGGTTGAATGGGTCCTTGCACAGCGTAGTTCTTGTATGTATGCAATTTTAACCAAGAAAACTCCTCCACTGAGCTTTAATTCCCATGCTCACTCGTTTTTTTCAGGCAGTTATTTTCTTCTTAACTCGTAAATTTCATGTTAAGCTGTAAATCAGGAAAATACAGGGAATGTTTTAGTAGCTCAGGAAAGCACAATTTTCTAATGTACTTTTTTTTGAATTGTCTACAAGTTTCTGGCCACTAATATAAGAGTATACAGACAGAAATTCATCAGCCTCCCTCACCCCCAGGAGACTGCTTATTAGATTTATGCAACACAAGATACTAAAAACACTTTTGTCTGTCACACAGCCACGGGCAGGGGAGGGGGAATTTGCCAGTTGCTAATGGATACCTGGCGATTTTGTGTATGACCATGAAGAACAGCTTGTGCACTTTCACCCCCGATGTTCCCTGAATAACTCGGGTCTCATTTAGGTCAATAAGCCTTTATCAAAACGTCAGGAGTGAAAAATGTGTCTTGGTGTAAGCCGACTGGTCGTTCCCTCCAGTCACCGGAGTCTATAGGACAATCAGTGTTCTCTGGGCTTGTCTGCATGTCACGCAAAGAGCTGGGTGACAGTAACCATTGAGTGCGTGTCTGTCGCATTGTCTTTGGGACAGCCCCCATTTGCATACTTGCCGGTGTGCCTGTTAGCCAGTGAAGCATGGAGGGGCTTTGGGAAACGTACATGCACAGCCCCCATGCAGATTCCCCGCGTGGGGAACACTTGCGCCTTTAGAGCACAATCCGGGCTTTCTCTTCCTACCTTCCTCCTGGAAAACTTAAACTGTGACAGGGCCACAGAGCCTGGTCACAGTGCTGTTTGTGTTTCCATTGTGCTAAAACATTTACTTTTTCTCTGGGTTTTTCTTTGCTTACCAAGGTGATTTTTTCCCCTCTTCTTGTCTTGCTTTTTTAGTAATTGCTTTTGGGGATAGCTGAACAGTATTACCTGTGCTGTCATACATGGCATGAAACCATTTATCCCTTCCTCAGATGAGCTATTGTGAATGAAGGACAGTTTTTCTTCCCTGTGTGGTTGGAGTTGTCTTTGTTAAGGGAATTTTCCTCCATAGTAGTGATGAAGAGAGACGTACTAGTCCTCTGCACACAGAAGGGCACTTGGTTATTAGGGTTTATTGACCGTGTGTGAAAGGAATACAATCACCTGATCAGAAAAGATTGTCTCTGGTGCTCTGTTTTCTTTGACAATTCAACAGCACCTCATGTCAAGCAGAGCTCATAATTTTCCCATTCACTGTTGGCTCATAAATTACATTAGACTGGACAAAGGGAGAGGTTCGTTGCATTTGAAGCCTCTGTCATAAGACACTGTCTTTCCGTAAAACATCTGGTGCAGATGCTGTTTCTTTCAATTGATGACGTTCATTATGTCTTTATTTTATTGGAAAATATTTTTAAACAGTCCAATTAAAAAAAGAAAAGGGGTGGAGAGTTCTGGTGGATGCTTTCAGAAGGAAGTTGTAGAAGAGGTTTGTGTCTGGGTTAAAGAGTCTGAGCTTTATGTTAATTACAGCCAATGCTCTGGATAGTTTCATTATATCTCAAAAACCTGCCTTGAAAACAAGTGACTATAAACAATTGTGATAGCTGCTCTACTGCATCTGACATCTTGCATAGGTTATGAGATGTCAAAATTAGGGGAAAGAGTCCTGGCTCATTTTCTACCAGCTTTCCTAGAAGTCACAGAGTTGAACTTCAACACTTTAGTGCCCTGAGATGAACAGGTTTTTTATGCTATCAAGATATTTCAGAGCCACAAAATTATTATAATAAAGTCAACTGAAGCTTAACCCTTTCCCCGCTATTTTTTGCTGTATACAGACATATTAGTTTGCTCAGCATTCAGGGCAATGTCCCGTTCATTTTTGAAGGTGATAATATGATTCCCCTGCATCTTGACTTGACTAGGGCTGTGTCCTGGTTCTTTCAGTTAATTAAGAAAATAATCATAGGTACCATATTGAGTCCCATTTGCCAGTTTGTTATGCAAAACATCAGTGAACCCAGCAGACATGTGAGAGGGCTGGATAAAATGTTCAACAGCACGTTGTGTTCTCTTCAGTTGCTCTTTATGTGAAATCACACTTTGAAATAGGGAGCTCATTCTCTTAATCTGCATTTAACCTGTGTAACCGTGACATCTTGAGACTGGTTTCTCAGCTGTACTCTTACTTTATGCCATGTGTTGTGTGTTTTCAATGACAAGCCACTCGTACTATTTTAATAAGCAGATTTTGTTATTGGCTCTGGTGGACAATGTGACCATTTATTAATTGAGTTGCCAATAAGGGAGGATTGCAGCTCCCTGGTACTCAAGGAAACTATGTTGGCTATGCCATGCTCATCTGGTCTGTAGGAAACCCAAGGTTTATCTGCACATTGATGACATTCCAAATAGGACCTAACTGTACCTTTGTCCAATCAGCAAGAATATCAGGTGTCTTTGACATCTGTCACCTTGGAGGCATTTCCAAAGCCCTACCTTAGTACAGGTGAGTAGTTTATAAGTAGCTTGGTACCAGCAGTGTTGCAGGACTAGATCTGTGTTTCTGCTGAAGTCCCTAAATGCTAACAATAGGATGGGAAAGGTGTGTTGGAGAGCTGACTTTGTCTTCAGTGCACCTGGAGGCTGACATATTGGTGATGGACACTAGAAATCTTTTTTCAAGCCACATGAACTTAAAGGAAGAATGAAAAAGTATAAATAAGGGGGAAGTTAAGCTGATCTGGTAAAAGGCATATGAAGCACACTTCTTCCCAAAATGAAATAAGCTAGCAAAATGCTCATCTTCTAAATACAGACTCTGCTTGTTTTCTTTGGCTCAGTCAAAAAACCTTTTGTTTGAATTAGACCAAGTGAATTGCACAGAATGGTTTTCAGTTTTAGTACATGTAGACAAGCCAAACTGCATGTAATCAGAGTATTTCAATTTGCTCCTAATATTTTCTTTCTCTACTCTTACAGGTTTTTCTATTTTACATCAGATAATTTTTGGTATAGTTGATATATTTGTCACCTTTCTAATTTTACATTTCATTTATCGCGTTCTAATACATTCTGAAAAGAGATGAGAGACATACACAGAGTTGAGAATTAACCTAGTTCCCCGTGTGTTTCTTTTAGGAAATTGTATTAGTGGTATTCTTTGGAACAGAGTATGTGGTTCGGCTATGGTCAGCAGGATGCCGCAGTAAATACGTTGGAATATGGGGAAGGCTTCGTTTTGCTAGGAAGCCTATTTCAATCATTGGTGAGTATGCAGAGCTTGCAAAGCAGATATAAACAATCAGTAAAACTTGCCCTAAAAGTTTTTAGAAGTCTTATTTCTGCAGCAGCTGAAGCCAGGTTAGAGCGAGAGCTCTTGTCATTAGCGTGAATGTAGATCTGAATTTCCTTTCAGGAATTCATGGCACTGTCATTTGAGAACAAATGCAGCTTGGTTTGTTTTTCCAGAAGAGCAAAGTGTTTTCTTTTCACTAGTGATCATAAGCTTTGCCAGGAATAAGTCTTGGCTGTGTCCTGTCTCCTGTGACCTGAGGATCCCAGACACTGTACAAGAGCTGCAATTACATTTTTTTGAAGACACTGAACACCTTTTTTTCCTCCCCTCAGCAGCCATTTGGATTGTTTATTATGGGTTTATTTTGCACTCTAATTGAGCTGTGTACTGCATGGTAGAGTGCAATAGATGCACTGTAGTTGCTTTGTGTATCAATTTAATAAAAATATGGTTTTCAGTGATGCATTTGGAGCTGGACACCTGAATTCCCTCAGGATTCAACTGGTTTCCTAAAATGACTCCAGAGTTCTTGGAAATTACATCCAAATATTCCATATATGTCACTAAAATTTTTTTATTTTTTTGAATGCTTGTCATTAATTTAAGAGTTTCGCCAAAAGAAACATAATCCAAAATCAATCTGTATTTTGTTAGCCAGTATTGAGAGAACTGTGTAAAGACCCTTTACTTAAATGCTTGAAATATAAATGGACTAAATAAACCAGATTTTGGAAGAAGAGTATTGTTATGGAAGAATAGTAATTTTTGTTCTGTGACAGATTTTTCCACTACTCAGAAACATAATTGTGGAGTACAGGCCACGGGTTTTCATAAACTGTCTGCAGTTTTGCTGAATGTACATTACAAAATTTTGTACCTGAGTATTTTTAAATTATAAAATAGTTTGATTTAGCTCCTTCGTGCATCCATCCATATATATACATATATATACATATACATACATACGTTTAAATAAATAAATATGTATAAATAGCAACTGTATCTCAGGTGTGACTGCAGCTACAAAAAGACTTTGGCTGCATCTTTGGCACTCTGGCCACAATCCATTTCTCTCGTGGCCTAGAACACTAAGTGTTCTGAAACCTCATCCAAATTAATTCAGTCTGAAAAGCAAAACACAGTTCCACTTTCCCAGATATGGATCAAGAACTATTTAATTCTCCAAAATACAGAGTTCCTTTCCAAAATTTTCTAGGCCTGAGGCATGTAGATTCAGAGTACAGTACTGACTGAAACTAAATTAGACTCATACACTAATTCCAGTTTCCTCTCCCGTTTAGACCTGGACAGATAATGTGATAGTAAAGTAATTTTCTTATGTATGAAATAAACGCCAAAATCTGTCAATTAAAATCCTGTCTAAGCACAGAAGAGAAAATAAGAGTTGGAGGAGAGAGAATAAATGGAAACTGCTGAAATTCCTCCTGGGTTATAGGTAATATGGATTCCAGGCTGCTTAATGGTAACTCCTGATTTGTTTAGACTGTGGCCAGCTTGGGCCCATCCCAGTGAAACCATTCCATCCTGTCATGTGATGAAATTTCCTTCACGTGCCACAATAGACATTTCTTGATATATAAACAAAAATATCAATCAGGAGCGACTGTTCAAAATGTTAAAGTAATATTTGTCTTTGGTTCTAGTAGTCTTGCAGAAGTATTGCAAGATGCTGCTAACTAATTTTCTTCAACTGACTTTTATTTTCCAGATTTAATTGTAGTTGTTGCCTCCATGATAGTTCTTTGTGTGGGCTCTAAAGGTCAAGTCTTTGCAACCTCTGCTATCAGGTAATTATATGCAATAGAAGGAAGTAATGCCATCTGAGCAAGGTGGGGTTTCTTCTGTTTTTTAAATTTACCTACTGTTTCAATTCTTGCAGGAGAAAATGGGTCACTGCCCAGTGCCATTGAATAGAGCAGATCACTGATCATGTATTGGTGATCCCATAAAGCACAGGGGAAATACAATTTTGTTGTAATGCTTTTATGGCTGGTGGGGACAAAGAAGCTCATTCTCCTTCCTCCTTTCCCCAACTAGGTTGGTTCTGCCCAAATCCAGGTTTAATTTCTTAGCTTGGTTTTATAGCAACTCTTTGATGCTTCATATCTCTGGCATCTTCAAGCTGCCTCTTCATAAAATGTCTGTGATTGTGAACTCCTGATGGACTGAATCCACCTTGTGCTCTGGAAGGTCACACCACTTAGTTTTCTTGGATGAATACGTGGCAGTGTGCTTTGCTCTTCACACTGGCTGCAGCCATGCTCCAGGATTGCAGTGACTCCCATAAAAAGAATATTTTAAAATACTATTGGACTGTTTGTTTCAAATTGCTTCTGAAATTCCTCAAAGATAAGGAAATCAAATCTTTATTTAGCTGGTTCTGCATTTTGTTTCCCATCCTGGTGAGCAGATCAAATACAAGTTGATGAATAATTTCTAGAGCATTTACAGTTTGTGTCTGGAATTCCTGAATCCTTGAGTTATCCTTACTAGTCATGTGTACAAAGGTCAGTCTCCTTCCCTTGGACAATATCCCCAGTCTGTCTCCATAGCAAACAAGAAGAAAGATGGGTGAGCGGAGTGCAAAGACACAGGCTGCTAAGTCTAACATAAAATAATATGTGTCTCTTAAAATGGTCCTTTGGAAGCCAGACTTTGCTTCTCCACCTCTGTTTCTTCTCATGTGTCTTTAGTCTCTTCATTAATCTGAAAATCGTGTTCCAGGGGCATCCGTTTCCTGCAGATTTTACGGATGCTGCACGTCGACCGTCAGGGCGGAACGTGGAGGCTGCTGGGCTCAGTGGTGTTCATTCACAGACAGGTAAGTGTCAGCAGTCTGAGGAAGGGCACAGCTGATGCCAAAGCCTTTCCATTCAGAACAACACACAAGCAGCCATGCTGATGGATGTCACTTGTATTTAGTGTGGAGGCAGGCAGGCATTTATTTTAATGAAGCCTTATGTTCACTGCCACTTTGGCAAATTTTGACATGTAGTTGGACTTAACGACAGAAAATGAGACTTCTGAAAACTAGTTTGAATATTTCCTAAAATATGTATCTAAATTCCAGGGTTTGTTTTGGATCTGGCACTGTTTGAAAAAGTTACCCAACTACTTTCTGGTGGCCAGAAGGTTGATGAGTCCTATGTGCAAGTGTAGAGGTTGTTTTGACTCTGTGTTGGCAGTGTGAGTGCTGGACCAAGTCATCAGCGCTATAAATTTTGTCACCATGGAGCTCAGTGGATTTTTGTTAATTTGCACAGCCAACACTCAGTGTCAGTGTTTATTAATTGCTGAAATTGCATTCTTCTCTTCCAGTTACCCATAATAACCCATGGGTGTTCAGGTGTCTCAGTGAGATCGTAATGTTATTATTTTGACTTTCTTTGCAGGAGCTGATAACTACACTGTACATTGGATTTTTGGGCCTGATTTTTTCCTCATATTTTGTGTACCTGGCTGAGAAAGATGCTGTAAATGATTCTGGAGAAACAGAGTTTGGCAGCTATGCAGATGCCCTGTGGTGGGGAGTAGTAAGTATAGCAATTTCATATGTTAACACTGTCCAGTGTGGAATAAAATTCAAGCAAGCATGGACTAAGAACAGCACTGAAATGGCTTCTTACTGCTTCAATACACTTTCTGGTTTTGTAACTCTGTGACACTACAAAAATACTATAAAAGATCAGTAGTTTTATTTGGTGTTTACAGTCTTCTGTGATCTAAAGAGATCAAATTACTTACAAAAATGTAATGTGTTCTATTTCTTTATCCTGTCTTCCTTACTGGTACAGTGATTACTTCTTGCAACCTTTTTTCCATGGTAATGTTCAACTGTCTGAGGTGGTAAGAGTCTTGCTAAATCAGGGCTAAGTTTTTTTTTTTTGGGGGGGGGGGGGGGGGTAGAGTTTCTTTGTCCATGTTTTTGTTGTGTTGAGTTTTTTTCCTTTAAATAGTTAATTATGTTTTGCAATTTGGCCTGGGACAGTAATTCCCAGTTTATTTAGAATGGACTAATTCTGGAGCAAGAAGCATCTAAGTAAGATACTTAGGAAATCCGGGTACAAGACTCTTCTAAGGTGCATTGGGAGACACGTAGTGTCTTCACACAGCATTTGTCTGTGCTGTGTCAACACACCAATCTTGTTTAGAGATTTCTCAGCTTTCTCTTAAGTGCTACCCCAACTTTCGTGCAGATGTATGTTTAGTTCTTTGTGTTGCTAGTGACTGTTGTCTCTCTGTTTATTAGAGCTACTTACTAGTGTGGCATCTCTTCTGGGATTTTATTTTTGTAAACATTTTAATTTAGATGCCTCTGCTGCTAGCTATTCCCTCTTTCATTCTCACATGATAGACAAATACTAGGTTGGCTATTTTGTTCTGGCATTTCCCATCTGTAATTGTTCCTGTTTCCTTTTCCTATGGCAGTTCAAAGAAAGGTACTTTTTGGAAGGTATTTTTCCTTAGCATTAGCATTCCAGCAATTGTACTTTTTATCTACTTTAATTCTATTAGCTTAATCAAATGAGCTGTCATCAGTAAGTGCTGCAGATCTTTGAAATGTGTAGGCATCACTGATAACATACTTACACTTTCAAAATCTGCTGGTCTTCTAGAGATTTTTCTTTGCTGCTTTAAATCTAAAGGCATTGTTTCTCTTTTTTTTTTTTTTTTTGTTAAAAATAAGACAACTACTAGGTCTTCTGTTTAAGAATGATAGGACTAACACCTCCATTTCACTAATGAGATACACATACGTATTTAAGAATATTTATTAAGAAATATTTTTAATAAACATCTATGTGTGTGTGCTTATATAGTCTTCACAAAGTACCACTTGATCTTTCAGGAAGGAAAGATCTATTGATAAGCAAATCTATTGCAGGTCTGCTGGTGCTGCAATGCATATGTAGCCCTTTTTGAATACAACAGGTTTTGTTTTGTTGTATTGTTTTGCCTCTATGATCTGCTGCAGAATTCTTTCTTCTTGCTGTCTACCATGGTTAAATGCAGGCTTTCTTAGGACCAGAAGACTTACTGTTTAGCACAAGCAAGTGGCTTTCTGTCAAGTAGCTTTTTCAATGCTTTCATGTCATTATGGCATTTTTATTTTCCACTACAGTGGTCAGATAACTCAGTAATTAACAGTGGCAGATGTAGCTGCATTTAAAAACACATGCTGTCATTGGCGTTGCCATTAAAAATTGAGTATGTGACAGACCAGATTGGCTTACTGAAAATACAGTAAAACCTCCCACAGAAGCAACACGATCTGTCAGGATATTGAAATATTCTCCTTTCAGGGAATTATTGTTCAGTTAATAGGCGTGTCAGTTATTTTGTCTTCCTAATTACAATAAACTTATTTAATCAATACATTTAATTATGATGATATTTTTTCTCTCTTACAGCTTCTATTGTGTTACAGCATGCCATATGAAGTGTGAGACTGCATTCAATGAACACATAATGTAATTTCTTTATTATTAAAAGCAGAATTAGGTGTCCTTGTTCTGCTCTAATACACTTCCACTACCTGCTAGAAAGATTTAACAGAACCAAACTGGGATGGATTCATGTCCATCCATTTCTGATGTCTTGATAGTGTAATAGTCTTCATACTTTCTGCTAGTAAAGAGCCCTGCAAAGTTAGGACAGAGAAGTTAGCCCAGAAGTCAGGGATGTTCCATCCCTGGCAGTGTTCATGGCCAGGTTGGATGGGGCTCTCAGCAGACTGGTCTAATGGAAGGTGTCTCTGCCCATCCCAGGGGGTTGAAACTGGATGGTCTTTAAGGTTCCTCCCAACCCCAACCATTTTATGATTCTATGAATAGCTGGGAGGCCACAAGGATTCTTCCTAATGAAGACTCAAACTCACACAAAAACCTGCTCAAGTGTTAGGTCTCAAAAGTTTCAGTTACACTTAGCCAGAATTTTCTGAATCACACAAACACCACAAATTCTGCTCAATGAAAACCTGTTGTGAGCTGAGCCTGCAGCAGAGGATAATTCACAGCTCCTGTCTCAGACACCATCATCGATAAGTGATCTCACTTCCCTGAAAGTGCCCTTACCTGACATAGCAGAGAATGCTTCAAAAAGTCCTTGGCAGTGTTTCCACACCTTGGCAGTGTTTTCTCACTCTCCAGCCTTACACTTTTTTGTTATCTCAGTGTATGTGTACACTGCTCAACAAGTTCCTTGGGCAGCAGGAGCAGAATATATAATACAGCTGAAGCAAACCTTATAAAAGCTCTGTGTTGCCACAGCTAAACTGCATCTGGAGTTGGGTACTTTCATACTGCTGTGCTTTGCTGGCTATAGGCACACCCCTAGGGTGCATAACTTGTAATTAAGTGTTCTTCATTGTCATTGTTGTTATTTATAAGTCTATATTGCTTTCCCATTTTCATATATAAATTGGCCTCCTGGGGTTTGTTCGAATTTCCTTGAGAACTCTGGACTGTAGCTATTTGCCATCAGTTATGGGCTTCTTGAAGAAACCTAAGGTTACCTTATGGCATAGAGAGTTGTCTGTATTATTGCTGTGTTTGAATGCAGTGCAAGCTGAGTTCTGCCAGAGGCAGGATATCTGTACGTCTTCCAAAAACAGGTTTAGTGTTAGCAAGTAAAATAAATGTAATGTCATGAATCCTTTAGTTCCCCAGTGCCAGTATACAAAATTAGTCTGCTTATGTTGTCCTTGATGTCCAGACTGACAGTTTTAAAGACCTAATATAGATTCAGGACCAATAAAACCAAGAAGTCATTAAAAATACATATTTTTAAAAAAAGATGCTTAAAAAATATGAGAAATGTTGTCATAGAATCTGTCAGAGATGACCACCTTCAGAAAGCATTACCTGCTCACTGTCTCTGGGGATTCTGTGGGTTTTAGTGTTTGTTTGTGGGCTTTTGTTGTTATTGGTTTTGTCTCCTCCTCCCTCTCTCCTTCAGCATTCATTTCAATCTCAGAGCAACTGAGAGGAGCTCTTTTTCTGATATGCACTGAATGAATACATGATTTCCAACCTTAACGTTGAAACAAACATGCTTCAGGAAGACTCTGCTAACAGTTTCTTTGATCACCATTTCCAAAAGCAATTATTGAATATAGCCATGCATGGATTTTTCTCTGTGCCTTTTGCTTTGAATTGAATCAAGCAGTTTTCTGCAAATTACAGCTTTACTTAAGGATTTCCTGTTACTTTAATTATTGCTTAGAAAATAGGTCTTTTCACTAAGGACCAAATTCAACAAAACATTTACAAGTTTGCTTACTCCTAAGCATCCATAAAGCCATGTGCTATTTAGCAAAGCCCATCAGTATGTGCTAAATGTAAATTGAACATCAAAGTTGGGGGAAAACTTTGCTGAAAAATTACAGGAAATACCATTCAAAACTGCACATGCATAAAACCTGCTAAATTAAAAGTAGTCTGACTTAATTTATTAAATAGTTGCACATAAATTTTAAAAAACAGCTTCATGAAAAGTGATTTTGCAGATCTTTTGTTATTCAGAGCCCTTTCCCCCCCCTTCTCAAATGAAAACTGTTAAGAACTGATTTCAGTGTTTGACAGAAGGTGACACATCATTTTTAGTTTCTATGTGGCTTGCAAGTCAAGTATAACAACTATAGACCTGTTACATACTTTTTATTTTTTAATTCTGATTTTGGGGATTATGTGCTTGGTTTTTTGAGGGTGAGTTGATTATTTTAGGACTTGTTGGAGCAGGGGTTGAAAGATGAAGATATATTTTTATGTTTTTTGCAAAGCATCTCTTCATTTTGCAGCTGCGTTCCTTTAACTCTGTGAGTGGTTCCAACTATATTTTGTTCTCCTTCTGTGAAGTCTTGTGGGGTAGATGTGAAGAAACCTTTTAAAACTGTTACTTGCAAAGTACAGATGCAGATATTGTTACATCTAGGGATTCTTGTATTTTGCAGCTGTTTAACTACCCAAATTTTCCAAGGTACACAGCAAGGATTTCATGGACAGAACATCCTTACTCACCTGATTAGTTTGCTGTGCTCACTTTAGCCTGATAAAACCTAAAATAAAATCCTTTCCCTACTCAGTGCTGATACTAGTATTTCTTCTTTCTGTGTGGGTTTTTGCTTCATATTCCTCCCCTTCAGACTTTTGATGCATATTTAATAGGAACAACATTATTCTTAAAAGCAAAGTCTATGGTGATGTTCATCAGATCAAAGTTCTAAAATAGTCAGTGGATGAATATGATTTTGTTCCTAATTAAAGCAATTGTTTTACAGGCTGCTTTTCAATGAAATTTAATGTGTGAGCTCTTGTATCAATTTAATTTCATTATGCTAACATGTTACTATGCTATAGTAGAAGTTGAGTCAGTATTTCCATTATAATCTCCTATTTTACAACTGTAAAATTAGTACTGTGCTCTTTAGGGAGTTATAATCTGGCTGTAAAGAATGATTTAGGGCAGAAACTTGGCATGTAAGGTTTCAACATCATATATTTTGAGGAAAAAAGAAAATATAATTTCAGAATACAATGCATTTGTAGATGGTTTAGAGTTATGTGGGCCGAGGAAAAAGTTAACTTAAATGCACACTTTGATTTGCAACCCAATTTCCGAAATGTTTTATTTAAAAAGCCTCCTAATAAGACATCACAGGAAATACTTTTTCTGTGTTACCAATGATTCATATAAACCAATTCAGAAAGAATGGGCAGGGAAGTGGTGGGAAAGGGGAGACAAATACTTTGATGTATATGAATTCTTCTTCGGTTCTACTTCGGTCAGCTCAGAAGCAAGTATTTCTTCTCACATTTCTAGTTGCTGTGTGTATTTCAACATGATTTTAAGACTGTAACACAAAATACCTGATAACATTTTTCATTTACAAGGATCTATAAATTCTTTCAAAAACAGAAGCATAAACCTTTGTTTTCTGTCATTATCGCTGCTGTAAGAAGGTATTGGAGGCCATAACTTTTCCCATAATTATATTTCCTTTTTTATTCCATATTTTTGAATGTGAAATTGTAATTAGGCTTTTAGGTTTTATGTTTTCAAGCCACCCTCCTATGTAGGTAAGGAGATAACTTCGCCCTTCCATCCCTCATCAGGTCCTGAATTATGGTGGAATTTTAATAACAATTTCAGGAATACAGGCAAAGGCACTTGGGTAGTTAACTAACCCCTCCAGTAGTTCTGCAGCATGTGAAACAGTTTTGGAAAAAAGCCATATTTTAAAAACTTGTGTTAAAAATTAAAGTCTACTTGGATGTTTTGAGTATCAGCAACCGGGAAGAAACTTGCAAAATAAATATCACCCCCTCAAGATGCCCCTTTAGTCGTGTGTCTGACTGGCACGTAATGACTTTGCTTAGAGGATGGACTGCTCAGGACATGGTGGGGATGGCCTGTGTGTGTGACTGTGGGACCAGCATCTGTGTCCTGGGCTGCTGAAGCCCATAATGCCAGAAAAATGTCTGAACAGCCATTTCTGTTAAGACACTGAACTGTGTTTCAGTGAGCTGTGCTTCAGCTGCTTGAGAGCTCCATGTGGTTTCTCATGCTCTGATTTGGTTAGCCTTCCTCAAAGTCACAGATAAAAATCTCTCTAATTTACAAATTCAGAAATAGCTGGTGACATAGGTGAATTTAAATTGCTCTCAGATGCCAGATGTATCCTTCTGCTTCAAACAAATACGTTCTTTCCTTGAGCTCATGCAAATAATGACTTATTAAGCCTTGTTACGCTACATCACTGTGGTAGTAATCTTTACTTCAGGGTTCTGAGAGGCAAACTCAACAGATGTTTCCTGCATGTGTGCTTTAAATTATCTGTTCCTGCTCTCAGTGTTTTATATGAATTGGTGATTCATTAGGCTGTTTTCAGGGTCTGTGCTACATGGAAAATTTTCATCTCCTCTTGCTACTTAGGTTATCTCTGGGACGCTGCATGCTGGGCACAGCTCCTGCTTACAGTGTGTGTGTGCTCTTGCCATGCAACAGCCCTGCAACGTCCTCAGCAAACATCTCCTGCCCATAAACAAAATCTCCACTTTGGCAGCCTTTCCCCAAGGAGAGTGTGTGGCGTGGGCAGGCAACCCCTGTCCCAGTAACTTCATGTGCTGCACAGTTGCCTCAGCCATGAAGACTTAAATGGATGGTTTTGCTTTGCAGGATTTTAAACACATATTTTGTTGTAATCCAATTTCCTGTGTGTTTTTCCATCCAGTATTAGGTGGGGAAGCAAACTGGGAGGGGAGAATTACCTTCCTTAGTGTCACACGGGCTGGCAGTGGGAGAGTTGGGAATGCAGCTGTTTCTTTGAAATAAATAAAAAAAGGAAGAGAGAGAGCAACAACCCCAAAGTGCCGTGTTAATACTTGCTGAAATGCCCTCTGTATCTCTCTTTCCAGGTGACTGTTACAACTATTGGCTATGGAGATAAAGTGCCACAGACCTGGATAGGAAAGACAATTGCATCTTGTTTTTCAGTGTTTGCAATCTCATTTTTCGCACTGCCTGCGGTAGGTTGTCTTGTACTTTTGTGACAATTTGATGTTGGCTCATTAGTCATGAGAGAGAACTTTTGTTATTGATTCTTTAACCTTTCATTTAATCTGGTGTTATAAAAGTGTTGTATTAAACTTCTACATTGTAGCTGTGATTTATGTAGCTTGTGGAAACAAAAGAGTTTCTAGAAGTAGCTAAGTAAATGTGCATTGGATTTTGTATGCAACACTAGATTTGAGAAAGGTTTGTATTTGAGAAAGAGATGTTTAATTCCAAGTACTTTTTCCTGCCTATCTCAGAAGTGTAAAGGAAATTAAGTCTCATTACTTCTGGACTCAGTGATATAACAATGTTTTGGTTTTTTTAAGGTATTCACTTATAGTTTATTTAACAGATTAGGTCCAAGGTGAACTGGAGAATTCTCATGCACATCCTTCTTCTAGAAAAGCTTCCAGAAAGGTGTCACTGGCAGAAGGACACCTATCAGCAGCCAGGAACACTGATGCAGTTCTTCACATAATTAATATCTGTCCATGGCCAAAGTCCCATTTTCAAAAGTGACCTAGAGCTGGACTTTTAAAGCTGCTGTGGCACTTTGTTTGCACTGAAAACAGGTTCCCTGTTCAGTGCTTTCGAACAAGAAACAAGGCACTTGAGTACCAAGGGTAAAATCAAAATCAGCAGAACTTGGACTGTGGTTTGAAAACCCAAATATTCAGTGCCAAGGGTAGTTGAGGGTATGTTTTTCCACGAATTTAGCAGTACTTTTGAATTGTGTCAAAATGTGTGTGCTACCTGAAATGTTCTGTTTGAAATGTTTATTTTTTCAGTTCAGTGACACAAGCAGTTGTGTTAGCAGATGTTTGTGTAGTTGTAATGGCGAATTGGTGAGGATAGTACAGAATAGATAAGAATACTTTTATGTCAGTATCATCAAAAAATTCTTCACAGCATGAAATAGTAGCTACTAAAAATCCAGTGACCACTTAAAATTAGTTGACTACTTTGAAGGTACATAACCTTTTGCAGAGGAGGATAATTAGATGTAGTTTTTAAAGCTTGCCAGCATCAGTTTTCCTTTAAAGCATATATTTCTCCCTCCTATTTATATTTTATAAGAGAAATCAGGTAAGTGAAATGATCTGTGTTTGGAAAATGCCAAAGTACTTTTTTGATGGAAGAATGGTTCTGTGAGGTATTGTTTTGCTGTTTTTTTTTTTTAATCATACTTGAACACCAGCAAAACTGTTTCATAAATCACTGTGTAGCAGCCGTGCCTTCACAGCTGTGATTTATGTTTACCTGTCAGATTTCCCTAATCTTTGTTGAAGTAGAACAACTACAATCACCCCTTTATTAGTGGGGTTTTCTTTACTGAATGAAGCTGTTCCTGTGAGTTGGCCCAAGGGGGAACTTGGGGTTTGAGCTCTATTACAGGCTGTCTTGTTGGTGCTTTAAGTAAGAGGATCTGGCTGAGATCACCATCAAAAGTAATTGTAGTGGCTAAACGCAACTGGTGTGGGTTCTGGATCAGGCAATGATCCCTCATTTCCCAAATATGTGGTGTTTGAGCATCATCACCTCTTTGATCTTTACTAAATGAACATAATAGGAAGGGCATTTCATGTTCCTTTCAAAATATTTGATGATTAATACAGTTCTTGGAAGTTGAGCCAAGATCCCTGGCTGCTCTGATGTCTTCTACTATATGTAGAAAAAAAAATTATGCTTTTCTTGGGTGAGTGTAATCATGTAAGCTGATTTATAAAAGATTTCATTTTTACCTTTTACTAAGACTTGTGTTAAAT
This sequence comes from Rhipidura dahli, assembly GCA_013399225.1. Taxonomy (NCBI): domain Eukaryota; kingdom Metazoa; phylum Chordata; class Aves; order Passeriformes; family Rhipiduridae; genus Rhipidura; species Rhipidura dahli. Next base: position 280,520 of record VXAC01000617.1, on the reverse strand, counting down.
ATGTCTGTAGCTGTGCAAATGACCGCATAAATGGCTTGCTCCTTAATTAAATTTGGATTTCACAGCTATAATACATTTGGAGTCTAGTTCAGGTTTCACACCATCCAGTGCCATTAGTCCATGTCCCTTGTCCTGAGAGTGGATTAACTGGCTTTGTGTTCAGCTCAGATAACCATTTTGAAATATGCCTTTTTCTCTTCTTCATCCTCTTTCCTCCGTCCCACCATGGATTAACATATGGAAATAGAAATTACCATACCAAAGCTTTATTTGTCATAAAAATTAAGTTTAGCCTATCAGGTAGATTTTTTTCCCCTATTCTATCGTTCCCCTACACAAGCCTTTGTGAGACTTTTAGAGGGTATGAAATAGAATTTCTGTTTCCTCTTTTGGGTGTGAGTCCAGCAGGAATTGCATCAGGGCATGATAGCATTCACAGGTTGCTTCAGCAAGTAATAGTAACTAGGGTTGAATATTTCACTGTATTAAGTCATTTCCTCTAAATAATTGGTTGGGTTTTATGATGCTGAATAGAAGTTTATTAACACAACATAATTTGGCAATTTTATGTGTGGTTCTTTCCCTCCACCCTTTAAAAAAAACCCCAAAAGCATTTTCTTTTTTTCTTTCCACAGGGAATTCTTGGTTCAGGCTTTGCCCTAAAGGTACAACAGAAACAAAGACAGAAGCATTTCAACCGTCAGATTCCAGCTGCTGCCTCACTCATACAGGTACTGAGTTCTTGCATATTGCATACTGTCATTTCTTTCCATTTATGCTGGGGTTTGTTTTTTTCCCAAGCTGCTGGCAGTTTCCCCCCCCGCCCCGATTCCCATTGAAAACTCTACAGGAGTTACAGATGCAAGTTTTGGAAATCCAGTCTTTAATGTAAACTGATGAGCAGAAAAGTACACTCCTAAATCAGTGTAAACTGTTTAATTCATCTGGTTAAAATCAAAACTGAAAGTTATCCTGTAATTGTTAAACAATTTACCTGGGGAAAATGTTATGAAATGTTATGCTTGTAGTAATGAAAAAAACAAAGAGAAGGCTTCATGTAGAATTGTGCTTTTAAAAACTCTGTGGTTGCTTGTGAAGACAAATGTCAAATATGCTTCAGTTGAGACAACTAAATTCCTAATCTCAAACTTAAGAGAAGTAAGTCAGAATCTTACGTGGGAAAATCTGGTTTGGACATTTCAGCTCTAGAAGAGGTGACTGGGAACCAGTGGCATTCTGTGAAATCAATTTTTTCATGTAGGATATCTAATGGCCAGCAAAATATTGATCCCCCTGTTACAAATGCAGTTGCAGTTCAGTATCAGTATGGCCAAGGAGATTTTATCCTTTACTTTATTGTAAATAAAGGCAGCACTGCACCCTGAAATGTATTAACACTGTTTCATTCCAGGCTTTTCCAGCTTTTCCTCCCTCTACTCAGTATCTGCAGGTAGCTTTAGAAGCACAGAGATCAAATTTAAAAGGAAACTTGATGTACACCATATCATTTTTGCATTCTCGTGTGACTCATTTCTCTAGCTTCATGAGTGAATGTGGATTTCCAGGTCAGGATCTTTATGGAAACAGTAGCTAACTGTAAAGTTTATGCTTGAAATGAAACAGTCCCAGAGTTAATGTGAAAAAGACCCTGGTTATAGCCAGAGATTAGCTCAAAATCTTGAGACTCATATGGTATGGTTTTGTAAAGAATGGAATTTTTTAGTGTTCCCACTGATTCTTTTGGGAAATGAATGCCAAATTATGGGGAAGCCTGAGACTTCATGTCCAGAATGCTGTGCTTGGCTCCATCAGAAATGATAAGGAGTTAGAGGATAGACAATGAGTTGCTTAGTACCTGTTCCTAATAGCTGTGATTATTATTTACAGAAGTCTCAGACTTCAGAAATCCCAGTTTAGTAAGTGCTCTACAAATAATTTATGAAAAGATTGTTCTTAAACCAAGATGTTTACAAAATAGGTACAAGGCAAGAGTATGGCTCAGATGAGTGATTTTATTTCCCTGTGTTCCTTCTTGGTTTCTTTTAGAGGCCATTTGTTTCTTCCACTATTCTGTTAATCATGGAAGGGTTTATATTGTGATTGTCTGATCCTTCCCAACTGCTGTCTGTTTTCCTCTCTCATTCAGACTTGCTTTGTTTCTTTCATCTAGGGTTTTCTGGCCTTCCCTGCTTTAGATTCTGTTTGTGTATAAGTGTGTCCTTTCTTCATGTAGTAAGTGAGGAGCCGCCTTTTTAATTTGGAGACTCATAATTAATTAGTTCTCATATATTTACACAGTTAAGAGAGAATGCAGTTGGTCTTGTTTCCTGGCCCTGCTTTTCCTTCCTTTTGTCTTAGAGCATGGGACTTTAATCATTGGTGGTTGGCAAGAGGGAGGATTGGGTTTGGGTTTTGGCTCCTGGTTAACCACTGGTACTGTTCTGTTGTGCTCTCAATTTCATTTCCTCATATGAGTATAGTCCTACTGACCACAATTCCTTTTTTTTTTCCCCTCTGGTGGTATTTTTGTGAGGTATGAAAGAATAATTTTTGTCTTCTTCTGAGTAGGAGCACACAATGCAATAGGCAAAATGCTTAAAGTCAGGTAGGAAATAGGGGCAGAACATGACATTGGAACCTTTTTTTGAGTCCAGTCTAGAGTTCTCTTTCATTATTTGTTTGCTGCTACTGAGAGCAAAAGTTGCACTTGAAATGACTGATTTTTCTGTGTGGCTTCCCAGTTCTAACTATGTGGTTTCTATTTACTAAATAAAGGTTCTACACCCTGCTAAGTTTATGTTTCCAGAGGGCAAATTCAAGAATACGATTTAATAAAGAATGACTGACATGCTACTTGGAAGTTACTGTGTTGTACAATGAGCTACTAATTTGATTTGATTGATTAATTATTCTATTGCTTGAAATATTTGTTCCAGACTGCGTGGAGATGCTATGCTGCAGAAAACCCAGACTCTTCCACATGGAAAATATACATTCGAAAACCTGCCAGGAATTATCATTTGTTGTCACCCAGTCCAAAACCAAAGAAATCAGTGATGGTATCAGTAACTAATGTTTCCCATTATAGTAATTTAAAAATTTTAAATTAGATTGAGTTTTTTTACTATCTAGAGATTATTTATTGTGTTTGTTTTATAGATTATTACGTGGTTTCACGTTTTTATTTACATTTCAGTTTTGACAGTTACAGTGTACAGTGTACAAACATTATAAACTGTAAGTTGATCTGCTTCATTTCCCCAAGCTTGACTTTGTTAATGGAACTAGGGGTTTGGAAAAAAGTAATAATGACCTAACTGAAGCACATCAGTCAGTTACCATTGTTTTTTGGAAAACAATAAAAAAAGGGGAAAAAAAATCACCATCTCCAAAATAGTAAATTTTAATTGATTAAAAAAAAAAAAAAACCAAAGAAACAAAAACCCACAAAACTACTTCTCTCAGCTATCAATTTTGGGATTTTCTAAGCTTTCATGGTAAAGACATCTTGTGCCTACATATGGTAATATTGTTATATCAAAGGATTCCCTAAGTTCAGATTTTCTTTGTTTAAAATACAGCAACAAAAACCCTTTGTCAGAATCTTTAGATTATGTGGTACACTAGGAGAGGATGTTGTGCAAAAATCTTCCCTTGTATCTCCATGGTCCACCTGAGTTCAGTAGCAATATATCCATTGGCTTTGTGCTGAAGGTGGGATTTATTGCATTCATGAAATGGTAAAGATATTCTAGAATAGTTTGATTTAGATAAGCTTATACAGCTAGCAGATTTTTTTTATTTTTTTTTTTACTGCAGGCAAGGGATTTGGAAATGACAGTGTGCAGAAACATAATGATTAGCCAGCTTTGGCAGGATGGGGGGGGCAACATAATGAGAAACACAGTGTAGGATCATGAAAATATAATTGGTCAGGCACTCTTTTAATTGGTTATAGCTCATTGGGGACTTCATTATTATTGGAAACATCACTGAAGAGACAACTCAGTGTGACTTGGTTTGAGTAATTTAATTTATGTGGGTTTTTTTAGGTTAAAAAGAAGAAATTTAAGTTAGACAAGGACAATGGGCCTTCTTCTCCAGACAGGATGTTGGCTATACCACACATCACTTATGAGCACGTGACAGAGGACAGGAAACCTGACTTCAGTTTTGAACCATTTGAAAATTCTGGTAAGAAGCTCCATTTATAAAATGCCAGTAACTGTGATGAGTTCTATGATTAGATTTGCACACAGGTCCTTTTTAGTATCTGTAGGAGAGAAGGACAGAACAAGCTCTCGCCATTCTAAAGCGAGAATACTTTGCTTTTTGCCTTTGGTTGCTGGCTTGTCTGGGTGAAGTTTAACCGTTGCTTTAATGAGCATGCTCCACTGCAGACAAACTAAATCATTTCTCACTTCTGCCTGCTGGAAGAACTAATGCCTCTTAGGCTGGTGCATACATTCCCCAGTTCTGCAACTGATTGAAATTACAGGTACTAGCTGTCAGTTTTTCCATGTGAAATTTACCCAGGATGTGTTACTATTGTGCTTGTACGTGAACCAAAAAGGATTGGTGTGCCTTGGCTGCACCAAACTTAGTCTGCTACATGAAACCATCCTGTGCTCATGCCATCTGCTCAGTGGAGTAGGCTGTGAATCACATTTTGGAAGCAGAAGTACTAAGATAAATGTGGATCCATCTATACTAAATGTCGCTGTACAAAATGGTACAGTATGAGGGAAAAGAAGACAGGACATTGATAATCACCTTATGGTTAACAGCTTATTTTTATTTGCTTTTTCTGTAATGAACTTCCAAAATAACACTGAATTTACAATGTGGCATTTTTATAAATGTACTTTTATTGAAAGTTTTGAATGTGTATTGCTCAAATGTTGGCAACAAGAACAAGGTTTCATTTTTAAGGTGTGTTTTATTGATTATAGATACTTTAAGTACTTCTGGTTTTTCTCTTCAAAAATTTGGCTGACATGAATAAATTTAATGGGCTTTAAAATAAGACAGCAGCATGGGCTGGCATTGGTCATATTTTAGTTCAAGAAGAAAGTCTCACCTTCCTCGTGGTTTTTTGGTGTGCTTGTGTTGTGTTGCTCTGCATCATTCATGCTCTTCCACTCTTTCTTGGGCTCTGCTGAGGAATGGTTGCAAATTGCATCTGGTGGTAGAAATGACAAAGCTGCTAAAAGGTGGACAAGTACTGAGCTTAGTGTGTGTCTCAGAATCTGAGTACAGACATCTTTCTTCAAAACAATCAAATGGCAGAACAAATACTCAGAGTTGTAAAGTCCCACCTTTTATCACTAAATTTCTAAGCTGATTAAGGACAATACAATTTGGTGGCAGCCTACTACTGCCATTTCAAAAATCAGCTCTACAGCTTTCAGTAAAAGGGTTTTTTCTAATATCTTCTGACACTTATCTTTTTTCTTTTTTATCTGTGTTCTGCTCTCTAAACTGTTACAAGTATACAGGACAAACAGGAATGTTAAAATTGCTTGGTAAGTTGAGGAAAATAATTCTATGTATGGCATGCCAGCTTATGAGAGTGTAATGTTTGCAGTGCTTTTTGTGTGTGTCTAATGCCATATAATTTCTAAGAAATCTTTTGCAGCCAAGGAGATCTAGACAGACAAAAAATACACATTCTCACACTTGTAATCACAATTGCACCCAGTCTCATTACAAAGAGGAAAGTGAGCCCTCATTTATATAAGTAAGATGGCCTCTAATGGTTTTTTATACTCGAGGAAAATTTGTCATGTGTATGTAACCAATAGAAAAAGATGATTTTCTTACTAATAAATTGTAATTCATCCAGTGGTTATCTAAGAATATGATGCAAATTAATTTCTAAATAACTATATTAGGGTGGAAGAAAGCTTTCAGATTTGGACCCCAGTGTAGTGCATTCTGAAGTACATGCATCTGTTCCTGCAAAAATGTGCTGTAGGTATTTGTGAACAGATGGGGACCCATAAATTAAATAATTTATTTTACTGTTTTTCTGGATTCTGTGGTCACTTAAGCAGCCATGCAGTCTTGTGATGTTTCTAATGTGCTTGCTTAGGCACTTTCTTAACAATTGACTGTTCCCCGAAGACTGTAGGATTAGAGTTAGGTCTGGGCAAAAGACCTCTGTGATTTAGTGAGAGTGCTATGAGCCATCTGTAAGTTTTCTGCTCTGAAGCCACTACAGACAACAGAGGCTTCTTTCCAGTGATTGAGGCTAAGGATGCTCAAGTTTGGAATAAATTGACTGAAATGCAAGGGCAGTTTCACCCTGAACGCACATGGAACACAAGTGCAATTAAGGTGTTAAAACAGCAAAACCAAACTGAATCTCCTTGACTCCCCCTGATCAATCCTTGATTTTCCCAGTTTCCACAGTTCCAACAGGTGCATCTCTCTTGGGGATGGACATGGTGGAACAAGATCAGGAGAGCAGCAAGAGCCACCAAACAAACCACCTGTTTTATGTGAACCATAAATTCCTTCATCTTGGGGAACTATCAGAGGAGCTTTGCCAACCATCATAGGTTCAGTTTCTATTTCCCAGCCAGGCAGCCTGAGCCAGGTGAACCTGAGAGGTTACCTAACACTGCTCTCACAGCAGCTCAAAGAAAGAGAAGAGAGTGTTGTTTTACTTGCTGTGTAAAAGATTACCTACACAGAAAACCACAGCTGCCAAGTCAAAACCTCAGGAGCAAGAAACTAGAAAGTACAAGGATACTCAGTCAACTTTAATTTGGCCTTCAGAAAGGCTCTAGTAACAAATCCATATGCTGCTTTCTTGCATTCAGTAGATTTTTGGGCTGCCCACTTATATTTCAGTCTTCACACTCCTGGATCCCTCATCTGGCTTCCCTGCCAGTATCCTTGTGCAACCAGCGATTTCCAGCTTTTTCTCCCGTCTTTCTTTGTCCTGGCATCATCAGTTCAGCAAAAACCCAGGAGCCATGGCCCATCCTGGCTACTGTAATTAAAAAAATAAAAATTAAAAATTAATCCTGTCCTGGCTGGAACCAGGACATGTGCATAGCACCGAGAGAACTCTTGCAAAATGAGGGTAGTTTCCTGATTTTTTTCCTCCAATACATTTTTATTTTATGAGTTTTTCTCATTGCACAAAAGTAAGGCACAACTTCTGAAAAATATCTGTCCAAATGTGTGAATTCATAGGCAGTTCTTAATGAAATAGTTATTAATAGCGTATGCTACTCAAAAGAACTAAACATAATGTAAAGATTGTGTTTTGCTGAGACTCTTTCTCATCACTGACTCCTTTTGTTTGCCTGAAACATTTCCCCAAGAAATTCAGCTTGAGGCAGGCACTCGGTTTAAGTGATTGAAGTGGGCAGCCTCAAAAACGTTTTATGGGGTGTGTTTGGAAGCGTCAAACGTGGGTGTCAGAACTGCCCTGTCCACCTGAAAGCACTGAAATCTGACCAGGAGAGAGCTGCTCTGTGCACAGGGAGAACTAGAGCAAGAGAGGTCTGACCCATGGGAGCTTGGACACTTAGGGAAGGTCCTGAGAAGCCCTGAAGTGTGGAGGGAAGGGAAAGTCTGGCAGCAGTAGACACTGCAGAATGCACTCCAGCACAGTTCCATACAAACCATTTGCCACAGTATTTTTCATTTTGTGTCAGGTGGAACATAATAAATTTTAGGTATGTCTGCATCTCCTCAGCTGTCTGTCTGGAGCTTCTTTCTTTTTTTTATTTTTTTTTTCTTTTGTTTTTTGTTTTTTCTCCTCTTCTATCTCTGTTTCATGTGCATCTTCACTCTGACTCAGATTGTCAGCGCTCCTGGCCATCCTTTTCCGCAGACCAGCAGTCTTCCAGCGCTCCTTCCTCTCCAGGTAAAGCTCATCATATTTCATTGTTCCATCATATTTCATCATCTCTGTTAATTACTAAATCTTTGCAATGATCTGTCTGGAGCTGTCTCCTGTGGCACAAAAACTTAAGAGCTGGTTTCAAAAAACAGCATAGGTGTTTTGGTAAAATTTTGAGTTTGGAAGTTCTTCAGGTTATAAACTGCAAATCTTTAAATAAAATGAGATTTTTTGCAGAAATACCAGAGGTGTTTTCTAAATGCAATAATTAAAACTCAGATTTGTCCATGAAAGGAATACTTTAAAGTATTTTAAATTTTTTTCTGTGCTTACAAAAGTGGAAGTATAATTATTTTCTGTCTTTCTAGCCAAGCAGTCCACTATCAGAAAACCATCTACATAAATGTGATATTGTATCTAAAATTGTTGTCTTGGTAATATAGAAAAAAATCAGCAATTTCTTGTTATTGTCTTTATAATCCTTGACTGAAAAAAATTGTAGAATTGTTGAATGGTTTGTTTTGGAAAGGACCTTTAAAAGCTTCTAATCCTGCAACGAGCAGGGACATCTTCAACCCCAGAAGAGCAGAGCCCCACCCAACCTTGAGTGTTTCTGGAAAGTTCAGAACTTCTGTTTTAAAGCAGGGGTTCTCATTTTGTGGGGAGTGTATTTTGTGCCATTTCAAAGTAGTATTTGGTCAGCATCATCAGTTGGAGAGTTGTGCCTGTTACCATAGTTGTGCTGCTACCCATAAAAAATAGAGAAAATAAAGCTGAATATCCCCTGAATGACAGCAAACATTTCCTGATATACCTGTTTCCTGTTTCTTTTCACTCATTATTATATGCTGAAAATTAATGTCTAAAGCTTTCTCCTTTTTTTCCTCTTTAGCCTTCATATTTAGAAATGTTGTGTCTTTTTTTTTTTAGTATTTTTTAACGCTGCTTTGTGAGAAAGACTTGTCCAAAGTCTAATGGCTATGAATAGAAATATATTTAATATATTATAATTTACTTATAAATATATATTTATAAGTAAAAAAATGAGGTCCCTGGTGTTCTGCTTGAGCCCCATTTCAAGGCACTTTGAGGCAGAGAAGCTCTCATGAGGGCCATGCTCTTTTCTTAGTTATGATGATCTCAGAAATTTCTAAAATAGAGGGAAGGAGGTACCATTTTTGCCTCATGCTAATCAGCTCCCCAACTCTGTGTGCCCACACAAGAATTCTTTCAGATAGGCTGAGGCCCAGTCTTGACTTCTGGTTGTTTTTTCATTGGCCAGTCCTCCTCTCCCCTCCCACGAAACTGAAAAGCAACAGCTGTGCCTGATCCGAGATCGCTGTTTCTGCAGATCCACCTGCGTGGTGTGGGCTGGGTCTCTCATGAGCACAGTTTAGTGAGTGTTCAGCAAACACTGCGTGGCTTTAGGTTCAGCAGTTTTTACCACTTGCCGCCAGGAAAACAGAAACATTTGTGAGTCCTTGTTTTGCTAGAAACTGGGAAAGTTTCATTTATGTTTTGGAGAAATTAAAACAGTGAAAATTAATTTAGTGAAAGCCCAAAGAAGTCTGCTTTAAAGACATTTCACTGCACATCTCTATCTAGAATTATTTTGCTTGTTTCACAGCCACTCTTTTGAATGATGGTTACAGTTAAGTGACTGAACAGTATGATATGATAGTATAATATTAGTATGATACTAAAATCAAAAATAGAAGCTAATGCCTGCTAAAACTTACTACAAAATTTTCCTTTTTAAGTGCTGCAAGTGGCTCCTGTGTGTAATAAATGTATCTCCTAGCAGTTGTCTTATTTATTTATTTATTTATTATTTAAAATGGTGATTTCAGAGGTCTTCCTTTCCCATTACAATTTCTGGAGTACAGAGTTTTTCCTTTTGTAGTTTTGGACAACCATGTCCTTAATGATGAAATAATACTTTCTCTTCTGGTTTTTTTTTTGGTTTGTTGTTTTTTTGGTTTTTTGTTTTTTTTAATTCAGATCAATTTCTGCCATGTGAAAATACCTAACTACCTGAGTAAAATGGTTGCATTAAAAGGAAATAATTTGTTTCCTGGTATCCCCATTTGTATTGTCAGAAAATATTGGCTACATTTAAATTATCTATTTCTGCTGTTTTCCTTTAGGGTTTGGGTGGCATTTTGGCAGGGCGTTATTTACTGCTGTATTATAAAGTATTTTATTTAATATAGCAGAGTTTTAATAAATTGCTACATTAAAATTATTTTATTGAATATTCAAGCCAGTTGGACAGACAAAGGTTTCTATGGACTTGTCAAAATTACCTATAATTTATGTAGGATGTTACCACGTTTCATTTTCTGGAAATTTATTTACAGTCATGTAAACCACACCAGTAGTTTTATTTATATGCAAGTGTTGTGTCTTCTCTAAAAAATGTTAGGGCCATGTTGGAAAAAGCACTTAAAGTTAGTATCTGACAGAATTTCAGAGCCTGTGTTTAAAAATTAAAGCTGTATCGCTCTCCCAAATTTCTTGGATCTGGGAAAGTGATGATATGCAAGTAACTTTGCTAGTAAAACTTTCAGTATCAGAAGTTTTTTGAATCAACCTTCCCAGAAAGGACCTCATCTAGGCTGAACTGGAGATCTTGCCACCTGTCCTGTGTCTGAGCCCAGAGATGAGGTGGCCTCGTGCTTCGGTGTGAGAGGGAACCATCAGTCTCAGACAGTGTCTGGCAGGAGCTGACTGCTCACCAGGAAAATGCCTGAGCTCCTCTTTAGAGCTAGGCCTTGTTTCTTGAGCTTGGTGACAGCAATTACACCTCAGAATCTGTTATTATGAACTAAAGCATGAAACAGAGATGATTTAAAAAGGAGCTGTTCTTGTCACTGAGCTGCCCTCATGCACTGTTGCTGTAGAGCAGTGGTCCATTTGCAATGGAATTGTCACAATACAAGAAATTTAGTAATGCATGAAGCCCTCTGTCATATGGATTCTGAACATTCTAGTGTATCAGGAATATGAACAAAAAGAACAAAATATTGGTTTTAAATCTTTACCTGAAGTTTAAATGCTCTGGGCAGGAGAAGACTTAAAATTTTGCTTTTCGTGAACTCTGCGCTATGTGCAATTTTGGTAGCAACTTTTGTTTTCAATATTCTTTTAAAATATACTCTGTTTCAGAGGTCCAGATGAGGAGCAGTCAAATGCTATTGCTTGAACTGCTATCTGCATGTTTTTTCCCCAGTCAAAAAGAGCCCGGCGTTTCTGGACGTGAACACAGGACCCTTCATCAGGACCAGCAGCTTTGCCGATGAGCTTGACCTGGAGGGTGAGACCCTGCTGACCCCAATAACTCACATCTCACAGTAAGTGCAGGCTTCTGAGCTGTGCTTTGGTTGACTTAGACAAGAGGAGGAGGCAGTTCAGGTGGGAGGAGCTGATGGGGCTCAGATATCTCTGAGGTTTGCGTCGAACGCTTTTCGCCTTGAGTTTGGTGTACCCTGTTCTGAGTGCCAGTAAATCTCCACGCTGACCTAAAGGCAGCTTCACCTGGCTGTGACACGAGGCTTGAGTTTGCTGTACCCTGTTCTGAGTGCCAGTAAATCTCCACGCTGACCTAAAGGCAGCTTCACCTGGCTGTGACACGAGGCTTGAGTTTTTAGCTCCCGTCTCTGGGTAGCTGGTGGCTGATAGGTTTAAGATTTTTACCTGGGGACAGTGTGTGGGAGTACTTGCCTGATGAGAGTTCTGTTACTCCCCCCCTGCATTTTCCAGTGGAATAGCTGTGAAGTGCAAATTTAAATGCTACTTGGTCCCTCCGTTGCAGCAGCACCTTCTCTAATGGTCAAGTGATGTTCTACATTGGAAGAAAAGCTCTGTTTGATCATTATTGCTCTGTTGTATATAAAGAAAATTACCTGAAATAGGCCTGTAGGTTTGTGAGGGGATTTTTTTTTTGCTGTTTTTCCTTCTGAAAGAAGGTTTTCCACTTGTGTTTTACTCTAAAGCATTATCTTTAGGTTCTTAGATTATTCTAAAAAAAAAAGAGAGTTGCAACAGATTTTTCTTTAAATGCCTTTAAAAAAAAATCTTCTGTCACTGTTTAATTCTAAATCCTGAAAAATGTTTATGATTTGTCATAGTAGATGTGTGCCAGTAAATCCTCTAGCAGAGGAGTGAAACAATCTCCTCTAAAAACCTGAGGATTTCTGCAGTGAAACCGCAGATAAAAATTCTTTGCATGCTTGTGTTTCTGAGGAATGAAACATGCAGAAATGCCTGCTGCCAATTTCCAGGCCTTCTTCCTATACAGTATAATTAGCAGATAAGCACAAACATACTTTTTAGAGCCATTTTGGAAGGGCATTTATTTAAAAAAAAAAAAGAAAAAAAAAGTTTGGGTGGAGTCTTCCCTCTCCCCAAACAAAGGTATTTGCCTTTTCATCTGATTCACCCACATATACATCTGTGAGTAGGCAGAGGATTTAGGAGACTTGTATTCTGGAAGATTTCTCAGTGGAACAAGCAGCAGGAGGAAGTAATAAATTTCCTCAAGCCTTAGACAACAACAATGGAGCAACAAAGCCAGATCTAGATGTTTTCTCTATGTAGCTTTTTAAAAATCTTTATTTTGCCTCAACATTGCAGGGTTTGTTTTTTTGGTGGTTTTTTTTTTTGTTGTTTGTTTTTGTTTTTTTGGGTTTTTTTAAGTAAGCTTGAGTGCTAAGAGTTTCCATTATCCTTTCTGCGTTTGGGAATTATTTAGTTATTTCTTATTGATGAGTTTCACAAGACACTCTATTATCTTTTAGTCCAATTTGGGTAGCAGCTGAGATTTTTTTTTCCTATTACCTATTTGTGGGAGACCTTAGAATATAAATAGTGTGTTTCAGATGAAGAACTTTACCAAATGACCACCCTAGGCTTTTAGTAACTTATATAGTTCTCTTTTACTCCCTTAATTTTTTGTTGTAACCTTGTTGAAATTTCCCTGGATTTCTCTGAGTGATGGGATGGTACAAAATGTGCTTGAATTGAGCCCCATGGCTTGAATTGAGTCTCTGCTAGGGTGGTAGAAAATGGAATTCACTGGTGCTTTCAAGATATGGGGTTTAGATTGAAAACTGAATAAATTGGATTAAATGTAAAACTGGATAAAATATTAATTTAAATTGGTGGCTTTGAAACATGGGTACCCAAATGTACATCCTGAGAACTGTTCACTTGGAAGTGCATTTACTTTGTGTGCAGTTAATTAAAAGGCCTTAAACAGTGCCAGATCAGCCTTTAGATATAAAGGTTTGGCAAAAAGTTAGTGAAAATACTGTGCTTTGTGATGTCAGTTGGATTATTGATATTCCTGGATGCTGAAGACCCATCCATTTACTGAGTTATTTAGACAAATGCTTCATTTCAAAGTCCTAGAGAACAAATATTTATGAGGTAGTTACTGGGCTTGCCTGTTAGACACGTGGGCATAGAATTTAGGACCAAATTTAGGATTGCACTTCAGATACCTCTCAGTGTGCAAAGCCACATAATAACTTTCTGTATAATAAGTGGCTGCTCAATTCAGGTCTATGTCTGTATGTGTTTTTAATTCAGGCTTGAAAGTTATGCTGTGCCTGAGAAAACCTAAAATGAATTATTTTGTTCTGATGTGCCTGGTTGTGAAGCATTTTATTTCCTTAAAGCCATCATATGTATAATATATGATCACTCTAGATTTCTTGATGAGGAAATAAGCAACCATACAAAGTCCAAACCCAAGTACCTAGCAAAATTATAGCACCAGCTGTAGTATAGATAAGTCAAATTAAGTGTGAATATATCTAGATTTGGGTCTTAAAAGCAGTACCTATTGTATCAGAGAAACAGAAATATGAAGACATTTTCAGAATTGGAAGTATAATGTAAAACACTTGATCTGAGGATTCATGGAACTATTTCCTGGCCAATTATATATTTATTGCATTGTGTGCATTAACTTACCTATTAATCACAGAAAGGTGCCTCCAGAATGATTTTTTGAAAGTCATGAATACCTGAGTAAATTTTACATGTTAATTTGAGACATGCAACTAGAAAGCGGCTTTTAGTCAACAGTATAGAAAATATTTCCTTTTGACAGATAGCACAAATGTGTCAGAGGAGTGGGGTACCAGCTGTGGTACTGAAAAGCAAACACTTGGCATCCTTGTGGTTTAAAACCCAGTGAGGCTGGTTTTTTACCTCACATGTCCTGAAAGTAAATGCCAACTTTCAACCCTTGTGATAAAGGGCTTAAGGCTTCTAGGCCTAAAGTCTCAGAGCCCTGGTTGTTTATGCAAAAATTGTTCTTTTTTAGTAAATGTAGGTGCATGTTCTCACTTAGTTTAATGGGACTGGTTCTGTGTCCAATAATGAAAATGCAGGTGTGGGTTTTTTTATGCAGGACATATGTCTGACTCTATTTAAAATCTGTTTTGAAATAAATATTGTATTTATTGTATAAATAATGTAGCCCTACTTCTGTGGAAACCAGTATAGCACCCCTTTAAGGAAATAAAAGTAATAATTAAAGGACATTAAGGCCTGATGTTCCAACAGGACAACCTATAAAATGATCTGTAACAGTTTGAAGAATGCAGTACACGGTGTTGTTTGTGATAGAACTTGGCCCTCCAGTTTAATGCTTGCTATGGTCTGTTGTGTTGTAAAAGTGAAACAGAAAACTGGACTGGAGCAATATCCCCCCTTCTCCTCTGGTCTTCTCACTGGTTTATTTCTCTCTAATCTGTGTGTTCCCAGATTGTCTCCTGTTCCCTGTTTCACTGTGTTGACTCTTTTGTTTTATTTGCATTTTAAGGCAGTGGAAAATTGATGCTACTCGTGGCTGTGCCTCAGTTACTGAGAGGCTCTTGCCCTGTGTTTGTATAATTGTTTAATTTCAGCATTAGTGTGGATCCAGCTGACTGCATGGATTTCTGGGTGTAAGCACCAGCTAACATGGTCTATTTGTGATCCTGTTATTGTCTGTAGCAAAATAGCAGTAATTCTTGATGTTTTAATGACTCTTCCCCAGATGTTTCATGTACCTCATGACTGGGTTGATGAAAATGCATTTAATTAGTTAAGCACTGGGTTTGTATACATATAGAATAATTGCTTTCCTGCAGTGACATACTGATGTGATCTTAGATTTTATACAGTGGGCTTACACTTAAGGAAAAGCTTTACATTAAAAATGAAAAGCAGTTCCTACACTTATTAAGTGTATTTCCAAACTGAAAAAATTCTGTGGCATTACATCAGCTTCATTTTCACTACTCTCCCCATCAACATCTTCAACGTGGTACAGAGCCTTTTAGAGACTGTGTTAGGAGTAAGAGAGAGACTCCAGAGGTGGAGATGTTTTTAAAAATAAACCCTTCCTTGTTAAACAGCGTGATAGATGTAATAATTAAGTCAACAGATTTAGGGCTTTGTAATAATTTCCAGATCAAGAGGACATGATAACAGATGGATGTTTCTGAATGGTTGAAATGGATGCTTTTGATCACTTTAAAATATTTGAAATAATGTGTGCTGGTAAACACTAAGTGCAGTGTCCATGGTGCTGCAGTTACCACTGGTTTTTGTAGGAAATGATGTTTCCTTTCTCTTTTATTTTATATTTTTATTAAGTGTTCTATGTTTTAATTACCAGTATATATTTTGTTGGCAAGAGATACAAGCACGTAGAACAAACAGTTCTGTATTTGTCTTATAACTGTCTCTTTTCTTTTGGTTTATCAGTGAGTGGAATCCCTATTTGCTTTGATTTGCTAGCTCATACTGTAAAAGATTCCTGCTTTTATCTTCTTCTTCTATACCAAAATGACCCTCTGAAGTCTGAGCAAATACTTCAGTTTCACTCTCAAATGGGCCAGATGGAAGAGCTGACTTCTGCTGTCACAAGAATTCCCTCTGAAATGCTGTTAGCAGCACTTAAACCATGACTTCCGTGGGGTCCATTTTATCATTAATGACAGGGCACGTCAGAAGAACAGCAGTGACAGCAGCTATGTAAGAACATGCTTGAGTTAAGACCAGAGCTTAATGTTCAATCATTGCTGGTTGCTGTCACGTGCCATTATTCCAGTCATTTACTTGCAACAGGAAAGGCTTTGGTGCGTGCTGTACACTGGGCAGCATCCTTTTTCATTCAGCATGTTGCAGTGTGTCATCAAGCTCCCTCAGGAATTCTGCTTACAGTCTGCTGATTTAATAGTTTACTCCAAAGAAGAGGACTGTTTCCCTCAGTTATTCCCTTTGGCATGAAATGGCATTATTAAATCCTCTGGTTTTGTTTTAAATTTACAATAAACTTGGCCATAGAAATTGACCCTAGAACTCGGGATGTATCAGGAATCTGATTGTTTCCTCTATTCTGCTGCAGGGAGACACTTAAGGATATGAAGTGTCCCTAAATCTGGTTTAACAAGAAGTCAGGAAAGTTCCTTTTTCAGCCAAAGACTTCAGAATCGTTGTAAATCAAGCCACTCTGATGATTTCAGTGTCATCATCACATTCTGATTCCTTGTTGCTGGGTGTACGGGAGAGCAAAACACCTGTGGCAGTCCAGTCCTAAAAATGGCTAACCCCTTGCATGAGCAGTGATGAACGCAGTATAGTCATCAGAGAGGACCCAAAGCATCTCTGATGTGAGAAGTTACTAGTCTGCTGTTGGTCCCAGTTGTAGAGGGCTGGAGAGCTTGTCTCCAGGTCAAGAGCCGGGTGGTTGTAGTAGAGCAGGACATCAGCAAACTTCTCTCTTAAATGTTGAAAGGCTAATGGATATTTTAGTATGTTCTTCATGGTTTATAAGAATTTTATTTCTGGCTTATGAATATTGATGCTATCTAGGGGCACTGCCAAAACAGCTATGGCATATCCGCCATAACAACGAGCTAATAGCTCAGATATGGTGCATTTCTGTGGGCAGCTGCCTGGATTAAAAATCCCTATAAACTCTTCCCTGCACCTGGAAAGTACCGTAGCTACTGCTGTGCTGAGACAAATGTGACATTCCCAGGTGCTGTTGCATCTGGATATATTTATTCTGCCATCCTATGCCTCACCTGGAATCCCTTTGAGCTGGAAACTGTTCTGTGTTTGTCTGATATCAAATAGGGGGGATCCCAGCACGAGCACTGTTCCTGTGTTCTCATCCCATGTCCGTGACAGAGCTGGCCAAAGCTGACTGACTGTGCCTTTGTAATACAGGCAGTTGCTCACGATGTTTATTTTTATATGTTGGTTAACCTGAGATGTGCTGAAGACTTGGGCAGTTGTGCATGGTGTCTTATTTCACCCTTGACACCGAGCAGCTTCTGACAGTGAGTGGTGTGGTGAACATCTGTCCCATGTGGTTACTTGCCTCTTTTATCTTCAGGGAGAAGTTCTTGTGTACTGTGGTGGGTGGTTGCTTTTTTCATAGATTAGATAGAGTGTGCAGTTTATGTCTGTAGCTCTGAAGACCAGAAGGGATAATTAGATTCTCTTTGATCCTGTAAAAGGCTGTAGCACTCCATCAAGCTGCAGGATTACTGTGCTCTGTTCTTAATATGAGCAAAATCATAATCAAAGAATTGTATTCAAAGAATTAACAAGATGAAAAAAATTCAGGCAGGAACCTGGAGTATGCAATTTCAGGTTTCTTCTTTTTATTATGTTGACTTTCTATCTATTTTTTTTTATTGGAGAGGGGAGTGCTGTCATATACTGGTGGTGCTATTTGGCAGAAGTCAGGACTGGACAAATACCTTCTGTGTTAGAGGTTACAAACCCGTACGAAATAATACTCTCCTGGTCTTTTCTCCCTTACTGCAAATTGTCACTGATGTACTCGAGTGCAGTGCAAAATTACTGTTTGGCTATTTTATGATACTGACATGGTATAAAAGTAACGTGTTGACTTTTTCTGGTGTATAAACCATCTAGGCAGAAGCTAAGGTAGCTTAGCTATTTCTTTTGTGTTGCAGAAGAATATTGCATTCTTTGGTCTCCAGGTCCTGGTTTACATCTTGATTGATGTTAAGTGATTAAACCAGACTCCAGCTGCTTAGTGATTCAGAAGTACAGGGCTCCTATGCTGTAAAAACAACAAGCAACTCCCCACTTATTAACTTTTATCTTTGTTTACTTTGGGCATCATGCAGAATGATAAGTGCAAAACCTCTCTTTTCTTTTAATTTTTGTTGCATGGGGGAGACAATAAAAATATCCCACTTTTATCTAATATTAAAAAAAGTTAAATTTATCATCATCTTGAGTTAATTCCAGAATTAAAATTCAAGGTGTAAATAAATATTTTCTGTTATGATGATGGAGAATGGCTTTGCTTTTTGTTTAGATATGTTGGATACACCAAAAGAAGTTTAAAAACTTGAATAATTTATAATGTGTGCACTTTTTTTGGGAGTTACTTTATCCAATAAACAGGATATGTTTAATTATGTTTAGTGCTTAGGTTATGCAAAAAGTAATAGTTATTTGCTAATGGGGTAACAAAGTTATGAAATTTAGTACTTGTAAGTAGCATTTAGATTGGAATACTCCAAAATCTATGGGCCCTGTCATGCCCACAGGTGCTGCAGAGACTGTGCTGAATCTGTGTAGCAAACAAAACTGGATTCAACTTTACAGCTTTCTAGCAGGAGTCAATCTGGTATCAGCACGAGGTTATAGAAATGCCTGTCAAGGTCAGCATGTGCCAGCCAAGAGGCACAGCTGACCACTGAGGTTTATTCCATGTGCAAATACAAACTAATAAATGAGTATTTTTAGCAAAATTATTATTCTCATACTGGTCAAAATGTTAGTGTTTGTAAAAAAACATCAAATTCTTTAGTGAAACTATGGCTGTGGATGTGAGTGTAGTCACAGATATCCATCTGTGCTTGGGGCAGAGTTGGAAACCAGCACTGCCTAACAAAGGAATAGTTCATCTCCTGTATTTTTGACCTAATCATCTAGTTCCAGGCTCAGCTATCAAGTCCAGGCATGGAACATTATTGTATTTAAAACCAATAGCATATGTGACCTTTGTGCTTTAATACTTGGATCACTAATTTTAATAAGGTCTTGTTAGAGCATCTTTTGTCATAAAGTGCAGTTTGTTGGAAAAATGGACATCAACAGCTAGTTTAAATATTGCTGAATAGTGCACCGGAACAGCAATGCTAAAAGAAAATACCTTTCTGTAAAGTGTTAATGCACAGGGAAACAATTCCACGAGGTGTAAATGGGTTAGTTTACCTGGCATAATACTATAATTGTACAGGAAATTGCATGATGTACATTCTGTGCGTGTAAGTGACCTGAAAATTACTTTAATATATTATCAATATGTTTTTCTTATTAACTTCATTTCACAGTTTTTTACAAAGAAATTGTTGCAGGTTTTTTTCATAAGCAAATGCTGCTCCCAGTATGACCAGTACCCAGTTCAGACTAAATGTAGCATTTTCCTCTTGATGTGTTTCTCTGGAAATTCTATTACAACACTGACATATTAAAGACTTTTCTTCTGCAGCTGCTGTTTCTGATCGCTATTGATGATTTTTTTCCAAAGCTAAAAACATGGCCAAGTGTGATTAACACCCTACTGATGTAGCAAAGCTTAGTGCAGTGGAAGGTTTTGGTTTAAACGTTTGCCAAATCCATAACAGAGCTGTAAAGTGGGGATCTCTCTGCGTCATCCTGGATGCTGGATGTGTGAAATGCAGACCATAGGAGATCATGGAACTGTTGACTGAAATTTGTTTTCATGTGACTGCAAGGACTGAATAGAGTTGTGATTTCACTCAGGGTCTCGGGGGCTTTTTTGTCATCCCCGTGTGTTGAACTGTATATTTTGTTTTACTTTCAGCAGGAAGTTCAGCTGGGAAAAGCTGAAGTATTTTCACTGTCTTGCAGACAAAATACCTTAAATCACTACACTAGTTGTCAGCCTGTTAGCAAACTAAAGCTAAGCACTGACCTGTTGCCTGTGGTTGTGTTTTGGTCTGTGTTTTTCTCAGGTTCCTGTATCCCACTCAATTCTGTGGTTACTGAGTGCTTTTTGGGATAAAAATAAATACAGAAGCTTGTCATCGCTACGTCCAGTTCCTCCTCTATGTCTGTCTGTCCCAAGGAAAATGTTTGTGTTCATTTTCTCCCCTTTTTCTCCACACGTAAAATGCAGAGTATGATGTCAAGAGAGAAATGCATCAGGAATTGGTAACTGTTGTTGTTTGTCTGTCTTCATGTCCTTTTGGTCAGCCCACAGCCAAGCCCCATCTCCTGTGCAGCCAAGAGTCATTGGTACAGGAATGTGGCTGTTCCTGAAAAGGGGAGTTATTGGTAGTGGTGTGGCTCCCGGGAACTTGATATTTCAGGGATTTTGGGCACCTAAAAATTACAGCCTTGGAAACAGAGGCAGATAATGTTCGGTGTGACACAATGTCTTGCAGAGAGCTGGTGAAGTGAGCAGAGCACAGCAGAAACACAACATTCATTACGTGAGTCTTGGTTAAGGAGAGGTTGTGAAGATGCATTTTGTAGCTGTAGTGGTTTTTAGGGATGGCACTTTCAAGGAGGCCAATTCCTTGATCCAGTCTGTGTGTGACTGGAAAACGCCAGGCGATGGCAGAAATGTTTTGTGGTCATTCCAACACAAATATGAAAGGCAGTGAACAGAAAGCTGGATCTTGCATTACTTGAAGTTAGTTGTGTGTCTGTGTCTGACAGTAAGTTCACTTTGTTGAAACCTTTAGTATGTACATAGTGAAAAGTATTTGAACTATCCTCGTGACTTGATTTGTTTTTCCCATGTAGTGCAGCTTTTAATTGAAAAAGCAGTTAAGCCCTTGTATCTATTTTTTTCCTAACCAATATCTATTTAGGCACTGTCTGTAATTTGAGAACAGCTCATAGATACCAAAGCCATACCAGGACTGACACCAGTATGTATGTAATTTGATTTTTTTAAAAATAAAAGCAAACAAAAAATCGTGAACCAACAACTTTGTTTTTTAAAGGAGATAATTTTATGCTAGAAATGTCTAGTATTTAAAAAAATAATTCCTCATTTCTCTTTGATGATAGAACCCCAAAATATCACAACATTCCTAAGTACAGTGTAAAAGAAGAAGCATCTATTTTCTCTTTCCACCCTATACTCTTTGCTATTTTTAAAATTGGGCAACATTTAGTGGTTCTTGTTATTGCCCATTCCATAAAATAAATAAGTAATGCAATGGGAACAGGAAGTCAGGTGCCTAATTAAACATATGTTTCAAAACCTCATCCATCTTCTGTGATAATACACTAAAAAGTTGAAATGCTGGTCATTATTCTTGTTTTTTTTTTTAATTTCTTTGTACTTCAAAATTTTTAGGTTTTGAGAGAAATGTCTTTATTTGGAAGGAGAGGTAAAGATTTGCATATGTGCTTTGTCCTAGAGGATTTGCACTGTGGTTGGTGTACATGGAGCCTATGCCAGGAACCGGAAGGTAGAAGACAAGAAATAGCTGTGTTTGAGTCCTAAATTGGCTGCTGGGATAATAAATAATGGGGGGATGCAACCACAGTATTTATTCTTCAGTGAATTTAGAAAGTGTTCTCAGTCCATCTGCTTTTTATTTTAGAAACCTAACCCAGTCCTGCCTGTGTAAAAATTTCAGATGCTAATTTTGAATTTTGTGGGGGTTTTTTTGGTGGTTAGTTTTTTGGTTTGGTTTTTTTCTTTTCAGACCACCCACATGGGAGCATCTGCCAGGTTTTTTGGGGTACTTCCTCTACTCTGCAGGACTCTGAGGTTTTCTGTAAATGTATGTGCTGGGTCTCATCCATTCATCATTATTACATCTCAATGTAGGTTTCAGGTTTGCTAAATTATGTTAAATCACTTCCATATTGAAACACATGAATAATTTTAAATGACTGTGTGCTGCAAACAGCAGGATCAGATTATTAGAGGTCTTAATTGTTTCTGTCTTTTTGTCTGAAAGCTTTGCTTTCAGGCTTTTGCTGTGAGTTATGAACTGGCAAATAATGTATACTGTAGGCCTTGCAGTATTACCAGCAATGGCACATCTGAGACGTGGTACAACTTAGGAACTCTTTCTCTGAGAGAAGCACAGTTTAAAGGTATGAATTTCTCAAAAAACAGTTCAGTGTAAATCATACCTAATGGAGCTGTAGTCAGGATAGTTTGCTGCTCCCCTGAGAGAAGGATGTATTATTAAAAATATTTGGATGGCAGGAGTCTCTCATTTGTTAATAACTTTTTTTATGCATGCAAGGTGTCTCTATATCAGAAAGGTCTAAAGATAACAACAACAACAACGAAGAGAGTAAGGGAGGAAAGGGTAAAAACAAGCCAAGACTCTGAAGCCTGAGAATATTCACATCTGAATTGCAAGTTTCGAGTTCAGTTCCTACCTGATTAGGCAAGGCATTTGTGTAGACTGCAGGACATAAAAAACAGGCAGTAGAAAAAGGAGGTTGACGGCTCTACAGAGTTACACTTTGATGGAGAAAACATTCAGAGTGCACGTGGCAGTAGTGGCAGGTCTAGTACAGAGACTGAAAAAAGAGGAGGAAAGAGTCTTGATAGTAGGAAAACAAAATGAGTCAGAAAGCTGTACCTCAGTTCCTGGGTTACCCTTGACCCGTCTGTGCTTCCTCTGGTCAGCTCACTGAAATGCTGGAGCACTACTAATGCTGGAATGAACTGGGTTTGGGGAGGGTTGGAGAGGAAGGGGTCAAGTCTTGGGAATGCTGTGGAGAAGCAGATGGGTTATGGGAGAATGAGAGAGGAGGAAAGACAGTAATTGAAGGATGTAAGCTTCGGTGAACAGGAATAGCCATATCAGCAGCGACAGAAGGAGGAAACGAGCTGAGGATATGGGAGAAAAGTTGGCTGATCTTGGTGATACCACTGGATATGTTTATGTTTGGAATGTGTTGCCTTTAATTCTGTTGGCAAATTGGTTTATTTCAGACTCAAATCATCACAGTTTGCTTGATGGCTTCTTCTTTTTCTGATTATTAAATCTGTGATGCTGCATTCAAGACACCTTCGTGCTCCTCCAGGAACTACATGGATGTATGTTCAGAAGTACTAACTCCCAGGAAATTAACTTTGCCATTTCTTAGCTCCTAGGTGTCTATCCAGATAATTTGAAAAGTAAATGTTTATCCTGTGTATGCCTAGGTGCCCACTAGGACCTCTGAGGTGCTTTGGGAATTTTTCCTTGGTAGTACAGTTTGTTTCACATGTTAAACCCAGGATTCTGTATCCAGAGCTGCCAGTGAGTGTCCCACTGGGTGTCTGGCCCAGCGAGCTCAGTCCTGCTATGTGACTTCATATAATTTATTTGATAACTGAACTACAGGGCCACCAAGGTGATTAGAGGGATGGAGCACCTCTCCTTTGAGGAAAGACTGAGAGAATTTGGATTATTCACCCTGAAAAAGAAAAGGCTTTGGGGTCTCCTAACTGCAGCCTTCCAATACCTGAAGGGAGCCTACAGGAAAGATGGAGACTTTTGACAAGGATATGAAGTGACAGGACAAGGGGAATGGCTTCAAACTGAAAGAGAGGTTTAGATCAGATACTAGGAAAAAATTCTTCACCGTGAGGGTGCTCAGACACTGGCACTTGCCCAGAGAAGCTGTGGATGTCCCATCCCTGACACTGTTCAAGGCCAGGTTGGATGGGGATCTGAGTAACCTGGTCTAATGAAAGGTGTCCCTACCCATGGCAGGGCTTTGGAAGTAGATGACCTTTAAGATCCCTTCAACCCAGGTCATTCTGTGAAAAAAGTGACTGCATAAAGAAAACATATTTTGAGAAGGAAAAAGCTGTTTTCTTTTTTCTTTTTTTTTTTCCTTTGTGTTGTTAATAAACGTGACAGTGATTTAAGATCCTATCGCTTTGGAATTGTGCACTGCTCTTTTCCAAATTGCTTTCTATCATCCCTACCTTACATTTTGTTTTGTCATAGTTTCAAGAACTGTAGAGCTCTAGTTTCATACTCAATAAACTAGCTTAATGAGTATTTGGTGGGGGTTTTTTTCTATTAAGACAAGAAAAAGAACTTAGAGATGTGAGAAATCACCCTCTGAAATGGAAGGAGATCTAGTTCGGCACAAGGGGGCAGTCATGTTATATATGTAATTTTCCCTAATTTGGAGTTACTCAACTACGGGTTAATAGGCAATTGACTAAATTGGCATTGTAGGGTGGCATGAGTGCAGTCTTACATTTCGACAGGTTTCACTGATGCTCCAAATAGAGTGTTTGCCAGAATTGTAGGAGATTTATTTGTAATCCTTATTTTGAAGGGTAAAAAAATCTAATTGTGTATGATAAACTGTTTGAGTCTTAAAGGTTAAAAATACATATATATGTACGTGTGTGATAATGTCAGTGTTAGATGAGATGACTGCAGTACTTTTCACACTTGTCTCACCTGCAGACGTCTCACTCAAGTGTTAATATCACCTCAGGATTGCGGAATAAGAGGAAATCTAAACATAGTATACCTTTTAAAAACTCTAAATACAAAGGATTTTAGTTGGAAAGTGTACTTGGTTTGAAAGTTGTTGATCTCTGAGATGGATTGAGTAGGAGATCACTCCAAATTTGTTTTGGACATGAGATAGGATAGTTCTCAGGAAGCCTTATTTCCCTCATTCTCATGCCTGCTGCTTGCACTCCTAAAGGCCAGTTGGGTGATGTTCAATACAATTACTGAAGCTTCAGTACAATTACTGTGATCAGGGCTTGTTGGGAAGCATTAAAACTTAAAAGCTGGCCAGGTAAGTGATAGTGTTTTCCCTCAGTGACTCTGCTTTGTGTTTGAATGATCCAGCTACTCCCAATATGAATTTGAAATGGTTTGATTTGCCTTGCAGGTGAAGTCACATGAGCACAGGGCTCCAGAATTATAGTTTTAAAGTAAAGTGATTTTATTCCTTAATCTGTCATGACACATTATGAGCAAGTCTTGCAGCACAGGTCTTGAGCACAGCTTTGCAGACAAGTTTCAAACATAGGTCCATGGTGAGAATAGGTCTCAGAAGAGAATCCAGGGTGGAAAAGAAGTTAACAACTTAACATGTTATCTAACTCTAAGTTTGGAATCTGTTTCCTGTTGAGAGAGAACACATATTTAAAAGCTGATAGACCTTTAGTATTCTGCTGCTGAACAAGGTTAGCTATAGCATTCTGTCACTTTAGCATGTCAGAATCTCCCTGGTTTCTGGAAACTATTAGAAGAAAAAGGAAAAACCCTTGAAAGAAGAGGCAAAATGTTAAAAATAGTGGTGGAACCACTGAGTCCTCAACTGGATGTAAGTGTCCTCAACAGGGTGTAAGTGACTCAGAGGAGTGATAATCCTGAAGTTTATGTTGCCATCTCCTAGCGCGTCTCACTTGAGGTCATCATTGTAGAAAATGGACTTTTCCTGGGAAAATTATGATACATGGGAAGTTGCATTTTTTAAAACGTTTCTTTATCATGGCATTTTGCTATCTATATTTTTGGGGGGCTGCATATTAGTTTCATCAGATATGGCATACTTTGCTGCCATGAAAGAATAAAAAGATTCAGATGATTTATCCTTCATGAGTTCCCTTATTTTAACTTCCTTAGCTAGGTTGGATCAACCAGAAAAAATTGGGTAGATGTGCATATGCTGCTGCATAGGGTTATGTGATCCTGTTGTTTCCATGTCACCCATCCCCAGATGACTTTTGACCTTGCTGTCTGGCCTTACCTTAATTTCATAGGAGTTAAGTCTAAATGATACTCAATTTCATTAACTAAGCAGTTGTGTAGGAGAGAAGGAAAAGGGAAAGCTCACAGGTGGTTCCTCCACTGAAGTGAAAGTCTTACAACCCACAGGCTAAATAACCAGGTTTTGTAAATTTTCCTGTGCATAAAACTATTTCTTTCATTAGAGAGAGGATGAGATGTTATTGAAGTTGAGAGCTGGGAAATGCCTATAATTTAATGGAGTGAAGCCCTACATAACAAAGGATACAGGTCTGTTCCATGTGAGCAATGAAATTGTGAGGGAGATGGCTGTGACAGGCTCTTTCTTGACTGTGTTTGCACTTCTTGTGCTAAGCCAGTATCTCTACAGCAATTGAATTACTGAGTCCAGGAGACAGCCCCTGTCCTCCTGATAATTTCTCTGTTCTTCTTGACAGGTAGGTTCAGATTGATTTTATATGACAGGTTGATGGACGTTTCTGTTCAGGGAATGAATATTTCACTCTCACTCAAGGCCAGACTAGTGAGATTTCAGTAACCTTGAACTAGGTATTTCCACTTCCAGCATCTTCCAGTGTGAAATCATGTATATTCTACTCCAGGTGATTGAGGGGAAAAGTAGATATAATAACAGCTCTGTTTGGGACAGATGGGGAGAAAGGTACTGCAGCAGTTCTTTGACAAAGTAAGGCTTAGAGTATCAGTCCAAGTAATTCATTTTTCTGACAGCAGTCAGTATGTTTTACTTATCTCTATTAAAGGACAAAGCAAGTGAGGTGTACATGAGGCCTGAAGAAGTTTTTTTTCTTGACATTACATCTTTATAAAAATTTTGTAGTAGTCCACTGCTGACTCTTCTCCAATACTTGTTCCTTTAAGATGTTGCATCTGAACTGGTTTTGATGCATTTATGAGAGAGAAGGTGCTGCTGCCTTATGGGCAGAAAAGTAAGCTGCAGAGGGTGCTAATTAGAGGTTGGTTTATTAGAGGTAGGTGAAGATGTTCTTAGGAACCTTCCTGTAAGATGGTTAAACTACATTTTTTATCAAATGGAAATAGTTAAAGGTTTTTTCATCAGCTTGTCGTGGGACTTGGCAAATCCATGGATGAATTGGTGGCTGGATTCCTTTGTCCTTTTGTCCTTTCTTTTCACCAGAAAGACAAAGTATATAGTTTCCTAATCTGTCTTGTGTTTTTGAAAATAATTTGCATATACCTTTTTCTCTTGTAAACATTTGCTATAGGATAAAAGTTGTCAACATCTGAGAATCAAAGTGGTAGCATGTATATTTTCAGCAGTTCAGTTTTAATTTGGGCAGAGGCTCATTTATAATCCCCATTGGACAATGCGCTTGTTCTCTTCGACAGTTGAATAAGGGGAAAAGACATGTTGAAAAATGTGTTCCTGTCCTCTTTTTCTCTGTGCTTTTCTCTGCATCTGTGCTTAGCAGAATCCCTCAGGGTATCCTGGATTGTATTTACCAGGAAGAGAGAATACCTGATTAGACTAGCATTACTCCTCCTGATTATGGTGTCATCAATTAACTTACATGACTCAAAAGTGAAGCTTGCCAGTCATTTTAAAGCTCTGGATAATGAAACTCAGGAAGTTTGTTCCTACGGCAAATTTCTTCAACCTTTGTTTAAAATCGTATAAAATAACTTCCTTTAATTGGGGAAGTATACTGTTGGCAAAAGGCAAGGGCAAAGTATAACTCTTTAAACATTAGAAAACATGAGTCCATCGTATCAGACAAGTTAGAACTGGTTTCTCCACACATCCAATGGTAGACAAATGGCATCAGTGTAATAATTAAAGTTTAATCCATGTAGTCATAAGCTATTTTAAGTAATTGTGACTATTGCAGCCTATGAGTTTTGCGTTTCTTATCTTTCAGAGTGGGTTTTTCTTTCCCCTCCTTGAAGGAGGGGAAATGCCTCAGTGCTTTTGAAGGGCTGGTAGGACAGCTTGACAGTTATGTAAGCAGCTGTCTGCAGAAATTCATTAAATGTCTGATTGTGCATAGCCATGTCTGACCCTTGGTGTGCTCATGCTGAGCTTTTCCCCCGCCAGCTACCTTCTCGTCTCTGGCTGATATTGTGGGTATTCATTTACAGGGATGCAGACTTCACTGGTCCTCCTCACAGGAAAGTATGCCATGATCCCTTTAACTTTTTAGGCAGGGGTTCACATTTTTCTGTGAAATTCAGAAGGAATTTGGTCTCTAAATGGTGTGTCTTCACAGAAGAATGGATACGGTCCCGTACACATATTTGCTTCTTGCTACTTTTCTGTTTGAGGCTCTTCCATTTTCTTAGGTAATGTTCTAAGACATCCAGAAAGTGGGGTTTTTTAATGTCCAACTTTACCTGATTCTGTGTTTGAAAGTACTGATGTTGACCTACCTACTGCATACCTCACTGTGTCAATTAGAGAATTACAAGCAATTCCAGCATAAAGGAAAGCCCTAGATTTTTAGTATTGCAAGGAGTGTTCAACCCCTGATATATATGGAGTTGGTGAATTCACATATTGGGCATATCCTATTCTATGTTATATCCCTTTATCCATTTCCTATATTCAGATTTTTCCTTTTTCAACATCATAGTTCTATTTAGTTTCCTTCCTTAAATGAAATTTCATCAAGACTTCTAAAACAGATCTCACAGCTCATGCATTTCTTAACTCTGCCTGTGTGATAATGCCATTTATAGCCAAAAGTGACTTAAGAATAATGTGGGGTTCCTTCTGGCATCTGTTAAGATTGTTAACTTTTTGTTTTTGTAGTTTGTTTTGGGTTTCTTCTTCAAAAAAAAAATCCCCAGCCTCGGTTCTAGCTCAGAGGCTACAGGACTAAATCATGCCAAGGCTGGAGCCCCTAGACATAGTCAATATCCTAAAGATACTGAAAGTTTTTGAGAGGTAATTGAAAGATAATTGAAAGTTTTTTGGGAAATATTTTCTGAGACCAAGGTATGGTGAAACTAAAAGGGTTGTTCTAAGGTTTCAGAAAGCTGCCTGGCTTCTTTCTTTCTGCTTCTTCTGCCCTTGTAGCTGCACTGATAATTCTATTTATTGCTTCAGCTGAGTACTGTATCATGCATTTTACTGGACAGTAATTCTGGTCTTGACAATCCCATGCTTCCCACAAAACAGCAGACATTCTCAGCCGAGTTAGCAATTTAGCCAAAGGAAGAATACACCACTTTTGGGAGTAGCTGTCTTCTGAACATGTAGCCCCCAGTTTAGGTAATTGGTTAAGCATGCACTTTGAGTGCTTTCTGAGTGTTAATAGCTTCACTGGAGGTAACGTTTTGTTTAACATACAGCATGTGCCTGCATGTGTTGCTGAGTCAGATCCAGCTGAATCCCTGTAAATGATCAGGGATTAGAACTGAGATTCTCCAATTCTCTTGTCTGGACTGTGTCTGCCAACTATGAGCCAGGTTGAATAATCATAGCATTGCCAACCTCAAAAAGGTCATAAATTGTGAGTTAGGCCCTGCTGAATCACAAGACTTAAGGAAGTATCAGCATCTCTTTTTAACCATTTGTTTTCTTAGCCCTTTGGCTACACATAGTTTTAAGCCCTTCCATAAATTTAGAAGTACACTTAAAATTTTGAAGGTGTTCAACCCTTCAAGTTTTTTCTTGAGTCCTTTCTCTTGTTCTGTATATAATTTTTTTCTCTCACACACACAGTGCCCATGTTTTTGTATACTTTTGTCACCTAGAGAGAGGACACCAGATCAGCTGATGGCTTTGGAGAGGGAGGAGAGCTCTGGTGACCTGGAGTATTCTCATCTATGCAAGAAGAGTTGTTATTTTACCAGTTAAGACAATTTTTACTATAACTTTGTGTCTACTTTGGCTGGTAAATACCTAGAATTTTGAATCTGTAATATTGGTGAGCTTATCTCATAAGAAATATGTCAGGAATCAACAGTGGTTGTTTTATTGCCTGGGAAATTCGGGCAAAAGGCTTCCATTTTTGCAGTGGTATAGCAGCAAGTATGCAGCAGAAGTCAAGGGAAAAACCATCAGCTTGGATCTTTGAGCTGGGGTAAACTGGAGGACATCTGAGTCCAGAGCCAAGCAGACCCCTCAGCCTGGTCTGTGTCCAGTGAGGACGCTTTCCCCTGACGGCATGGAAGGCTGTGGGTGTGGGTATGGATAAATGTGTGTGTATGTTAATTTACAAACTCATTAATTCAAGTGAGCACTTCCCTTTTTCTACACCATTTATTCCTCTCTGCTTTTAAGCTGATTTGTGCTCCTTAATTACTCTTGTACTTTTGGCAGCTGAGGTGCCTTTTGTGCAGGGAAACCTGATTCTGTTTTCTGTCTAATCTATGACTTGGTTCGCATTTTGTTAATTTTATGAAGAGATTTTCTGCAGTGACCTATGCTGACCTTCTCCCCCCAGCATTTTATGTCTTTGAAATTTTCTGGCAATATCTATTTTATTTAATCTAGAAAAAATGTGTCCGCTCCGTTTGTCCTTCCTTTCTACTTGGCTGCAACGAGAGATGTATATTTTGTACTCTTGTCATAGATTGTGGTTCATTTATTGGTAATTTCTACTTAAAACCTTAAAACCTCTGTGCCTTGCGTGCATGCTCACAAACACTTGCTTCTCTCTGGGAGGTATATAACGCATTTCTGAAAGCCAGAGCAGAAGTGTTTGTGGACTTGGCCCAAAGGTAGGCAGCGAGTAGCTCGCTTCCCGCCCAAATGCCGAGGTTTGCTCTGCATTCCAGTGCTGTGCCGTGTATTTGTCGTCCGAGCGCAGACACATGTTCAGTCTAGCAGCTCCTCTTTCAGCCAGCGTTTGAGCAGCGGTTAAAAGATGATGCACTCATGTGGAAAATCCTGGCAGCAGGCACCCTGGATTGTGTTACAGCAGCTGTCCTCAATGGGAAGGCATTGATGTTTACAGTGTGTGTTTTTCCATGGAATTTTGTTTGTCTGCCGTGTATATACAACACAGGCTATTCTTGTCTGTGATGTGTTTTTCAGTGCTTTATACACAGTGGTAATATTTATATATTAAAGGGGAATGCAGATGTAAGGCAGACATAGGCTTGAAAACATTCACAATTAAAACTGATATGTAGTAACTTAGATTAATCGGCATCTTTGAAACAGACAGGAAAGGGGGACAGTAAAAAGCCTTGCTGATCTGAAACATGCAATCTTTTTTCAGCATAATATTGAAAAATCTTGGTAAGAACAGTAAATGCTTTTTAAAAGAAGCTAGCTATCAGCAAAATAATTAGTAAATTCTTTTAATTTGATAAGAGTTTTTTTTTCTTGTTTTTTTGCATGGAACCTCAAGGTGGTGGTGTAATCTGAATTGCAAATGGTTTAACTGACAGTAACAATGTTGGGTGTCTTGATACAGGATGAATAACCCTCTTTGCATTCTTTTTCCAAAAATATAAATGTAACGTGGTATCACTTTTTCATAGATATTTTTAGTGGATTTGTCATTTCAGCACCTAGGCCATAACTGGCACAAGTATAAGATGATGTCACTTCTGTCTCTGTCATACTTCCATTTATTTTTAAGGGAGGAAGTATTTTCTGGCTCTTTTTCACTTACTGAGGTCATGGAATCCTTAAGGTTGGAAAAGATTTCTAAGATCATTAAGTCCAGCCTCAGACCAATTACTACCATGCCAACTAAACCATAGCACTAAGTGCCACATCCAGTCATTTCTTGAACACTTCCAGGGACAGTGACACCACTACTTCCCTGGCCAGCCCTTTCCAAAGCCTAACCATACTTTCAGTGGAGAATTTCTTCCTGATGTCCAACCTGAACCTCCCCTGGCACAGCTTTGAGGCCATGTCCTCTTGCCCAGTCACCTGGTACCTGGGAGAAGAGGCCAACACCCAACTGGTTTCACCCTCCTTTCAGGCAGTAATAGAAAGTGATGATATCCTGACTGAGCCTCCTTTTCTCCAGGCTAAACATCCCCAGCTCCCTCAACCACTCCTCACAGAGCATTTTCTAGACCCTTCCCCAGCTCCATTTCCCTTCTCTGGGCTCACTCCAGCCCCTCGATGTCTCTCCTGCAGTGAGGGGCCCAGAACTGGACCCAGCACTCGAGGTTGGGG
>VXAC01000617.1:197044-248749 GCA_013399225.1 Rhipidura dahli | reverse complement strand
CTGGACCCAGCACTCGAGGTGTGGCCTCAGCAGCACTGAGTGCAGGTGGACAATCCCTGCCCAGTCCTGCTGGCCACACCATTGCTGATCCAGCCAGGATGCCCTTGGCCCTCTTGGCCACCTGGGCACTGCTGGCTCGTGTCCAGATCCCTCTGCAGAGCCTTCCTGCCCTCCAGCAGATCAACGCCCACCCAACCTGGTGTGATTGAGGGGCTCCCAGCTTCTCTAGGAGAATGCCATGGAAGATGTGACAAAGGCTTTACTGAAGTTCAGGTGGACAAGATCCACAGTGGGCCTTGCATTGTTTTCCAAAGCCATAGTTCAGCAAGATGCTTCGATGTGCCATCTCAAAGTCAGGCAGCTGTTGGCTTGCGTAGGATTTAAGCACTGCCTCAATTGGGATTTAGAGTGTCAAATGATCTGTAGCTTATGAATAAGAAAAAACTGTTTTATCACCCTGGGCTCACGCCCATAACAAGTTGGATATGAATTAAGTCCAAAGGCATTTCCGCATCTGTTTGACACCCTTGGATCATTCCAAGACCAATCTGTCCTAACAGCACCGTTGCACAATGCAATGAGGTGTGTGAAAGGAAGAGCACCTCAAGACAATCAGGCCTTATTCTTTTTGGATACTTCATAATAAAAAAGGAGCTAGATAATGCTTTTATAAAATGGAATGAGCATCACGAACAGCATGTATTCTATCTGAATATATTTTCCTGAGCTCAAGAAACATCAGCCTCTGGGTTGGATCACTTGCTGTTTTGCTGTTGTGATGGGATGTAGATAGAAATCTGAAGTCAAGTACTGTAGTTGATCTTTGGCAATGAACGCTCTGAAAAAGTTGCACAACGGTATTTTAAGTAGCATTTGGATAACCATGTTCAGTACTAGATGTACAGTTGTCTTAGGTTTACAGGAAGAAATAGTGTCTTTGTGTACAGGTCAGCCAGCCTCCAGAGTCTTCCCAGAAACAAAATCACACCCAGAGGCTTGCAGTCTGGCATAATTAGTGAGCATCATAAAAAAATCACACACAAATGAAACACAGATTTTGTGACGTGGTCTACTTTGGCTTTTTATAAGAAATCAGTATTCAGTACTGGGACTTCAGTCCAGATGCTGAGGTGATGCATCAGAACAAATCACTGTGTTACGCAGTGAGATGGTCTCCATCTGTACTGCAAGGAGCTTGAATTTCACTAGCTTCCTAGCTTTCTGCTGTTCAAAAAAAAGAAAAACCACTCAAATTTTAGTTGTACAAAAAACTGTATTTTCAAGTAAAAGACTGTGCAAGTGTAGCCATGTCAAACCTTTGAATCTATTCCAAGCATTCTTTATCAAAGAGATGTAGTGTCAGCAGGAGGCTCTTACTGCACTGTGGCTGTAACAAAGCCCAAAAGAGTGGAAGGTGTACAGGGCTGCAGTTCAGACACTGTTCCTTAGGCATAAAATATAATTTATTTTTACTAGTACCTCACACAGTCAAGCAGTCATAGTTAGTTTCAGCCAAGTCTTCCTTCTCTTTGATCTCTGTGCTGCCTGCTATTATAAGATACTGAATTATCACCACCTCCCTCAGGCTGTCTCAGAAGTTTACAGATGCAAACTTTCAAATCAGTTTATGTTCAGCTGGTTTCCCCTTACTCCCTAACATGGCTAACCAGCCAAAGCAGAGTTCACAAAAGAGATAAACAGTAGTGCAAAACACTTAATACATAATCACCCATTTCTTTTTAACATCTTTCCCAAAGGAATATTGTTTACCCTTTAATATTAATTTATGATGAAAGCAGAGTCCCTCTGCAACTTGCATTTGTGGTAGGGCATTTATGTATAGTATAGGTACTGCAAACAGTGATGATTGTTTCTAAAGAATTCAAGGCAATTAATTTGTGTGTTTATGTTTTTGTTTGTGTGCCTGTGTAGCTGTATCTTGTGCCATCAGCTTTGGCTGAAGCATTAGCTCAGCAGCAGGAACACTGTGTGGAAAATCAGACCTACATGGATATGTGGAATTGCATGTTGACATTTTCACCAAATTGCTTCCTTTTTTTTTTTTTTTTTTTTTCCACTAGAATTATTAAAGATGTAACCACAGAGCCTCTTTTACAAAGTGCAGATCCATACTGCTGTCAGCTTTCTTAGCATTTCTCATATGTGTTGTGGCCTTGAAAGCAATTTGACTACAAATAATGCAACTCCAGTTAGAGAGTTTGGTTTAAAAAAAAAGAAGTAAGAAACTGTTAATTTTATTTTCAGTGAGAAAAGTTGCTGCCTTTTCCATTCCTTACTCTGGGATTTGAAACAAACTGAAGTAATATCTTGAAAACTTTTTAATTTCCCGAATGTGTCTTCCATTACCAAGGACACTTCTAAATTCTACTGCTAATCCATCTAATCTTTAAGGTTCTGTGAGTGTAGGAAACTGTGAGGGAAGCTGCATAATTCAGTGGTGAAGTCATGCCTGATTCATTGGCCATTATTTATTATACAATAATTTCTGTAGTTCCTAAAGTTGATAATCCTAGCAATAAGCATTGATGGGAAGTCAGCAATCTTGGACCAGGAATGAGATGATCAGCATTACATGCTAGAGTAAAATCTGGTAGAATTCCTATTGAGAAATGCTGTATTTAATACAGACTGCCTTTGTAAAAGATGGCCCTAATGAGCTTTTAAAGCTTTTTTTTTAAACCAATTCATTCTAAAAAAAGTGTAAAAAAATTATAATTAATTTTTATGTCTTCACTATTACTGGGTTTGTTTCTTTATTCCTTCCTGCTCTTCTCAGCTTTTCTTATTTTGGTTCATTAATGTGAAAAACGCTTAGGAAATACCGAGTGCATGGTGCAGGTGGCTGATACAGGCTTCCACACTCAGACTACACACTCAGCTTTTCTGTATCTCAGTAGGGTAACCTGTGTATTCCTGTCCTTCAACTCTTCTTAGCTGGCAATCTGTGGCTCCAAGAAGTGACAACCTGTATTGTGTCCTCGAGAAGATGACAAATGGCAGCTGGAGACTGGTTTGAGCACAACTGCATTTATTTTCATTTGAAACATAATCTGTGCCTCCTCCCCCTCTCCTTTCCCTGCCGTGTTTTGAATAGAGCACTCGGGGAAGGGAAGGAGAAAAGAAAAGTTTGGCTGACACTTGTTTGCCTTGGGTTTAGTTCAGCAGCATCTGTGGCCCCAGCAGAGCGGGCAGCCCTGGCAGTTGGTAGCTGGGTGCCGCGAAGCAGCGAGGTGTGCTTTGTGTGCTGCAGTGCAGGCAGCATTTAAATCTGTATTCAGTGGCAGCCTTCCTCTGTTGTGAGACAGGAGGTGGGTAGTTCCTGGCTTCATGGAAGTCATTGGGCATTTTGCCAGAAATTTGAGCAGTCCTTAGATTTTATGCAGAGTTTTTGGTGTTGTTTTGTTTCCAGGATTTGCCCTGAGCTGCGTCCTTATGTGCCAGCACTGTCTTTAGTCGCTGCTCTGCTCAGTGTGTGATGGCACAGTCAGAACCTGGGGCCTGAGTGGAAATGCTGCTAATCTAAGCAGGATCTGTGCTGGGATTATGGGATTATTATCTGGGATTATGTTTTTTAAACCGACCTGCAAGCAGTGAATTCCTTCAGTGCCAAAGCTGGGACTGAAATTGAACGTGCCAGAAAACAGCCCAACATTTATTACCCAGGTAATAAATGGTGCTGCAAGGAAGGGAGGGGTAGAAGTGCAGGTACACATTATGGGTGTGCTTCTTAGAAACCAGCCAGCAGGAAGCTGGATATAAAGACACTGACCAAAATAAAAAGCTTCCTCTACTCTCCTTAGGGACATGAGAAGCCTCTGACACATCCAGTTTTCTGAGTCAGGACCTGGCATGGTATAATGCCACGCAAAGCAGGCACATGCTTTGGGGAGTGCATAGAAGCCTCAGAACAGGGCAGTTCAAGGATAAATCTCTATTTAACAGAGCATCAATGAAGTAAGCACATCATGCTAAATTAGGAACATGTATGATCTAAGTACAGGTTTTATTCTTAGTAACTCTTCCAGCACCAGTTTGCCACAACTTGCTTAAAGTTTACAGGAATTACAGTTTCATTTGTTCTCATGATACTTAAATGGTATTCTAAGCTAACAATAGTTTTAAATGTTTATGTAAAAAAAAAAGGTCTCGTTAGGGGATATTTGGTAAATTATGCATGTCAGCTAAACGCAAAGTTACATGAAAAGTCAGTAATGCAGTACTGACCATCCAGTGTTCATTCCAGTAGCTAAGCAGTGCAGAGCTTTCTAGCAATTGAGAATGAAGATATAAGATTAAACTCAAATTGAAGAAATTTAATATAACTGTCCATTTGAAATGTGAAAAAAGTAATCAAGATAATGATGGAAAGGAGCTTGTTTTTAACCTTTTAGTTAAAAACTTAATTTAGCAAATATAAAGTAAGTTTTTAAGCAAAATTTGATTAAAATTTTCCTTAAAAACTATAGGATGAATGTATCAGGATGGGAAATTGTGAATGATGCTTGTTCCATTTTAAGGAGAATATCCATTTTTACTATCCTGTTAGTTTCTGCTAGTGGAAAACTATTGTAGAGATTATCAAAGTACATTAAACCCTGAGAAAGAGCTGACAGCAATGCCAAAAACTGTCCTGGACTACTTTACTGTGCATTTTGATGAACAATGATGTTTACAATTTGTTTTGTAGTAGAATTGCATATTGTGGCCTCAGGCAGAGAGCTGTGCCTGAACTGTTTTACTGCTTCTGTCTCTTTCCTCTGACTATAAAAAAATTGTTGAGTCACCTGTGCTTGCTCCAGTACTTGAACTTTTTCAACATATGCAAGAGCTTTTCAAAGCAGCATCCTCAAGTAGGAATGGATTTTATTTTGAAAATCTTATTTCCATGAAAAGATTTTCTCTGTGGCACATTTACATACGTTTTGCTAGTATTTACCTTCTTAATTCTTTCTGGGTTAATTTCTGAAGTGCTATGTACATTTTGTAGCGTATATAGGTGTAAGTTTAAGGTTAAGCACATTACAAATCATATCCTTACTGAGCAAACAACTTATGCATCTCCTTAAATCTAATTAAAGTTAACGGGATTGTTGACATGCTTAGGATTAAGCACATTCTTGAATATTTTTCTGAACTGAGACTACTGCTTTGACCTAGTATTTTAGTCAGTTCTGGAAGCAGAATGGAATAAACAATTTGCTGCCTTGCATGTCTCATAACCACGGTAAACTCTTCCACGAAGGAGATAGTGTGATGTGCAGTGTGCACCTGATTTAGTGGAGATTAAGAATGCTGTTGTTGCGAAGGAGAAACCAAATTTGCTGGGTTTTGTCGTTTTGGTTGTTGCTTTGAAAAGATAAAAAATCAGGTTTAATTCAAATGCTGCCTTTGAATCAACCAAAAACCATCTGTGATGCTTACAAAATAATTAACTTCTGTGAGTTATTCTGAACTGGAGCTCTGCTAGTTCACAGTCTGAGCAGTTCAGAGCTGGTGCACTGACCGTTGAATTGAAGACAAGTAAATCAAAGCCGCTTTTCCTGTCACACATACTTGTGTTAATCCTACTACAAGAGACCAAGCAGAGACGCAGTAGGTGTTCAGAGTTGCTGAAAAGTTCAAAGTGTGCGTTCCCAGTAGGACGCGGTGACTCCAGGGTGCGCCGGCTTTCAAAGGGCGACGTCGCAGCCTCGCAGAAAGGCTCTGCTCCTTTCGGGCTGCTTAGGAGGGACTCTTACATTTGGTAGGAGGAAGGCTGTGGAAAGCCAAAAGGGAACGGCTGACAGCCAGTCTGGCTACTGTGGCTCCTGAATATTTTAGCATATTCCACTGCAACCGCTTTATTAACAACTCACACTTAACAGAAATCAAAGAAGGAAGAAAACCCTTTAGATCTTGCCAATGTAGGATTGTATCCTACTGTATTTTCCTCTGGTGTCCGTTTTTATCTGACTCAAGTGATAATGCTTTCCCTAAGAGACTGCTTCACAGTCTAGTGTATTTTACTGTTAGGAAATTTTCTCATGCTCTGTAAACTAAATTTAACTTTGTTTAAGTTCAAACTATTACTGCAAGACAAATCCCTAGGAGCTTGAGCTACGTAATTCCCATTGCTATCCTTGGCAGTTTACACAATTCAGGTGCCTGTAAATCTTGTAATTATGCTATTTAAGAAGCAGTGTTACTGCATACAATTTTTTCACAAAAAAGCTCCAAACCACACAACAGACAAACACCCACCCCTCACCCCCACAAACAACAACAAAAAAAAAAACAAACCCAAAACCAACTGAGTGTTCACCAGCCTGGAGTTTTCCATTGTAACTGTGTAAAAGTTTGTGGTGAAATTCAACCCTGTGTTTATAACAGCTTCCGGCTCATCTATGTAGCCTATGCTGTTTATTTATTTTAAAGGTAATGTTGTACACTGAAATACAGGAGACACATGAAGCTGCAGGCAGGGGTGGTTTGGTTCATGGTGGTTTGGTGGTTTTGTTCTTTGGGGTTTTTTTCTGGACTGTTTAGTTTTGTTCCAAATGTTAAAAGGGATTGCAGTCCCTCTACAATAGCCTGGTAACTCTAAAGAGCTGTAGAACTGACTGATTTGCATATTCCCAGTTTTGGCAGATATGTATACCCTGCAGCATCTCTGACCTGAGGTATGGAAGAAACAAAGAAAGCAGGGGTAAAACAAACATTTGCTGCCACTGCTATTAACTCAGTGGGAATGCAGCAGATACCCTCAAGCCATCAGCCATGCTCCTTGCTGTGTCTAGGACATGGGGACAAAGAGACCCGAGTGCAGTCACCAAACTGTGTTACGTTCAACGCCCAGCTGCAGGAGAATGCAACGTGGGAAGGGATTCTGTGGGGTCTGCTAGATCTCTAACCCAGACCTAAAGTAACAGATGCAGGAATAGGATTCACAGTGCTTGCATTAGCCCCCATGAATGCCTCTTGCCTCATCTACAGGTGTATGGCTGGCCCTGGCCTGGCAGCTCAGCCTTTGCCGGAACCCTTTTGTACCATGTGGCGTGACTGTGAATAGATAAAGATGTCTGAGGTCGTATTTCGTAGCTGCTTTCTTGGAGAACTCCTTTAAAATACTCTTGAAACCACAGCTCTGGCTTCCTTAGGCTGTGATTGGTCTTTTTAAAATACACACCTCCGTGCCTAAACCCAACATTGTGTTTCCTTGGTAGAGAAGGAGTTAGGGAGAGATAATTGTGGAGTTGTAAGACAGAATGAGGGGCTGATAAGAGCCCTGGAGTTGGAAGGCCAATGTGATAGTGTGTCCCTTCTGCCTCTCCTCCAATTACTGGCTGAAATGGCTCATCTTAATTAGAAACTTCCTGGCAGCTGTGGATAATCTTCAAGGTTGTAGTGCCTCATTTTTATTACCTTTGTCTCTCTAGTCTCCTATTAACAATGTGTCTCATTACAAAATGAAAAGCCTTGTCTTCCAAAGTTAGACTTATAAAAAGTGTTACACTCCATATTCTGAAATGTCTTTGGATGAACCTTTTCCTTTCCTTTTTTTGCTGTGTGTTTATCCAGCACATCTTGTGGAATCTTTGTGCTGGATTAAGATAGTTGACTTTACAAGTACTCATGTATGCTTTACATACATTATCTTTACATGGAAAAAGGTCAGTTCAGAAAGTTTCTTGCAGCTGCTGTGTAAATAGGACATTGCAGAATTGCTGGAATGTGCTCCATCTGAGATGCCAGGGCTGATAGCAATGCCCTGTTGTGTCTTTGGGATTATAAAGGTTGAATCAGCATTGCAATTAAACACAATGAATGGACTGTGGATCTTGTCTTTTCAAGGTAGCATTTGTCACAGGAGTCTCTGAAAGCACTGCTGGAGTTAAGCATTTGTAAGTACTTTTATTATAAACCCTTATTTTTATAGCCTTATAGCTTGACTGTAGAAATTTGCCCTCAGCAAGAATTTGGCACACAGGCCGTTGTCACCACAGGAGTCAAAGTTATATATTTATTATCTTCTCTTTCTTAAATCTAATTCATTTTAATTAGAGATGGGCTTGTGTTGCAGAATTTGGATCCAAATCTTAAGCTTTCCTTTCCCAGGTTGAGAGGATGTATAGAGTTGACACTTATTTTTGGG
Source organism: Rhipidura dahli (assembly GCA_013399225.1). Lineage (NCBI taxonomy): Eukaryota > Metazoa > Chordata > Aves > Passeriformes > Rhipiduridae > Rhipidura > Rhipidura dahli. Next base: position 240,597 of record VXAC01000617.1, on the reverse strand, counting down.
CCTGTCATTTGTTTAAATTCAGCTGGCAACAGGCAGGGAGTTAGTGTTAGATCTTTTTACTATTTTCTTTCAAAGAACAAGCTTTTTATTGTCAGTGTCCTTTCTTCCTTTTAGCATGATGTCTTCAGAAATGCTTGATTTCTTTTTTAATATTGTATTTTGCAAAAAATCAAATAGCTTCTAGCTTTTGTTTTGTTTGGAAGAGAAGGAAAAGTTGGAAGACTGCTGTTGCTACTTTGATTTGACTTCCTGGGAAATCACTACTGTGTACAGTTCATATTAATAGCTGTGTAACTCCTGGGTCTAGCTAATGACTCTTAGCTCTGGCCATCTCTGGAAGTGAGGTCAGGCTTCTCAGGAGAATTACATAGCAGTGGTTTGTCTGTGCATGAAGAACACACCAAGGGCCAGAGCTCAGTCACAGTACAAACTGGCCAGTGCTGTTTCAGATAACAAGAAAGGCTTTTTGAAGCACATTAATAGCAAGAGGAGGTCTAAAGAAAACTCTGGGCTGATCCTTGTTGAAGATGGTCACCTGCCTCATGGGGATGAAGAAGAAGCAGAAGTGTTCAGTGTGTATTTTCCCTCAGATTTTGGTGATCGTGATAGACCTTGGTCTGCCTGATCCCCAGAGCTGGAGGCCCCTGAGTGCTGGGCCAGTGGCTTCCACTTGTGGTCACTGAAAGTGAGAGGGACCACCTGTATCAGCTGAATGTTCACAAGTCCACGGGGCCTGTTGGGAGTCATCCCTGAGTACAGAAGGATCCCACTGATGTTACAGCAGGACCCCTCTCCATCACCTGCCGAAGGCCTTGGGAGCTTGGGGAGGTCTCTGCCAGCCTCTGTTATTCCTGTTTGCCTGGAGGGTGGGAGGAAAGACCCAGGAACCTGCAGGCCTGCTACACCAACCCCTGTTCCTGGAAAAATTATGGAGAAGATTGTGCTGTGTACTGTTGGAAGGTGTTTAAAGAGCAATGCAGTGATCAGGTGCCATCACCATGGGTCACAAAGGGAAAGTCCCATTTAGCTAATTTGATCTCTTTCTTTAGGGAAGGGAAGGTGGTATCAATGTATTTTTTCTGCATTTTAGTGATGTTTTTGGTGCTGTCCCTCACAGCATCCTTCTGGACAAATTGTCCAGCTGTGGGTGAGTGGGTCCATGATGTGCTGGGTGAGGAGCTGGCTGAAGGGCAGGGCTCACAGGGTTCCAGTGAGTGAGGCTGTGTCTGGCTGGTGAGCAGTCACCAGTACTGTCTTTAGGGTCCTCAGGGCTCCGTCCTGGGGCTGCTCTGTGTATTTATTATCAAAGGTATGCAGGAGTTGAATGCACCATTACCAAGTTTGGTGATGACGCCAAATTGGAAGGTGCTGTGCACACTCCTGAGGGACAGGAAGCCTTTCAGATGGATCTAGATAGATTGGGACATTTCACAACAATTAATTACACAATGATTTTGCAGTGATTAATGGGATGAAATTCCACAAGTCAAATGCCAGGTTTTGCACCTGGGATGCAGTACCATGGTACATAAGTATCAACTGGGAAAGGGGTAGCTGGAGAGTAGCTCTGCAGAAGGGGATCTGGGGGTGCTTAATAGCAGTCACCAGTGTGTGCTCCTGTAGCCAAGAGGGCAAACCCCATCCTAGGGTGCATGGAATATGGTAGAACATAAAAAAACCCTCAAGTATTAGCCCGGGGACAGAGATGCTTGCTGACGATGTGTGACAAAGAGCTCCTTGCATATGGAGCAGGTGACTAGTCATTCTCTGTTATCCAATTGCTAGATACTTTGTTTTGCCTTTGTCATTTAAAGTATAGAAAGTATTTCAGAAAATATAAAAGGAATTTTTTTTGTATAAATATATTTTTTATATATTTGAAATAAAAAAAACCCCAGTGCCTCATGAATTGCATAATTACTTTTCCTATGTAACTTGTTTTAGCAGCAAATCAGCTGCTCAGAAAGCATCTTGTTTTTATCTTAGTACTTTAAGCTACTGGCATAGTCAAACCTCTGTTTAAGCCATGGCAAATAGTCTGTATATTGCAGTACTTCACCTGCTGCTTCCAAGAAGGTTCATTGTGTTTGCTTGCCTTGCCCATAATCCAGAGTTCAACAATGCTCACTGCTCATCAAGGCATTCCTTGCCCCTTGTCCTTCCTTCCCTGTGCATTGACCATACTGAGTCTAGATGGTTTAGTATTAGAAGATTTTAATTGCAGTTTGTACCACATACAAGTTTCTTTTGTCTAGTAAACCATTCTAGAAGTGCTTTATTCACTGAATATGTCAGTGCTGTTCTTATTCAGGAGGCTGAAAACAGTGGTTTAAATCCTGGCATAAGCTGTGTGCTTCTTCACTACCCTCACACTGACTTCTGATCCTATGCCTTTCCAATGACACGTTCATAGGTCTTCATTTTATAGAGTTTTTACTCTGTGCACTAAGGCTCCATCTTTATTCCAGATTATTTTGGAACTGGAGATAGTTTATAGAAATAAATTCTCACTTAGATAATCCTGGTGATAAAATCTGTGTTTGTTCTCTTGTTCCTGCCTTTGTTTCCTGTAAGTGTAAATACTGTTAGGATCTTGTACAAAACAAAGGCAGGTAAAAATTAGTAATATTTCATGTATTGAATAGGCCTTACATCTTTAATTACTGTATAATTGCTTAATTGCTGTATAAGGACAGTCTTCCATAAATGTGCAGTCCTGTTTTCAGGTCATGGCAGTTGGTTTCTGTGGTTATGTGACTGGGATGTTGAACAATAATGTGTTTTGGTGTGGCCAAGCACTTCAGACTAGAGAAATCTGAAGAAATTAAGGGATTGCTTTCCCACCATGATTCATGTTAAAGAAGACAAGATTACAAGTGCATACAGACCCAAGCATCTCCTAAATATTTTGGGCTTGTGTTATTGATTTTTTTGCTGAAGGGGGTTAGATGAATTTTGCATAATGAAGTGATCACTTTGATATGAATGGTTACTCGAAAAGTCACATTCCAAACCTGTTTACTCATGCATTATACAAGCCCAGGGTTTCTTCTGTTGAGCATTCTCTTCAACATATACTCAGTCCAATGGTGCAAAAAAATGAATCTACCTTTGTGTATAGGCACAGATCAGCAGAACCAGTAATACTGTGCTTACAACACACACTAAAAATGATCAGTTGTGAAATATGTTATTTTTGGGATATAAGGTAGATGGAAGAAGGTAATGTACTATTAGTATTATAGCTCTTGCTTCAACAGTACGATCAAGATGAATAATGAGAGTTTGTTTGTGCAGTGCTGTACTCATGTCCATAGTTAATATGCATTTTCATAAACATGGCAAGCAGCTTTTCTGCAGGGGCTATAAGTCATGTTGTTTCCGTGATGTTTTGGGTGTCAATAGCCAAGAAATTAAAAAACCCTCCTTTTTTTTTCACTTTTGAGCGCATGTTTGAGTTTGTTCATGTCTCCATTGACCCACTAGGTGTGTTTGAGTGGTTACCGAAGGGAACAAGAATTCCTTAAACACTGATCAATGGGGAAGTGGTGTTGGTTGGCAAAAGAGTGAAAAAGGCTTGCCAAGAGTTAAATTGGCTCCCGAGTTGCAGGGATGTGCTCTGTCAACTTCTCCATTTCAGGTGCTATGCTTGGGTTATCAAGTACCTGATTTCACCTTGTGCTGAAGTGAGCTTCTACCTAGTGGCTTTTCTGGTGTACTGCTTCTGTTTTGCACACAGGTCAAGCTTATCCTGATGTAACAGGCATAAATCTCTTACGATCAATAGCTGGGTAAATTTAGGTAAAGGTCTGGATCACACTTTCCTGTCAAACCAGCACCTTCTCCTTCTGTATTGTGCACTTTCATAGGGCTGTAATGGAATTCCCACTGTATGTCTAAATATAGAGTTTAAAAAATAAATAACTCCGTAATGTGTAGAAAAACAAGTAATTAAAAGAAGAAACAGCTTACTTAGAAAAAGCACAAACTTCAGTCATATTTCATGTGTCACGTGCAGGATTTGGAACATTCTTGGAGGAGGAGATTAGGCAAGAGCAAATAGTTCCAGTGCTCAGCAAGAAGAGCTATCCTTATAACAAATTAAATTAAGAGCTTTGCCCAGGTTTAGTAACAAATGCCAACATTTGACATGTCCCCAATATCACCATGCTGCATGTCTATATATTTGCACTTGATAGGTTTCTATAATAGTGACAGTTGAGTCAAACTGTGTAAACTAAATATTCCAACCAATGTCCATGTGATCAAAGGTGACTGGTCTTCAATAATGTAGCAGTGGGTTAATGCTGAGTTGTTTTGTGTTACTGTTCTTGTCTTTTTTGGTTTGTTTTTTTAACAGAATGCACATTGCACTTGTATATATTCCTCTCTACCCTGAGTATAAATAATGTGTATTTTTAGCTCTAGTTTCAAATGCAGTGTCAAGTGCATTTGGACTTGTATGCCTTATACATACATAGATATTTCTTAGTTGAGTTCAGTCTTCCTGTGCATGAAGAATCAACATTTTTTCATTTGTAGGCACGGTCCAAAAGCCTAAAACTGTATGTAGAGCTAGCCAAAAAAAGAAGCACCTGGAGCTGTGGTGCACAAAGTAGTCCAAAACACAAAAACCACTCTACAGTACTTTCTTTATCTGAACAACAGAGACCAGCGTGTCGGTGGTGTTCAGTGTCTTAACAGCTAATTGTGCTTGAACGTCACTGGATAGCAAAAGCTTATATTAAAATACTTTTCCTTTTAAAGACCAATCCTTCTCCCCCAAGAAGAGCAGTAACACAATTCCATACTCTGAGTGTTGCCTGAAAACAATGTATATTAAATATATATTACCAGACTAAATTTTGGTAATCGTAACATAATTAATAATATGGTTCTAAGAACTTCAGTGTAAAGCATTATCGTTACCAAAACATTAGTGGTTTTCTCAGAACTTTTCTCAGCTGTTTACCAGTTTACTCTCTCTCTTTTTCACCTTGCCTAACACGAGTGAAAGTTGACTTTAAATATTACAGAGAAAAGCAAAAAACCACACTGGAGACTTGCAATTTTGTTTCAATTGCATCTTTACTGTCAAGGACAGCCTCTTAGGCTGTACTTTTCATGTGAGACCTCCAAAATGCTGACAGAGATGTTTAGTGAGTTTTGAAGCCGCTGTGAGCCTGAGTGAGCAGTACAGGGCCTTCATTTTCTAGAAGGAAAACAAAAAAAAAATATCTGTGTTGCATGTTCAGTATTGCACGTTCAGTTCACCTCCTCCAGGCTGTAACTAGATGTGGTCTGTGCTGGGGTCACTTTTCAGTCAGCTGATCTTGATGTACAGCCAAAGAGCACAATCTCGTGTTCATTACCAGCTGGGCAGAGGGCGTGCACATGGAGCAGCGTTCGCTCCGCACGCACAGAGGCACTGACAGTTCTGACAGCACCTTGTTTTACTGTACTTGAACATGACAATCCATGCCTCGTTATTATGGTTGTTATAAACGAGTTAACGGCGAGTGTGCCAAGAAGGACAGCACAACAATGCTGCTTCTTAAAGTTTATTACATCTTATCAGCAATACTAACATAAGCAAAAGCAAAAGCATACTAACACCTAATCTGCACCTAACTAGAAGGAGAGAAAGAAGAAGAGTAATGGCTTCTTCTGCTTACCTGACATTTTATACCATCTTTTACGTAATGGGTTGTTTATCCTTTTGAACCAATATGTGTTACCCGGCTATGTTCATGTCAGTGGAAATGCAGTAAAATCTCCTCCAATAGCTCTATAGCAGAATATGGACTGTGGGTAGAAGAAAAAGGAAAGGAATTTTTAACTGTGTCAAAACCTCCTCCTCCTCAAAATCTTGGCTCTTATCTCTTATTAACTCACTATAATAACAACTTCAAAAACCTCCACCATTTCACTCTTTGACATATTGTATACTATTCCTATCACCTAATTTACACTGCAGTAGATCCCATAGATTCCATAAGGGTAGGTAACTTCCTCCATGGACAGAGATCAAAATAAGGACTTTCCAACTGGAAAAGCCACTTCTGTCTTCTAAGTTCTACACCAGGTTTTACAACAGGATGGACAGTGCCTTCTGTAACAGGTTCCACAGCAGGTTCATCCTCAGGGAGAGGAAAATTCTCTGTATTCTGGCTTGTCTCAGGTTCTATCTGAGGAGGAGAATTATCCTCAACATTCTGTACTCCAGCATTTGAATGTGGCAAAGCTTCTTTTATCTGTTGTTTCTTTGAGGAGGTTATTTATTACTTGGAGACAAAAGTTTATGATGGTGACTAGCAAAACAGACTTAAATGGAGTGCATTTTGGGTTTGTTGCGAGGTTCCTCCATGCTTTAGTGGTTTTTTTTCCATAGCCCCTGTTCCCCATTTGAGTGAAAATTGCTGAATTACAGATAGAAATGAAACAGGAATGGTGAACCGTTTACCCATATCCTATCAAGTCGATTTTCTTTCCACCTCATTGGCACTGGATGTGCATTTAAAATCCTGGAAAATAAAAAATGCAGATCTGCTTTTCAGAAGAACAAATTAAATGACACAATTTTCTTCAGATTTTCCCAGTGAAAGACCATAAAATTAATTAAAATTTATTTTTATTCTAATGGTCATGAATTTGCATTCAAATAAACGGAAATGACCCTCTGTGCTGTGCTTTTCATTTTGCATAAAAGAGATGCCAACTAGATGCTACTGGGAATATTTTTATCCCCAAGGTCTATGTTAATCCCTTCTTGCTAAAAGACACATTTCTGAAATATTTATCATAAACCTGCCATGCTGTTGTCACATTGTTCCCTTCGTGGTGTGAGGAGTTCTGGGACTTCTGCCAGCATTGTTCCTTCCATTCAAATAGGAAATTTGCTACAAAGTGTCTGGTTCTCAGATGAACAACACGATGCTTGTTCATCAACCTGACTTTGGTGATTCATAACCTAAATGTGTGATGCCATGCAAAGTAGGAGTAGCCAGTATGTGGCCTGTCAGGTTTACTGACATTATATTTGCAAGTATAATTTTAATTGTATGTGCACTTGGAGAGGGGGGAGGGGTTGACAATTTTAAACAGAAATTATTTCTTTGAAATACGACGTTTGTGCTGCTTAATAAGTTTTGCAAATAAAAAGGGGGAAACTGCATGAGACTGACACTTTGATTTATGGCTTTTTTTCATCAGAAAGTGTTAGAGCATTAGTTCTTCCACTGTCCCTGTTTTAGAGGCTGAACAACTGAGAAATATTTGTACATACTGAGAGAGAGGGTCTTGAATCTCTTGAACTTGCGGTGTGTTCAAAATACATTGGAACAACTCCCTCAGAAGAGCCTCATTTGAGGAGGTTTCATTTATGAAATACTTGTTTTGATTGGTAAGCTAAGAATAGTGTTCCTTCAAACACTTCGTGTGCAGCAGTTTTCAGATTTTTAATTTCTTACGTGCTTTGTAATTTTAATTATTTTTTTAATATATCAAAAATGGTTTGAATACATTATTCATGACTCTGGTTGCATTTAAAGTGCAGTTCTATTTTGGCTTATCAAAGAATAATTTGATAATACTATTTCCTTATGAAAGCATTTAAAGTATAAAAAGTGTTTCCATTTCAGGGCTGTGGAGTACTGTCTGGTTAAATTAGATGTTGCACTTGAATGCATAATTAATGAACTTCTTGATCCAAACTTTGCTATTCTAAAATGATGACAAATTTGGATTATTTTTTAATATGTTCTAGAATCTACCTGCAGCATAGATGCACTCTCCTTAAGAAAGTAGTTGTGTAGCATTTGTATATAAAATTAAATTTTTTCAATTCATTGAAGTAGACAAGTCGTTCTCCCTAATTATACAATTAGGGATATTTCTCACAGTGACTAAATCTTATGCACATCAACATGAAGTTCAGCACAAGTGATAGAGAAAACTAGGATTCTTCCAACTTTCACTTCACAGAGTCACTGAAGTTTTTGTGCAGTTGTTAGTTTAGAGACCAAGGATACATCTAGATTTCAGTATTCCCTAATATTGAAAGCAGGACACAAAATATGTGTGTTGGGAGGGGCAGCACTTAATTTTGAGCAGTAGCTACATGTATGAGGCTCCAAGCCACCACATTTCTACTAAATTTCTTGAAGTAGAATTTCTACCTTAATCTAGACCTCCTTCCCAGTGCAGAGCTCCTGTCCTCCTGTGTGTTGTCCTAAGGAATTACAAGCCTCAGACTGCACTCTTTCCTTTCATCTGTCTTCCTACAAATTTAGTTATTCTCTCATTTCTCAGCAAATCATTTTGGCATCTCTAGTCAGCTTCAAATCCCTGGACTTTTCCTGTCTCTCTGCCCCACGCTTCTTAGGAAAGAATTGGTTGCTATTAATGTCACTGCTGTGGTGCCCCCATAGCACTGATTAGTACAGGACCTCATAAAAAATAATTCCATTTAATTTCTCTGTTTATCATTAGTTATTAATAGGGTAACAGCCAATACATATGGGTCACTTTTTTTGTTGCAAGTGGATGATATAAATAAAAATTATAAGAATGGCATCACCACCTGTCGAGTGTTTTAATTTCTAAACGAATGTGTATACTGTCAATATTGCAAACCTATGCAGGAATCTGAAAGTCAAGTTGTTCCCTTTACTCCTGTGCCATTGCTGGTGATAAAATAAGAAATGATAACCAGGATCTGATATTATTACACCAAAAATAAAGTTCCAGACAGCCCACACCAGCATGGCTCTGAGATATGGTAAATAAAAACCTATCATGGTACAATTATTACTATAAGTTTGTAACATTTGCTAAGTTAGAGAGTTGACAGGCCTTTTAATATCACTTTAAGGAATATAACAGTATGGCCCCATTGTAACTCTTCTCTGTGTGTTGCTTTTGGAGTCAGTCTTTTGTTCTTGGTTTGGACCAGCTTTCCTCAAAATTCCTTACTTAGTGGGTATCACCTCCTGGTAATGCTACAGGAAAAGCTCGGGTCATGCTTAGGCCATTGCTAAAACTATGAGCTAGTGTTTTCCAAGAAAAACACTGTAAATTGTATTTTAAAGGGGAAATGTTATTAGACACACAGTTAATTAAATTGGATTAGCTATGCATCAGCTCTTCAGTCTGAGAGATTCACTTTCTTTCATGTCTTCTGGATAGAGAGAAGCCAGAACATTTGACTGATTCCAGTCTTTGCTGGAGTGATGTATTTTCATATCAACAGCAGCAAGGTACCACATTGTGTCTGAGCACGGTGATCCTAATTTTGGTAGGCTTGCTTGCTTGCATTTCATTTCAGAGGTGATCTGCTTTCACCAGGAATTGTTAAGTTTGTAATGTGGCTGGAAGCATAACTGCAATCAGAGTTATCTGTTGCCATCAGGGTTATGCTTAACTCACGTAGGGGTTGCAAATACCCTTCTGGATGTACCCACAGCCTGAGTTCAATAAAGCTTAAGAATCTTCTTAAATAATGGTAAAGGAGCTACTGTGTCACTGAAGTGCATGCTTAAATACTTTCCTGAATGTGCAAGGGTCTGGGAAGATACACGTGGTAGGTCGGCTACAGCAGGATGTTACAGGATGCTCTTAAGTAAAAAGACATTTGCTTCAAGCATGTTCAAGGTGTCCTCATGAACTAGGCGTTATGTCACTGGCAAAACAATAAATAATTTTCAAGAGGCAGTAGAAAACATTGGGTATATATTAAGAACAAAATATAATGTGGTAAGTCTTGTACTTAAAAATATTTATCTACTGGAAGGAAACTTCTTGACACACAAATCGCTTGCTAGCCTCTTAAGTGTTTATTTCACCTTATAACTGAGGATTAACCAATTCTGTGTTAGATATTGTGTTTTAGTATTGACTTTTTAAATTGTTCTATGAATTTAAGTGGCTTTTAATGATTCAGTTAAGATAGACAGCTTGTCCTCTTCATTATGCAGCCAGCCATATTTGCAGATCAGTAGCACATGTTTTGATCATTGAGTGATTGTATGAAAACACTTGGAGGGTTCCGGGGTCTGACACTTTAGTGGATTCCTGTGAAATTAACCAAAATTAAAACAGATTTTTCTGACATGTTGTGTTATCTGCCTATTCAGAAAGAAAAAATGATCAGAGTATAAATACCTAAAGCTAGAACTGTTCAGCCCCTATTTCCCAGCTTTTTTCTAAGCAATTCAATAGGGAAAAAAAAAAAAAAAAGTCTTCTGTCTTTAAATTTGTTGGAGTCGTCATTTTATTTAGAGGCAGACAAGCCTGAGGTCTAAAGTTACATGAATTTGGTCAAAGTGACCCTGAATTCTTGACTGTAAACACCATAAATCTTCCCTGCAATAATTAGTTTCACATTGTAAAGGCCTTGCTGTGAAGGGTAATCCCTCATGCAACAAGTTAAGTTTCTAATTTGTTTTCCATAGCACAATGAATTCCAAAAGCTTTCACCATGTTTCTAGCGAGTCATTTATCAGCTTCATAATAAAGCTTAGAAGGGACATCACTGATCATCTGCAGCAGAAACCAAGTGTACTTCCCTACAGCAAGAGTAGGTAAGAGTGCCCTAGGGCTACAGTGTTTAATATGATTTATTTTTTTTTATTTTTGCTTTCAGCATTCACTTTGTTTTATAAAATTTGAAACTGAAAAAGCTTTCTGAAAAGCAATCAAAATTTGTTAGCTGAGCCCAGAGATTGAGTTTCTCAAATTTTCCTGCAGAGAGTATATCAAACAGGCTTTGTTAATATACCATACATATTTCTGTATTGAAATATGAGTTCACACTGTTGCAAAATGCTTTTCCAACACAGAGAAACACCAACACCATGACCCAGCTAACACACAAGTACAGAAGGTGCTGTCTTTGTTCTATCATGAATTTTTCAGAAATGGTCTGTTACAGGTTTTCCTAGTCTAGAGTATAGAATTTTGCATATTGATGCTTTATGGAGTAATAAAGTATGTAGCATAATTCTTCTCCAAGTAGGTTTTAGTAATTGGTTTGAAAGCAGTAGCATATATCCCTAGAGTAGCCCAAATAACTACAGCTTTTAAACCACTGCTAAATTCAGTAATATTTTCATCTTGATTCCAGTGAGACCCTTTTATAGTTTTTTTCAGGTTCATTTGGGTTTTAGATTCTTTTGGGGTGGTGTTGGTGGAATAAATAATTTTTATGTGTTTTGCTTTTTTTTAAGGATGTTGGTTTTGGAGAAGACGTATCAGGTAATTTTGATTGAAGTTAGTGTCCCTCTAAACATCATGTTGCTTCTGTAGTGAAGCAAAATTCATTTCAGCCAAATAGCTAAAAGAAGTCATCAAAAGAGAGCATTAATTACGATGTAGCTTTTTTTGGGACAGTTTGGTTAGGTCAAAAAATATCTGCCTGCCACCCGGAGAGTTTAGCTGAGCAAACAACAGCATGTCAGAAATGTTTATAGGACAATCCCATGAATGCCAGCCAGGCACACAACCATGTAGATCATCTCTGCAGTGAATGGTGACTTGTTTCCTTCCAAGTTTCATTCAGGCACAGAGACCATCTCTTAAAAATGTGCCTCTGTGCCAGAAACTCTGCTAAAAAAATACACTGTCCTGATGTAACTTGTGTTGGGGTTTATTAAACCCATAAAAGAAATGGGTTATTAAGGGTTATGCTCCATCTGGTTCCTTCTTTCCCCACAATTTTCAAATAAAATGTGCAGCTAAAACTCTATCATGAAACTGTAAGCGGAAAGAAAATAATTAAATGACAAGAGAAACAGACAAGTTAGACAAGGCAAAGCACTGAGAGACAGTATATTTGAGAAATGCTTTGTGGATTTTTGTGAAGATTCTGTGAGCAGGCTTTTCCCTAGACCTTCCTTTGATGCCTTTCTAGCTCAAGAGTTTTTTTTATTGCTTAGGTGACTTAGTTGAGAAAAGGAAAATCTATTCTGCCTAACAGTTACCTGGTGTCAGTGACTATAATTTTCTTACCAGTTGTATTTTCAAAACAGATGCAAATCTGTAGAAATAGTGCTGCCTGGTGAGGCACAGTGTTGAGGGAGGTGTTGGGCTCATGAGCTGGAGCTGAAAAGGCAGAGATCTTTGTGACACCCAGAGGCTGTTGTATTTTCTGTGGCTGTGTAGGGACAGGTGGGAGGGCTGGTGTTGGGTGCAAAAGCTCCTCTAAGGCTGGGCACTGATGATAAGAAGTTTGATGCACAGATTTCAGTGCTTTTGAGAATCAGGACTTCATTAGGAGGGACAGCTGCTTAATGTTGATTATCATGAGCATTCAGTGTACACTGAGTTCAGAGCACATACCCTCATTCTGTGTTGTAGGCCTCATCACTCTCTGTGCATTGTCAGTTTTATCTCCATTAATATTGTCACCCCAGCAGGAAGAGTTCTTTCAGAAATAACAGAGTGTATCAAACAAATGCAGACTTAAAATTCAAGATCTTTTAAAATCTAATTAAGATTTCCTCTAAATTACACTTCCTTACTGCAAGAGTTGAACATCTGCAAGTCCTGCTGACTTCCACTTGGAGGTCTGCAGTAGATCCCAGGTGTCTCAGTTTGTGCATCCACAGTTTAGGGCTCTAACCTAAAAATGATTTTGAAATGTTGTGCTCAGTGTCGTGGAGATAAAGAGGAAATTGAGTTTTCTTGGATGAATATATACCCTTGCCTCAAGGGTATATGTTCTGATGAATGTAATTAGGCTTTCCCTTCTTCTGTAATTCCCTGCCTCATTCAGTAGATAACACTGAACAAGTCTGGTGAGTTCAGGCATGGTCAAGGATGCGTTTTGTTGGGTGGGCCAGTGTAACTGCTACTGTTGAACCCCTTATCCCTGAGATAACATCAGTTAAAATGTTAAAAACTTACAGTAGGCACTGCTGCACAGTTATTTATCTGTACAGGGACTTTCTTTCTAGTGAGATTATTTGGCTTATTGTGAGTACAGGCCCTGCTGAGTATTGGGCTGTTGCTTTCAAGCTTCTCTAACATTCTTCACAACAGCATCAGATGGGTTTTTAGCTTAGGCACAGAACTGTTGCTGCCATCCTCTTATGAGCTCTAACAGCAACTCATTATCTCCTGTTCATCCTTGTGTTCCATAAGGGCTGCTCTCAACTCCAGCCTCATCCTGCCCCTTCAGCTTCCTTTCTCAGCAGTGTGAAACTCTAGAGTTGCTGTCCCTTACCACCTGCTTGCATGTTCTTCAGAATCTGTGCAATTAGAGGATGGATTATATGTAAAACTACCTAAATAATTTTAAATGCCACATTCCATGTTGAAAAAGCCCTGACAAAGACAATCCCATTGATTTGGTCTGAGCTGTAGACTTCTCAGTACTAAGCTCTTAAGAAACTTGGTCAGGACTTTCCAGGAAAAAAACATGTCTTTTCCTCCTGGCAATAATGATAATCTCCTACTGCTCACAGAGCATAATTTAAATGCCTCAGTGGCTTTTGGCTTACTTGTGGATGCTTCTTGATGAAGATTAGCTTCAGCTATAGATTTGGGGAAATTTTCACAGGAAAGTTCAATCATTACACTAGTCAGCAATTTGTTGTGAATTTCTGTGGGGAGGGCTGTCACAAAAGAAACTGGCTCGTCTTCAAAAAAGCTTTTACAACACAGTCTGTTTTGATCTATGGCTGCACTAAAAAAATGAGGAAAAAAAGATCTGAGATAGTTAAAAAGTCCCTGTCGAGATTTTTTTTGTTTTTAATAAAGAAATCTTTCATGTTCAGGCAACACTTTGTAATGAAGTACAAGCTAACCTATCTTGGAATTTGCAAACCAACTTTTAAAGTGCTTTGATTGACCAAAACTGGAGCATTGTTACATTTTTATTTGAAAATCCTCTTTTGATTCTTTTTTCTCCACCCCCTGTCTTCTGGGATGGGAACAATTTCTGAAATCATATATGCTTTCACAGAACAAAAAGATTATCTTTCACTCAGCTCTTGAGTCTGTTCACTAGCTGAGGATCTGCCCCGTGCACTTCCACGAGCCCCTTGAAGTGTGAACCTGATATTCTGTTGAAGTGTGTGTCAGCTGTATCACTTTCAAAGACAGCAGAGATCTGGGGTCGCTTTCTGCTGTCTGTGCTCACACTCAAGTGGGGCCTTGTGCTGCTTACAAAATTTCACAAAAAATACTCATGGAAGAAAGTATTCTTCAGCATAAATAGCCTCTGAAATTTTTTAAAACCCTTGCATACAAATGGTACTCACCATGTGTTTGAAAACGATGCAGAAGTCACTGATAATTATGCTGCTTTATTTTAAGAATCTAAAGCTGTGAGAAAATGCAGTCTTTCTGTACCTGCTCAGCCATATGTGCTTATTTAATTCATGTGATTAGTTTGGTAAGGGAACATTAGAAAGGCTGACTTTAGATTGAGTTTAATTATGTTAAATTTCAAAACATATTGCAAAAAGAAGCTTACTGTCTTTTGACTTCAGTGGCAAATGTGTGTATTCTGACATCTAAGAAAATGTTTTCAAAAAGCTTTGGAGTTGCAGCAGATCTGTTTCAGTTGTGCTTTTCTCAAGGGCTGGTCCTTTAGGGAGCAGTCCTCTTCTGAGGACAGGACAGTGGACCAAGTGGAGGCTTAGCACTGGTACTTCTGTGTATATTTTATATGTCACTGCCTCACAAAACCTTGCTAGGCACGTAATTTAAAGAAGGCTGGTGTAACTGAACTTGCTTGGCAAATTTTGTGATTAACTTTTTGCATATTGAGCTTTTTTAATGCAGTGATATATTTTGGTTTCTTAAAATCAGCTGGTCTTTGATTTGCTGAAATTGCACACAAAGCCTGTGTTTATAGTATGACTTAGTTCACCCTATGCTATGAATGTAATATTTTTTTTGGATGTGTGGCTGGAAAAACTGAATATACTGTTGTATGTCAGCTGTTTATAATCAAAGAAATATGTTTAAAAGAGTTCTAGGAGTTTTATAAACTATGCATGCAAATTACTTTTGGAATTGCTTTATTACATTCAGTTGTGACTGCCATTGCTTTGGGTAACTGTTCAAATCCATTGTTATGAATTAATTACAACCATAATGTAGCCTTTTGATACATTTAACTTCACTTACATCAGCTACTCAAAGGTGCGTGCATGATATGCTGCCACAGAATGTGGCATAATTAATTTTTAATGTTCTGTTTATTTCTCTAGTGTGTATTATTTTTCTAAAAATAGAACACAGACTTTAAAAAACCAAAGATATTTGATTGGACATTAAATACACGTGTGTGCTCTTTGCAGCAAGAACATCTAGTGAAATATTTGAAATAAATTGGCAAGGAAGTGAACTTCTGGTCCACGTACTTTAACTCCCTTGGGAGTGTGCTGTTCATTTGTTAATACACACAACGCATCATTTGTGTGGGAGATGCCAATTCCTGCTGTGTTTCTCTGTTTTCTCTTTCATATGCATGCAAACATGCAATACTCGAGTTCTACAAATTTAACCGCTGTGATCCATGGGAAAATTTGCTGCATTTGCATGCATGAATATGCAGGATTTCTAACAGGAGCAATTCATGGAAAAATACACGTGTGTGTACACCCATATGTGCTCACTTAATGTAAATATATACATTAAAAAGAAAAAAGCCAGTGTGAACATAACATGCATTTCTTACATGCCTGATGCATACCCTGATGTGCATCCTATGTGGCTAAACAGGGATAGAAAACTGGTTTGAAACGTTCTCAAACAGTTGACTTTGCTGCTGCTGCTATTTTTATCCAAAGCTCTACCACATTTATTTTTTCTAACAGGGCAGTAATGAGTCCCCTGTGGTTTATACAGTGAACTGAACTGTACACACCTCTTGCCTGCTTTTCAGCCAGAAATAGAGGAGGTGCTTGTAGGTGTTAGGACTTAAACCTATAAAGAATATGTCAAAAAGATCAACCAGTAGCAGTGTTCTGTTGATAATAGGTAGACAAAGTAACCAAAAGCTACAAGGCTTGTAGAGGAAACTGCTAGCAAAAGCACAAATGGGTGTCAGCTAGCCACAAATTAACTGAGGGAGGAAAATGGGGAAAAATCCAACTACAAGAAAGTGAGTTCTGGAGCTGCCTTCCAACGGGAATTTGAGCAGCAGGAACCAGCCTGATACTGGCACAGCTCTTGAAGGAGTTGACAGGGGGTTCTGTGATGTGGTTGCTAAAATCTTAGAGATGCAGGTGGTCCTTCTTCCTGGAGTGTGCTTTATCAGATTCAGGGACACTGTACCCTGTGTATCACCAAAAGTGCTGCCCCAAAAGGTTCAACGGGGAGAAGAAATCAAGGTGAGCTTTCCTGTTGGCAACATGTAGTGGGATTAGGATTGCTTAGATCAAAGTGGCAAAAATGGGAACAAAAGGGTTTAAATGAATACTTTTTGCTGCTTTTAAATGTATGCATCCTCCTTATATGAGGTTTACTGTCCCCTCACAGTATTGCAGGGCTAACTCCAGCCACAACAGCAGAAAGCTACAAGTCTGCTCCCATCCCATTTTCTTCGGTCCTCACCTTTCTTACTTCACAATTCTTTTTAAAATGGCTAAATATGCCAATATCCAGATCTGTATCAGGTTCCTGATGTTAGTCCCATCGTATAACCATACAATGTCATAATCCTGACATTAAGGTTGACATAAAAATTACTTCAGAGTGGCTCCAGGTCTACCATATCAGTATCTTTAAAAATCAAGTAAAGTCTTAGCAAATGGATAGGCATGAGTTCTCCAATTTGAGGTTTTATATCAGTATTATTTTAAAGACATCAAAACTCACTTTTAAAAAAATAATTTCAACATATTTTAGTGCATTAAGAATTTTTCTATTCTATATCACTTTGTGGTGAGTTTTTTCCTGGTTAACCTTTATTTGTTTACATTCTTACCCCAATTTTACTATCAGGTTATGGAAATGTGACATTTCTTTGTCCTTAGCTCCTTATCCTAATTATCTATCTACTCTTTCATCTCTACAACCAGTTTACATGATGTCTATAACAAAGTTGGTCAGTTGAAATGATAAAAAGGAAAGAGAACAATATCCGCAAGCAAAATGTATTTCCCTTCAGCAGTCTCCCAGTGAAGGCTGGTGTACCACCCAGGCTTCGAGGACTGCCTTGCTTATGAAAGCAAAGGCAACACAGAATCAAACAATGGTTCAATTTCATGCCTCATTTCAGACTTCATTAAACATATTTGGTTTCACCTCATCTTCACCAAGGTCCCAAAAAGAGACAGAAGCCCTGATTAATGTAGGTTACAGGAAAAGAGGAAGAGAGGAAACTTCATAAATCTCTTCTAGATCTAATTTCTTTGCTTCTTTGCCTGCTGTTGTGCTGCTTTTTATTTTGCAATTTTTTTTTTTGGGGGGGGGAGGGGGGGTTTCTTTCCTTGTGTTTATTCCTCTCATTGCTGTAGAAGACATAGCACAGTTATTAAACCTCTGGCAAAAATCAGCTTGGCCTCGCAAAACTGCCCGTGGTTGTTTCTTCTACAGATTACTGTTCTCAGGAGAATTTTTGAGCTGCCTGGCCGACAGCTTGGCACTATTCCTCTGTGCTTTGTTTCACAAAAGGGTTGAAGACCCTAAATAGAGTAACTGTTTAATTTTGTTTACTTTATTCTCCAGGATAGAAGAAAATAGTAGCACCCTGCTTTATGGGTTCTTTTTACTGTTCTTCCCCTGTATGTGTTTACGGCCAGTGGCCAAGGAGATGAAAACCTTCTTACACCACTCTGGCACTGCTGAACTCATGGGGAAATGACTGCTAGCTATGAGGGAGAGAGAATTTCCACTCTAGGTATTAAGTGTGAGAAAGAATCTCGTTTTTCCCTATCACCCTTTGTTCAGGAAAGCTCAGGTTCAGCCAGCTCCAGAATGAAGCTGTTTTGTCACCATATTAGATCCAAATTAGTGATCTGTAGGGTGTGGTGTCCTGCAACAGGGGTGGCTGTTGTGATGATTTCCGATGATTTCCTCCTGATATCCAACCCAAATCTCCCCTGACACAGCTTCAGACCATTCCCTGGGGTCCTGTCACTGGTGACCACAGAGCAGAGATCAGTGCCTGCCCCTTCCTCTTCCCTTCACGAGGAAGTTGTAACTGCAGTGGGGTCTCCCCTCAGTCTCCTCCAGGCTGAACAGACCAAGTGACCTCAGCTGCTCCTCATACAGCTTCCCCGCCAGGCCCTTTCTTCCACCCTTTTTGGTCACATTTTTCATTTCTCCATCTGTCTCTGTCCCTCTCCCCACCTGGCAGCCAGGTTCCATGTTCTGCTTCGGGACCTGCCATGTCCAAGTGAGATGTTGTTGTCCATTGAAACCTCATTCATGTACATTTTAAATGAAACTTTGGAAGCCAATGGTGCTGGCACACAGAAGAGTGAAACACTAACCTAGATGAAGTTTTGACCTTTCTTATTTAAGGGAGGCACAACAAATTCATTATCATATTTACCTGCGGGTTTTTCCAATACAATGTTTTGATGCAGTGATTTTTTGGCTGCTGGATTTTGAAACTTTGGGAGAAACTTTAATTTTAAGCTAGTTACATGACAGCAAGCTGTTGAACTGAACTTTGTTTATGGGAAATCCAGAGGAATGAGAGAGACAAGGACTTCTCTAAGGGACATAGTATCAAATATCAAAAACATAAGCTAACCTTGATGATTTACATAAATGCTACAATATGTGACTTAAATGAAAGTTAGGATTTCATATTTTAAGTGCAACCTCTTGCCTCTGTCATGTGGAGATTTGAAGCAAGTCTTACAAAAATTCCTCAGCTCAGCAAGCTTGCTCTTAAGCTAACAGCTAATACAGTGCAGAGATCAAAAGGGTTGGTTCAGTTTTTTTTGGAACCTGCACACTGTGATAAGATCTACATGAGACCAAGCTGAATATTTTTCATGTTACATCTGTGGTTTACCAGAAGTGACAGTATCATATAATTAGTGATGTAACATTTGAAACATTTAGTAAAGTTGCATGTGGATCTAATCTTTCTGCCTAGTGGAGCTATTATATATTTGTATAGACTGTAACTTCTTTTCTGTAATGTCTTTATAGCTCATAGTTGATTGGAATGATGTATATTATAATAATTCTATGCCTAAGGGTAAAGCTTGTGGGACATAAATGAACTAATATCTCTTGAATTCTGGCTGATTTTGCAGCAATAAAAAAGCTAAGATTTGTCACCTCCTAAATCTCATACATATCTAATTCAAGTAGTCAATTTCTTATTCACTTAATATTTAAATAGCAATATGTGGAGTTTTATTGGTAATAATAGTTATGAGGTATAACTATCATTAGGATAAATAACTAGCAAAAGCTGGAGAGTCACGAAGAGTGGAATTTAAAGCTAATTCATTACATTTGTAATTGGTTTTCCTTATTTTAGACTCATGCTGTAGATACCCTGCGGCACATTCTGAAGCGCCTGGCTTTGTATTGAGAACAGAATTTTTGTGCATGCCTTTCTGGGCAATTTTGGGGTTTCACTCCACGTCCAAAGTCCAGAAGGACAGATTCCTCTGTACTGTGGTACAGGAGGGACATATCTTCTGCATGCTGGGGCCATCTTTCCATGCTTTAGCACTCATTGAAGCTCTATGGGAATAACAAGAGCAGTATTTCTGTGTGTATGTTCTTGTACAAAATACCTCCTTCCTGAATGGAAAGAATATTTATTTCCTAAACTGTCTCTGGGTCTCCTGACAGTGACAGAGGGCTTATTTAGAGTGCCCTTATCTCCCAAGTGACCTCATGCAGGTGCACTGACTCTTAGTTCAGTGTTGGCAGCAAACCAGTGTTCTGGGTTTGATTTGTTTGTTTGTTCGTTTTTTGTGTTTGGGGTTTTTTTGTTCAAATTTTTGTTAGGTCTTTTCTTTCCAGTTCCATCTTTAGTGGTTGCGTGCCTTGTTTCTTTGGAAATATCCAGTATTTTTGTTGGTTCCAGTTAGCATAAGATTTTGTCAGTTGTAATGCTGACAACTTTTTGCTCGTTGTTGCCACTAAGAAACACTGGTGGGCAGCTTTCATCTGGACAGAACTTGCTGCTCTGGTCTAGTTGACAAGATGGTGATCGGTCAAAGATTGGACTCAGGGATCTTGGAGGTTTTTCCCAACCTTAATGATTCAACAAATTCATTTATCACTGTGGGGGTGTGTGTAAAATCAAAAAAAGGATCATAACGAATTCTCCTTTAATTCCTCATTCCAGTAAACATTTAACATATTAGGGGAAAGTAACATCAATAGGGTTTGCTATTTGAAACTGGCTGTGACATGAAACATGTGAGCAGCTTTCAAGGTTGGATTTGAGAGAAGGCCATGATTGTCTTAGTTCTGACAACCATAGTTATGTAAATATTTGTTTGGCTTTTATTGTAGGTGTTTGTTGAAAGTGCTGGCAGGTTCCTTGCCCTTATTTTCACTGTTTTCCCCCTAAGCAGTGTGGTATACCATGTAAAATTGATTTTCAGTCATTCCAAGAACAACTGAACAAATTTTAAGATTTTTTTTGCCTACTATAAATTGTCATGTGTGTATATATATATATATATAAAATGCAATAACAGAACATTGCTAAAGACTTAATTGTTCAAAGGCCAGACTTTCTCTAATGACTTTCTGTTGCAAATGAACATTTTCAAAGTGGCTGTAATGTTCGCTAATGTAGCACTTTCTTTTTAAATTAATATTATGAATTGTGACATTCAGTGGGAGTGCTTGTGATAATAAACACTGTGACTCTGTGTAATAGAAGTTTGCATGCTCTGGCCCTTACAGTTTCATGCATCAGATAATGAGAGTATTTTATATGTGCAAGTGTCAGAGAAATTTAACCATACTCTGTGACTAATACTTAATAATAAGTCTAGATATAATCAGTAAAATATCAGCAGAGTTGCGTGCAAGCAAGTGTGGGTTAAATAACCCTTTTATTTTTAATTTATTATATCTACATGGATACAGTCCAGAGCATACATACTCCAAGTTTTGATCCACTGAGATGTACATGATAAAAATTAAAGGTATTTTTTTTTTGTAATTTGGGACTTCAGAAGGGCTTTTACATAAGGGCGCTTAGCCTATGGAATCATCTCCCCAGAGCAGTCTTTGAGATCACTGTTCTTAGAAGCTTTTAAAGTTCAGTGCTATAACATGTTCATGGAAAATATATATTGAACATTGGCTGAGAGGCAAAGAAGAGGGCAGGTTCAGATTATATATTACAAATAAATTCTTTACTGTGGGGGTGGTGAGGCACTGGCACAGGTTGCCCAGAGAAGCTGTGGGTGCCCCATCCCTGGCAGTGTTCAAGGCCAGGCTGGATGGGGTCTGAGCAACCTGATCTAGTGAAAGGAGTCCCTGCCCATGGCAGGGGCTTGGAACAAGATGATCTTGAAGGTCCCTTCCAAGCCAAAGTGTTCTATGATTCACTTCATTTCCCTCTCCTTGTTTTTCTAGCAAGTTGCTGCCTGTCTCTGTCTCTTCCTGTGTAAAGGTACCTGGACTCGCTGAATCCTTCTCTGCTTGCACAAAATGCTAACAGGGGTAGCAAGTTCTAGTCTGTTTGGGGGGGAAGCAACCTAATTAGATACTTTGAATCCTTCTACAGCTTGTAGGGGCTTCTTAGCTTGTAGCCCCTTCTGGGGCTAACATGCTCAGAGACAGAAAAGAGGAGCAGGCAGAGGCTTAGGGTGATCCAGCAGCATTAGTGTATTGGCTGAGGAAGATTGGTTTGAGCCATGATGTATAAGCAAGTCATGTTTCCATGCTCTTTAATTAAGCAGAGTAACAGCCTGTTGGTTCCTACTGTGGTTTCCCGCTCTGGTTTCAATTATCTGGGGCTTTATGATCTTCTCTCCATGCAATTCATCTAAACAATAAAATGTTCTATTTTGAGCAGCAGCATGGAGCTGCATCTGGAGGCTGAGGTTCAGTGTGCTCTTGCACCTCTGGGACAGGGCAGTGTGAGAGCTCAGTCAAGGACACTGGCAGTGACATTTTTCATTCCCCAGCAAGTGCCAGAGATGGAGTGTTGCTAAGCTTGTCACATTCTCTAGCATGCTGAGTTACATGCGAAGAGCAGATATTTCTAAAGTACTGCATTCATGGTTCATTTGGATGAGCAGGCATTTCTAATTTGGCACCAGCCTAATGAAAAGATGCATTCCATTCCAGATTCCAGCAGCTGCAGACTTCATTGACTCCAAAGATAATGCCTTTAGTTTTGGCTGTGGAACTTGAGTGATACTTCAGCTAACTGCTTCTAAATCCAGTGGTTGTTATACTTAGAGGGAAAATGATGAAATAAAATAGTTGCACTTTAAATTCACCCTCGTGTTGGTTTTTGTTTGAACTGTTGGTAAATCATAGATACACTCTAGTAGATTAAGTAAGAATTTATGGCATGTTTTATATGCTAAAAAACTCACCCTAGCAAACCCAAACCATATCTGACCGAAGAGGTAATGCAGAGGAGTCTGATTTAATATATACATGCTAAGCAGTTTTGCTAGCAGTGGGGGTGAGTCATATGCTTTCATTCTGCATTTCTCTGGATCCTGAAGGGGAGCTTGAAGGGTAGCAGCTGAGGTGGCAACTTGATTTTGTTATATATTTAAAGCTAACTAGCATGAATGACATATGTAGCCTTGTATGTTTGAAAATAAAGGTGAAATTTGGACATTGTATTAGATTCAAATTTTTAGAAGTGTTTAATGTATACATTTCTCTCTGACATTCTTTATCTTTCAATGTTCTCTATAAATAATATACGTTATCTGCTTCCAAACTGATAGAAGTAGTCCATTGCTGAGATCAATGGTCTAATTTAAATATGGAGCAGATGAGCTCCCACTTGTGCAGTCTGATAGAAGCATTTACCTGGTGATTCTTTTGATTGTTCTCTTTGTTTTAACCAAAAAATCAGAGTTGAATTGAGTGGATTCAGTTGAGGGATAATCCATTAGACTTCTGTTGAGATCTGAAAATTAATCACTTAACTCCTAATTTTTATACTTAATTTTTAGTTGTTGCCATGCTAATTGCAGTTAATTGTACCAACAAGACCTGTAACACGTGCAAGAAAGGTGTGCCTGCTCACTAGGAAAAAAAGCAGGGACTTTAAAAGAGGAGGAAGAGTGACATGACACTGCTAACTCTTAAAACCAGTTTTTACAGATCTGGCTTTCCTGCACATGTAAGTTCAGCTTTCAAAGTCTGGTATTTTAGCAAAGTTGTGTTCCTTTCTATGTTTTTGCACTTTTCTAAGGACGGTGGAAGTTTTTAAGCTTTGTTTTAATAATATTGTCTGAGAACAATATAAAAAACTTTATGCATTATAAAGTTGAGAGCAACACTTTGATAGAGAGCCTTGTTGCACAAAGTTTTCCTCCCTGAAAGCTACGGAATAAGACATGGTGGCATTGGAAATGGAAAGGGGAGAAGGGATGTGTTTTGGTGAGGTGGAGTGTTGAGAACAGGCCAGATTTTCCATGCAGTGCACTGAGAATGAGGTTTTTTCCATGGATGTAGTAGGGTGAGAGGTGGGGTGGTGAGCTGTTCTTGGACTAGGTGGAGAGGAATCCTAAAAGAACAGAGTAAACAATACAAGAAGCATCAGTATTGCCATTTGTTGCAGTGAGATGATCTCTTTGGGTGCTCAAAGGGTATAACTTGGAAGTACTACCAAGAACTTCCCAGGAAATAAGTGAGGGAGTCTGTGTTTTGTACCTGGAGAGTCAGGTAGTTAAACTTCTCTGTTGATACCAAATAAAATGAATCTGACTGATAAAAGTTATGTTTTCCTGACACCTTTAGGATTCATATACAGTTGGCTCTTAAATAAAGTTACTTGGGCTTTTTAAAACCAACCTATGAATGGGAGATGTCACTACCAACACCTGGGTTTGAAACACTTACCTGAAAAATTAGATCGTGAGATCTTTTTATCCTTTTCTTTTTAGGATGATTGGATTTATCTCTTTTGATTTTATTCCATTTGTAAAATAAGCATGTTTCATTTCATGATGGGCCAGGCTTTTGTGATAGATGAGCTTTCACCAGTAGAATGGACATAGCCAATGTTGAAAATCCTCTTTTCTGTGGTTCGAGGTTTTGGGTTTAGTCCTGACTTCATTCAAGATGCCAAAGTGGGGAGACTCAAGACTTATTTTTCTTTTTTTTTTTTTTCCCCTTAGGTTTAGCAAAGCATCCTTTGGCTTGGGCACTTCTGTGCCATAGTGTACCATGGAAGTTTTTAAGTCAAAATTGTCCATCACTGACTTTTTTTTTCTGAATGGTGCCATAAGAAAATCTTGGCAGTTTATTCAAATATTATCTCTTGGAATTTACTCAAAGCTTAAGTTGGGGAGGTAGTTCTGATTTATAACTGAGGTGGATAATGTAAATTCATCTTTGTTTTTATAGGCGTCTATTCAGAGTAAGTGCTCTGCACTGGGAAAAAAAAACCCTCAGCAAATCATAAGTGTAAAAACCAGACCCAGATCTCTGAAGCAGAGAGCCAAATGCACTTTTTTAACACCTAAGTGGCAGTTCTACTAAAGAACAGGTTAAGCAAGTCTGATATGACTAGATTTCATTAAACTGTGAAAGTTTGCAAAAGAATTTCATTTTTTAAAAGCTTTGTAAGTCACAAGCTGGATCCTTTTTGGATTCAGTGGCAGCAATGACAGACTAAAAGATCTGGTGTATAAGTTGTTTAATACTAAGCACAGAACTAACAGTGGGTTTAAATTAGCAATGCATTAATGGCATGTTGCACTGTAGAAGTCTATTTTAAATGAACACCTAAACTGAATAAGTAAATACAGGCTTGCATTTTGTGGAAATCCCCCCAGTTACTCCTTTATCTTATGTTTGCTCAGCTTTTAGAAAGTGTGTATTAAGTCACAATGCTAACTGGAAAAAAATTAGCTCTGCACTTGTTATCTGATACTTTCTTTACATGATTTCTCCAAAAATAGTCCTTATAATGCCATCACATTTTTCCTGATATCTTCTTGTGTAAGCTTAATTAACCTTTTGGAAACACCACCCCTGTTATCAGATTTCGTAACGAAGTACTGTGCATGTGGTTTTTATAACATTTTTGCACTCATTTTTTGGTGCTAGGGTAATGCTAAGGTAAAAAGTTAAACACTGATATTCCAGTTCCTCAGGGGAGCACTCACTGGTTTTTATCTTGTCTCTATTACTGAATTCTTTCGTGATCTGAACTGTTTCAAATATAAAACACTCCCATTTTCTGGAGGGTGAATATGAGATCTAAAGATCTGCATTTAAAAAAGGCTGAAATTGATGGGAGCTGTACTCGACTCTACCAAGTGCCATATGATTCTAACTGCAATTAAATCTCCATTTTCACTACCAAAACCGCAGATATTCTGTTAGGTGATACTAAAAAAGATGCTGCAAAGACAGGCTAAGGGGCTCAGCACAGATGTTTACTAGGTCCTGATGCTGACTCTAGTAGAATTATCTGAAGTATCTGCAATTGCCCTCAGGTCAATCAGAGCATGGAAAATGAAAGGTACATTCATTTTGAAAAATCCAGCTTTTGGACAGGTAAAGTTAGTCACTGGTTTTGGCCACAACCACACTGCCCTTCTAGTTTTGATCTGCAAAGCTGGGAGTGCTGTCATACCAGGCGCCTGCCAGGAGTGTTTGAAGCTAAATGTATTGATATTTCTAAAGTATTTATATTCACCCATGGAAAGGGCGTTGAAGTAATTAATCATTCTCTATTCATCATAAGGGTTGGAGAGTGTGAAGCAAATACACTAAAGGATGTCACAGTTCATAAGCAGGAGAAAACAAATTGCTTATAGAATGAGTGGTGCCCTTTGTGAATTCAGGTTTCCAGGGTTGTGGCACAAAAGCTGGGAGTGAATATTCACTTAAAGTCTAGATGATAACACTAAAGGAAGGACAATTCATACTACGTGCTTTTTTGGTTTCTGAGCATGTCTCAACAATAAGAGATTATGTGTAGTAACCCTCCAAATGTACTTTTTTAGCACTTTTCCTACTGTGTACCTGTAGTAAACCTTCACAGTGAAATAAACTAGAGGTTGATTTCAATTTCATATAAAAACTACTATGAAAATGATAGTGTTTGAGGTTTTTGCTTCTGTGAGGTCTTTATCCCCTTCTGAGATTTTCTCTTACTACAGTTTATTTCAGGCAAATCACAGGCACATTTTCATCCTCAGTGGTAAACCCATGCTTTTACACAAAATCAGATCTAAGTTATGAGGGGCTTTAGGAACACACATTTTTTTTTTTTTAGCTAATACAAAGCAGTGATCCAGTTAGATGAAACACTAATTCTATCACTCTGTGTTTATGACATAGAGCATTATAGGGAATATAATAGATATAATTTTGTAGTCTACCTCTTTATGTGGTCAAGGAAAATGTCACTAAAAAATGGCTAGAGTCGAGTACAGTTGACAGGAGTTTCAGGGACGAACTGAAGGGCATCTGCTCTACCTCTGATACTCCAGCAAAGGGCTTTTCTTTACTACAGGCTTCCACACCCATCTGGGGTGTGGTTTTGTGACTTGGTCCACTGGGTGCTGTAGAACGCTCAAAATCCATTTTCACTTCTTGCCACTCTGGATTTGAACTTTGGAACTGGAGGCAACTAATTCCATATTCCAGCCAGGCTTAACATGTTGCTGTTAAGTCAAATAATTATAGGGATTTGTGAAAATTTTTCAGTAATAATTACACCCTTTGACAGATTTGTGCCTTGCTGAAAATGCAATTTTTTTTAGTGTGTGCTGTGATTGATTACCCAGTAGTTAGTCTCTTTAACAAAACGAACAAATTCTTGATTTTATTACCTGAAACAAAACACAACATTTATCCAAATGTGAGTTCAGCAGTTGGCCATATTAGTTCAATCTCAGGAAAACCAAATCCCAACTACTTTCAACTGTTCCTACTACCTCATAAAGAGGTGGCATTTTTGTGAACAATCACTTTACAAGAACAATAGCCAACATAAAGACTGGTTTGTTCAGAAAACAAAATATGCCCAAGTTTACTTATTCTCTAGAAGAATTGTCTTTGAGTGGCTGTATAGTTGTATTTGTTTAGCTCATGTTCAACAATGAACATTGAATTTAAAAAGATTTTTTTTGTTTTAGGTGGGCAGAAATAAGAAAAGCAGCAGAATGAGCAGCAGTACATGTACCACAGGGTGCCATGTGTTTGCTGTGAGAGCAGAGATAACGTGGCTGGGGATAACAGAGCTGAGCTTCAGCTCTGCAAGCACTTGTCCACACATGGAATTATTTAGGAGCAGCGAGTCTTGAATAACTCCATGTGCTGACACTATTGTTTCTGTTTAGCTTAACACACTTTGATGGGCTAAATTAGACCAAAATAAGGCAACTTTATTCTGGAATAAGTGTGTCTACACATGGAATTATTCGGGAATAGCTGTTCTTGAGCAGTCATTACTAAATAATTCCATCTGTAGACAGTCCTTTAATCTAGCAAGTTCTTAAGTCACTTCTGAAAACATGACTTAGTTTCCTGTGTTATTAAGGGACAATCTATATATTTTTATCAAAAGTATTGTTCTGAAAAAAACCCCCACCATTTAAGTCCCAGCTGTTCTTGAAAGCTGTATGCTAGATAAGGGGGGGAGGGGTTATCTATTGTTTTTCCCAGATATTATGATTCAAAACAAGACAAATGTATGGCAAAATAGCGATTTTCAGTACGACTCAAAGAGACTGCTCTGAAGAGTTTGAGAGTATCTTTACTAGGAAAGTAGCTTGAGAGAGATGATTACTGCTTTAAAGTCTTTTTGCCTATCAGTTTTTAATCTGATTGTGTTTAAAAATTAAGGCAAGAAATTCTAAGCGACAGAATAATATTAGCTATTATGTTGTTTGCCTTACAGTGAAAACCTGGCGTTTATAATGAGGTGATTTTTTTCCCCTGTGTTAAATAGGTTCATGGAAATTCATTACAACCAGGAGTTTCAGGCCAGTGCAACTCAGTGCTTACATTCTACTTAACTATAAACTCTGTCTTAATGCATTTATCCAATTCACTTGTGTAAGTTATCAGTGGAGATCTACTGCTCATTGGACAGCTTAGCTATTTGAAGAGGTATTTTATTGCCTTGAAAGCAGGTTACATAAGAAGGTTCAGAGTTTAAAACATATTCTTTGAGAAACCATTAGGTTATCTGTTCTTATTAGAAACAAACGATCCTCAGTAACAAAATATTCAGAATTTCTCAATGAAGAGATTTTCTGTAAAGAATGAAGGGCTCTGTAGTGATTATTAAGAATTTCAGACAATGTTAGTTAGTTGTTTTTAAAAAGCCACATTCTGGGTCGGTGTTATTTTTGTACTCACAAATGTAAACACACAGCTCGGTGTGCTATTGTTAATTCAGAGCAGTGAAACAAACGTGCAGGGTTCAGGTGCTGGAGAGATGTTTAAACAAGGACTAAGTGCGTGTGGCACGTGAATACTCAGATGGGCCTACTGCTGTATGAATACTGATGGTCCTGCTGGGACAAGCTGTCGCTTCCTGTAGCCAATTTCCTTACAGTGTAAGTCAGCAAAAGATGTATGCTCAATTTTTTACTTTTTTTCTCTGGCGTACAAATCCCCTATTTTCCTTGTGTATACAAAAAAATGTAGATTTTGCTGCATTGTTCTCTCCCACTCACATGAATCACATTCTTAACTAAAGGCAGCCAAAATAGCCTTCAATGTAAGCCTTTCTCCTAAACACCAACTTTAAAAAATTATCCTGCTGTGAGATCATAGCTGACTTAATTAAAACAAGGCTAATGTGGAGCAGCATTGTACCTGATTTGCCCATCAGTGTCCTATTCTTTTCTCTCTTTGTCATAATCCAGCTGGCTAAGAAGCATTTGACTGCAGTTTTCCTCCCATAAACAGAAGTGAACTTTGGCAAGATCAAGACATGCAGACAGCATTATTGTGAAGTCATAAATGGCATTTCTGTGGATGCTTCAAATACCTTTCTACAGACTACCAATAGCCTCCTTACTGGGCTGAGGTAATTCATTGTAGGAGACTTGCTGAATAAACACTGAGGTTGTTGCTGTGCTAATGTTCAGGCACACTTGTTCTGTGGGTTACTGTGGGCTATTGAATCAGCAGTGGGAAAGGGACTTCCAAAAAAAGCACCTGGTACTTTCCATGGGACACTGTGTGTGCCCAACATTTGGCAACAGAACTCCTGAGACCCAGCTCTTGTTCAGCAGCCTTTGGGTTGTTTAAGATCGTGGTAAGGTTATTTTCCCACACCAAGAAGCCTGCAAATCTCATAAAACTGGAATTTTAGTTAACAAAAGCTTGCATTAGGAATCTCTAATTTGTAGCTCTATCAAATGGGTGTTGATCACAGCAGTCCTACTACAGGCTAGGTTTTGGGTGTTACCATACAGGCTCGTAAGAGTGCTGCAGACACATGGATAGAGCTATCCATCAGGTTGCTTCCAGTCTCTGTGTAAAAAAAGGACAGTTCTGTCAGGAAAATGAATGAAAAAAAAATTCTGGCTTTCAAATGAAAAGGCAGTGCTACCTTTCTGCTTTATAGGGAAAATTGCTTCTCTGCTTAAGGAGCTGCTTTGTATCCCTTTTTTTCCATGGTGCTTCCTGAGAGGTAGACATCTGAATTTTCACCCTCTCTCAAGCCACAAGTGTTAAGATCTGCAATTTAAAGTCTGTTTAGACCAGGGCTGCATCTCTTTCTCTTTGTGCCACAATTCTCTCATCAAATGTCCATGAAGCTCTTCCAGATGCAGTGGAAGGCACAAACCAAATGCCCTTATAATAAACAGGATTATGTGTGGTGCAGTAAAACCCATGAGGGAGAAATATCTTTTAAAGAGATGTTTTTAAACCCACATCAGGGTTTTGTTTGAGGTAATCTCAGGCTTTCAGATACTTGTATTAAGTAAGAGATGTTCAAAGCAATTAGTCCAGACACCAAGTACTGGTTTAGGAGCATCAAACTTGAAAATTGCTGCAGCATCCCTTTTCTGCCCCAGGTAAAGCAGCAAATCGCAGCTCAGTGTTTACTTTGGGATTGCACTGGTCTTTGTATTTAATACTCTGCTCAAGGGCCCCCTTGGATCAGGTAGTGTTCTGGTCCACATGTAGCTGCCATTCTGTTGGAGTAACATGCTGCTCCTCTGAGACTTTAGAGGAGGAAGGGACCAAGAATTAGTGAGAAGTTTCTTGTTGATTCATGCTTCCTGCTTAGTGCTCTCTGTAAAACTATGTGCTCTGTTTGCTAGAGTAGGGTTTTTTTTAATATGAAGCAAGAAAAAGAAAACCCCATACTTTCCAGATATTTGGGGTTTTTTAGTTGGAAAGTTTCTTAAGGAGAAACTGAAGCGTATATATGTATATGTGCAGACAGACGTGCACTTTGTTAGCATGTCAGGCTGACCCAAGTTTTCTGTGTAAACAGGGTTAATGAACCTTGCAAGGCACAGGATTAACAAAAGGGAAAAGGAGCTCAGGAGTAGTGAAAATGGCGTCAGCATTAACTGGGGAAATGGATTGCTCTTCAAGTTTGTCCATTTGGCAGCACTTGCGGGCAAGCAACATGACATTTCCTCCCTCTTTTATTCTTCATTTCATTACTTGTCCCATTCTTTGCACTCTGCCAGCTATTCAAGAAATGGACTTTATTCATCTGTGCAAAAGGCACAGTTTACAGATGCCTCCTGATCCTTTAAGGTTGTTTATTCCAGGGCCATCCAAAACTAAAATACACATTGTGAATTTACCATCTTGTGATGTCACATCTGTGAGTCTGTATGATGACTATAATTAGAATGGGTAAAAACAGGCTAAGGCTGCTACTGCTGTTGAATTACTTTTCTTGTAAAACTCTTGGGAGCACCCTGTGTGACAAGTTGTAGTATGAACATATAAAAAGTCAGAATTAAGCCATGACTGTAATCTTAAATAATTATTAATGGAAGTACATGTTTATGAATAGTGGTGCTGTGGGTTTATGTATTATATAAAAATTAAAATGCACTGCTATTTTAAAAGAACACCATTATCCTGTCCCTACCCTTTTGCTCCCTGCCCCCTATGTTTTACGTTTTCTTTCCTCTAAAAGAACCACTTTCTGATTAAGGATCATGTTGAAAACTCAGCAGTTTTTAATCCAGCTCTCTGCAGGCTGCAGTTCATGCTTCATTTAACTGATCAGTTCCACTGCTACATTACTAGACAAAATCACCAGTTTGAAGAGAGAAGCAATTATAGTAAGTCATAAAAATGGGAGACCCCACATTTAAATGAATTTTTAAAACTCTCCACTTCTCACACAGATGATTTGGAGGGTGTTTTTGTACATGACCAAATGAATAGCACAGTTTCCAGTGTTTTGCTACACTTTGCAGCAAAAATCCAGATCAAAACATGAAGTACATGCTCAGCTGTTCAACAGAGACTGTTAAAAAGATTATTCTGCGTGCTTTGAAATAACAGTATGGATGCAAGTGAAAAAGTAATGCAGAAACACTTCTGTAAACTGTGAGTGTCAGACTTGATCAGTAATTGTTAGTGTAAACCTGGAGGTTAACATAAACAGGGCTTCTAACCAGCAAAACCGATCCTTGATTTTTTGTGGAGCTGCTGGAAAAAAACTGTGTGAACAGATGCATTGACAGGGACAACAGATCAGACACTGTGGGGAGATGTTGCTGGAAAACAAATTTCATACCCTGCTAGCAAAACCCAAAAGGTGTGGGGTGAGCACTGTAGCCCTAAATACTCCCATGGACTACTGCATAGGATTTGTTTGACCTGTTCATCTTACAGTGCCATAATCTCAGAGAGTCCTTTCTAGTGGGTGTTCTTGATTTAAATCCTCACAGGTTCAGTACAGTTGTGACTTGTGCCTTGGAGGTTCAGAAAATAGCATCTCTTCTTTTTGTATTTTTCATTTTTTGCTTATTCATTTTTTTTTATATGGATGGTTGTGATGACAAGTTTGTATTAGCTCTTCCTCTAGCACAATACTTTTTAGATGTGAAACAACACTTGCAAGTGAGGGTTTCCTTTTCTCCATTCTCCCCTCATTCACATTTTTCTGTGCTGTTTCAATTTCTGTTCTTCATCAAGCAGCCTTCTAAGACTGCTGACAAAACTCAGACTAGACCACCTTATTATAGTGAAAGTGTAGCAATTCAGGATGTCTCTTGCAACAGACACCTCAAATTTGGACACTTGAAATGCTGGTAATTTGTTATTAAAATATAAATTCACTGCATGTCTGCTCAGTGCTTAAACATTGATGGTCCTCTTTTGAATAAGAAAAGCTTGTCTTGAGCTGGAACTCATCTTGATACCTTAGATGTTCAGGGCATTGAGCAGTGGGTTAGTTACTTGAATCCAGTAGTTGCTAATCATGTGGAAAAAGTCCACACTGACTATGTTCTCAGTTACCATTTGTACAAGTGCTGGCATGCTATAAAAACAGGAGCGTGATGGAAGTTGGAAAGTTGATCAGATAGCCCTGCCTCTGAAGGCTTTTCATGGTGTCAGATTATTTTTTGCTGCATGTCAGCCCCATGAGAATCTGTTGCGACAATGCAAAAAAAAAAAAAAAAAAAACAAAAAACCCTGGTTGTTTTGAGATGTTTAGTTGGTGCCCTGGAGTTGAAAAATGTGTTCTAGTATTACAGGGATTCATTGCAAATATTCCTAAAGCAGTGTGGCACCTCATGTGGGACGTTACAGCCCATGGCCAGAGACGTAGGATCATGAAATTTGTCTTGTGAGAGCAGATTCAAGTTGTTTACAAGATTATTATGTGGCAGCTGAGTTGTGTGCATTTTCTTTGCCCTCTACCATGCAAATTTGTCTTCCACAGTAGTAAATGTATTTTTCCATGTGGTGTGGGGCAAAGTATGCTTGGAGCACCACCTGCTTAGATGAAGCAAATTCACTCCTGAAATACACTTATACATTTATAAGGTATATACATTTCTTACAGGAGGAAAAATAAAATACATATATTCATTATTTTGGCTTTGAACTGATGCTCAACTTATCCCATTGCTTTTTTCCAAACAATCCTGCAGTAAGAAAATAACACAAGACAACAGTTGATATAATTTAGTTGTGTGTTAGTCATCAGAGTAAAAGACATAAGGATGACATATTTTCAGGAAGACAGAATTTGGCACATCTAAAGAAAATTCTTTTCAGTAAGCAGCACCAGATAGCCAAAGTAAGGTTGCGTAATTTGCCCGAGTTCTTCTTAAATGGTTTAAAAAATAATAGATTTTTCTCTTTGCCAGAACCCAGTAATTGGAGCTGAGTTGGATATACTGATGCACTGAATGTTACCAATGCATTTTACTATTGATAGTGTTTCAGGCTCAGTGACTTAAGGGTCTCTGAAACCACAAGGGAGTTTTGGAATTTTTTAACGTTTTTATGCTGTAGGTGGGTGA
Source organism: Rhipidura dahli (assembly GCA_013399225.1). Taxonomy (NCBI): domain Eukaryota; kingdom Metazoa; phylum Chordata; class Aves; order Passeriformes; family Rhipiduridae; genus Rhipidura; species Rhipidura dahli. Next base: position 207,016 of record VXAC01000617.1, on the reverse strand, counting down.
CACCATGATGTAGTTGGTCATGCAGATTGTGTATTAGCATATAGCATTTCCTTTAAAAGTAGCACTAACAGTTGAGGAGAGATTACTGCAAAGTCCAGGAAATATCATTTGGTCATCTAACTAATCCCCAATTTTATGAGGCAGAGGGAGAAAATGCTATGTGTATTGAGGATTTTTTTTAATTGTTATTACTTATGAAAAGATACCTTAGGTTAATCCATTTTGAATGTCAAGAGGATAAATCTGACAGGAGTCAGAAGAGCTCCAGTGGGACTAGCACTACAAGTTACAAAACAGCTAACATCATCCAAGACTAATTTCTTTCCCCTGTTTGTCCTACTGTGGAGGGAGAGTTAAAAGGCAATTCTTGGAGAGTTGAAAGGCTCCATAATAGGGCTCCTCTCTCTAAGGGAGTAAAACTGCTTTGTGGCCTTTGTCTTCAGGCTGCTAATAAACCATCCCATGCTGTGAGGCTTTGAGTTCACTCTTAATTCAACTTCAGTTCAGCTTCCATCAGCTTTGGTTTCCCTGTCTTTGTGAGTTGTTTTTTCCTTAAATACATGGTGTATCTAACTCACATTTGAGTTTCCTAATTCATTGCCTGAGTTTATAAATGCACCAGCTTCATAACACCCTGCTTGGCGATTTTTGTCAAAGGATAGAAATTGCCAGAAGTATTTCACTAGCTGAGAGTTTTAATGGTTACTGCTGTCTTTCTGTCTGTCTCTCTGAGTGCATGTCTTTTTCTGTCTTAAAGCAACATACAAATGTAAGGATACATTTATCCATAGGGATCTCTCTCTGTCAGATCTTCTGGGTTGTTCAAGAAGGCACATTATTCTGTACAGTTGTGGTTTGGCTGATCCCACTCCTTCCCCCCAGTCCCCAATTATGTGACCTATTTAGTAACGTTTGCCTATTGTTCCTGCCCCTGCTTTTCCAGATAAGACCAAAATACAGTACTTGGACTTGTAAATACCAAGGAATTTGCACCTGGCAAATTACAGATTTGGCAAGGGATGGCTTGGGGGGACGCTCAGTTAATTTTGCAGTCCATGAGGTCTGATACTGCGGGAGCAGCTGCAAAGAGCCAGTCCCAGGCCTGCCAGCCCAGCAAGGTTCTGTTTACTGCTTTTGTACCTAGACAGAGCTTAGAAAATGATGGGGGGAAGAAGGGGAAGAAGATCTCCTGCCTTGTGGTGGCAAACAGTGACATGCCTGTGATGGTGGCCAGGGCTGGGCAGGCAGCACTGCCCTCTCCATGCCAGAATAGCTCAGAGATGGAGCTGGTGCTGTTCTGTGCCCTCTGATGCTTAACTCTTAAACTCCCACTCTCACAGAATGGCCCATGCTGGGTCGTCTGGGAGCAGGGGACATGACATGCACAGTCAGTGCACCTTGGCATCAGAACAGCTCTCCTGAAAAAATATTGGTGTGGTTGTGTCCAGAGCCAGAGGGAGCCCTGAAAATTAAAACAGACAAAGCAAAGGTACCCCAATACTTGCTTTGTTTGGGTTTTATGCTAAATATTTGCCTCATGAATTAAATGCCCCTGCAAGTCACACCCTTTACAAATGAGCTCAAAATGCAGTCTCAGTTAGAAATCATTTGAAATGAGGTGGTGGTGCTGCTGCATGTCCCACTGAGCACTGCTTGCATTTGGGCAGGCACACTTCCAGCGTTAACAACATGGGAAAGAAGTAGGTGAGGGTAGTCTGGGGTAGCACTTTACATTGGGAACAGGGGAAGAGTCTCATGCAGGAGAAATGCTGGATGAAGGATGAAGTACCTTCAATTTAGTACTCAGATGAGGCAAAATTCTGTCATTAAAGAGTTGGACATTCTTTACTAAAAGGACAGAAAACTGGTAAACTGGCCTCAGAGATCTAATTTGTGACCTTTAAAGAAGTTTGCAGGGAGAATATAGAAGCTGAATAGTCAAGGAGTTTTGCTCTAATTGTCTTCTTATCTACTTTTCAAGAAATATGTTTGTCTCTCTGTTTTGGGTTTGATGTGTTGTATAAACCTATAAGTATGGCTTTCTGTTTTAATAAGATTGTATGTAACCAGGCCCTGCCAAGTAAAAAAATTGAGAGTCTGATGGTCTGGTGCTACTGTCTTCTCAAAAATGTTATATTATTATTATTATGAGAAATCAAAACAGCACAAAAATTAAGCATACAGTTGGAAGTTAGAAGTTCTGTGTTTTTGTAAAGGTAAAAAAACCAGGTTAATTTTTGCTATTAATTTTAAGGCAAATAAACTAGTCTTATTCTAGGTACTGTAGAACTCACACAAATTTCATTTTATTTCTGATTGAGTACTGCATTTGAATCTATAGCTACTCAAATGTGCAAGTAGCACACACATTTATCTTGAAGGATGAACACTTTACTGTGTCATAAATATGTCAGGAATTTAGGATTTGTTGTTTCCAGAGTGCTGTGTGTACAGTTATCTGCAGAGTAGTTGGTGATTTTGTTTCAAGGGGTTTTAGTTCTTGGTTTGAAGCTGAATTCTTTATACAGGATGTACAAAATCAAAATATTCAGTTCCATTTCAAGAGGTGAGATTCAGGTAAAATGTGTTGTGCTGTTAATGAATGGAAAACAGCTAAGTACTCCAAATGGGAAGGGGTAGTAGAGAATTCATGGATTGGGAAAGGCAGGTAAGACAAAAAAAGGGAGATCAAGGAAGGAGTAAAATAGAAAGGAAAAGGGGGATAGAAAACATAACAGATGGAGATTATATTGCGCGTTTTTTATGCTTGGAGATAATTGAGATGCAGGAAGGTAAGTAACATCAAAGAAAACCAGAGGAAGAGTCCTTACAAGAAAGTATCACAAAGCCTGACACTAAATTCTGATTATGATGTCAGTTTATGAGATTTTTGAAAATTATTGTAAAGGAGTAATTCTGTGCAGTATCAGCTTTGTTTGGCTGTTGTTTTGGTTTGTTTTTTCTCTGTTTTGAAAAAACCCGAGCCTGTTGATTACTGAGTGATACTTCTAATATTTTTTCCTGCAAATCCTGCAAACCCTAATTAATAAAACCTACTTGTAGTTGGAGGGAGAGAGAGTGCTTTATTTTAAAATTTTACTATCTGCCATATTCCTGCTGTCATTCTTTGCTTTTAGGACTGAAAATCAAACTGACCTTCGCCAGCTACTCAAATGCAGCTGAGAACACATGTTGAGAGGGCAAAGGCTTGCACACGTAAATGTGATTTTGTACCCTCGGTTCATGCCAAAAGAAAGTACAATTATTCTCTACTGAAAAGTCTCAGTGGGAACCCTGGCCATTGTCAGATGGGTGCTTTGTGCACATCTGCTGCATTGCCCAATGCTTGACTTGACTGCTCACCCTTTCATTGAGGATAAACAAGGAAATAGAAGCTCCTGCTTGTGTAACTAAAAGGATATGAAAGGGTATGTCCTCATTCGAAGCGTTTGTGGCAAAGAGTAGCCTGGCTTGGAACAAGCACAGAGGAACAAAATGTATCCCTGTTTTACCGGGTCACGCCGCCACATCACGTGTGCCGTGGGCAAATAATTATTCTTCAGACTTTTGAAAATATGCATAGCCAAGCTCTGAAGTATGCAAGTAGGTCTCTAAACAAACATGTCAAGTGTGATTAGTGTTGTGTGCAAAATGGACTGGCGTACAGTCCTTTCTGCCCCTTTCTGGCTCCTTTTTAAGTTGATGCTGTCAAATACCAGGAAAACAATATTCTGATTTTTGGTTTCTTCAAGCAAAATGGGGAATTAGCCAACATCTGTAAAAGTACTTAGAATTTGTTGCTATTATGAGAACTTCTTTTTTCCTCACAGAAATTGGCATTCCAGTAGATGCAAGTGATGTCACTTAGATGTCTGTCTGTTGTGTGGCTCTATTCCTGGAGTGATATTTCCACTGAGAATTGTTTGCTATGCAATGGTTTTGACCCAAGAGCAACTGTAAGTGTGAAATTGGTGTAATGGTTTCTGCCTTCAAGAGAGCTCACAGAAAAAGGACAAAACCAAAGCCAATGAGTGAAAAAAAGTCCATGGCCAGGTACAGTAGCAGGAAGTTCAGATAAGGTTGACAGCTGTTGTTTTGACAGGCTTGTGCAATCACTCCAAACTGGTTCGAAGCTGTAGGAGCCTGCAGCAGGCTTGCAAGCTGACCCAGCCTCTTAACCTTCAGTTTTAGGCACAAACTTGCTCTTCTGATCAAAGATCTTGGATAGGCTTGTCACGCCTCTGAAAAGCTCCTGTAACAGAGGGCATTTTATATGCTATGTGAAATGAGCTGTCATCTCCAGAAAAACTCCTTGGTTTCTTAACTAGACCAAAGGCAGAGTAGTGCCCAAGCAGGGAGCCAGGGCACCTTGAACAAAGCTCAGCTAGGATTTTGCAAGATGAAAGGTAAGCAGATACCCTGCCACGTCCTTGTGTCGGGGTAGAGCTGGCTTATACACACACACTCTGTCAGCAGGCTCCCTTCATGTTTCACAGTGCTGCTACACCCTTTCACTTACACCTCCCTACTTCCCCTCAGTACAGACCCCACCAGTCTCTGATATGGTCATTCCTTACCTGGACTGTCCATTTTCCCATTGTTTCAAGAGACCCTCCCCCTTTCTTGGCAGCCAGTGTCCTGTAATCTCTTCCCAAAGAGGAGAAACTGAGAAGCGTTTGGTCACACTAAAATGCGTGGGCTTTGACCCTTTCATGTGGGTACACTGATGCTAATGAGGGACTTGGCATTATGCAGAAAGCATGGGTGCTTTGTGAATAAAGCATGTGTGCTGCTATCCCTTAAGAATAAACTTTGTTCCATATTTTTCATACACTGCTGGTTTAGTTTCTTCAAAATTAAGGAAGCCACTGCTGCCAGCTTCTTTCAACTTCCTTCTGGGAATCAGGCTCATTTCAGTGTACTCTCTGCTTCAGCCCCTGTTCTTCCTTTCCCCTGCTGCTACATAAGGAGAGGACTGTATGACTGTCCAGTGTCTCAAAACACTAATACCTTCCAAGTTAGGCCAGCAGTAAGACCAACTACTTTTGTAAAGTCAGCTCTTTAAGAATTATATTTACCAATATCCTTGCAGAAAATAGCAAGGCATGTAGAATTAAAAGCAAGCTGTCCTTCAGCCTTGCAGGCACTGGCAAGATACTTTCAAAACTGATACCTTATTTTAGCCCATAAATAAATAGGTGCAGTGACCTTTCTCTGAGCAGCAGCCAACCATCCTCATGGAAATCTCTTCAGATTTTAAAATCAAAACTCAAATCAGGATTTACACTTGAGGGAATTTAGTAGTAGTCTCAGTAGGTTTGTAGAAGCAGACTCTACTGGAACAGATTCAATTGTCAACACCTAGTGCCATTCTTGGTGACTTAACTTTTCTTGTTTGATCTACAAATGCCTCTCCAGAAGGGCATGGGTCTGATGTTATATCTGCATAACCCCATGCAGGTGTCTTGGATATTACAGAAGTGCCTAAAATAGCACTACATGCCTCTGTCCTCGCCTCTAAATCCCATGCTGCTTAAGCCTCAGCTCTGATGTGTAGGAAAAGGCACTATGTTGCTTCAGGTCTCATTACTGGGTGAAGCATTAAGTGAAATTTTGACAGCTTACAAGCTTTATAAATGTCAGAGGTGGTTTTCAACAGAGGTAAAGGTAAATGCTGTGTCTGGTATTTCAACATAAAAATACCACCTTAAGTCATTCCTTTGGTCAGAATGTTCCTTCTGTAAGGCTTTAATCCTGTTACCCTCCTTGTTTCAGTAGCAGGTACTGAGTGAACCGTTAAGTGTTCTCAAAATGTTTGGACTGTCTTCACATGCATGTATAAAGGCACTTAAGGTTTATAAATACTTGTAATGGTGATTCAGTAGTATGAAAAATGCTCCTCATTGTGCAAGGTTGCAGTCTGTACTTCTTGGTGCATATTCCAAACATGGGTCACCTTCAGCCTCCATTGTGTGGCTGAAACTTGGAAACCACCTTCTGCTCTAAGTTCAGACAATGAAACAACAATAAATAGTTGCCATTTTACCTGACTGTGGACAACTTGATCTGCATAAATCCCGGAACTATTGGCATTGCTTCTTTTAACTTTCTTCTGAGATAAATTGGCTCACTTGGCAGTTCCAGAAATGGAAATTCATTCCATGATCTTAGAGACATGTCTCCCTAATAATTAGTTTCTCACAATTTAGAGAAGCCTGAGGAGAATGAGAGAAAGATAGTTGATTACTTCAAATCACATTCAAACATGTTGGGGTGCAAGGTGCTTCTTGGTGGATTTGCTGCCATGCAGCTCCGAAATTCTCCAGCAGGAATGTGTGTTAGTTTCTGTGAACTTTCAGATCAAAATACTTCTTCTTGGCTGCTGAGGAGGAATAAAAACAAACATAAAGACCTCATTGCCATCATGGGAGCTGGGTGATATGATGTTTTTTAAATGAGCTTTTTTTACTTAAAATCTTGGTGGCTTTAGTGACTGACTGAGACAAATATTTCCATACAAACATACTGGTACTAAACCAAGTATCTCTGGTCCAGACTCTGAAGGATCAGGACTGCTGATTTTTTGTGCTCATGTTTATGTGGATAACAGGTAGTAGATAAGAAAAAAGTTTCTGAGTATTGAGAATGACATCTCAAAGAAGAAAAAAAGCACTAAGTTCTTGGCACTACAAGGTAATGTATGCATAGGTATGTGAAGGAGCCAGTGAGAAATTTCAGAGCTCCAAGTACCCTTACTTACTGTCTTAACTACATGAGGCCCATGGTGGGTTTGTTTTGTTAAAAACATTGGTCTGACTTAGCTACAGGAGGCAACTGACACTTCTTTCTGGAGACTGGGTTCATTTTCAGTTTTGTTTGACACGTTTGGACTAATCAACCCAAATGACATCATGGACACCAAATTGTCCTGGCATACATCCTAAAAATGATCCTGTTGGAAACTTCCAGCTAAATTTTCGTCAGTGGAAAATGTACTTTCAGCAAAAGCAAAATTTCATGTGACATCATGATGAGGTTAAAAGTTTTTCTGTCAGAAAACTTTAAAAATTCTGCATGGTCTCCTCTCCTAAAAGAGAGATTTTTAGAATGGATAGTTTGTTACTTGTTTTTTCTGGTGTTTTGCTGACCCAGGGCACTTCCCTCCTCATCCTTCTGAAGGGGGAGAAAGCCAAGACTAATAGAATGATAGGAGACACTTGGATCATTGTATCAGTATTATAAACTATCCTGTGAAGAAGAAATTCTACCTCAGCTTGTTTGGTGTATTCTCTAAAGGATCCTGGCCAACTTCTAGCTGGACAGGTGCTATCACCTCACCCAGTTTTCAAGGCACAAATGAAAGATGAGCAAGAAGGTGATAGACCTGAGACTGGAGGCTCCCATGTCAATGTGGGATGGAGGAGAATTTTCTTTTTTAAATTTTGAGAACTTTAAAAGTTTAAGGCAACTTCTAAATAAGTATTTGTGTCCTGTTGAGCTGTTCCTTGTGTTAGCCAAAACAAAATGCAGAAACTGCCTAAACTTGAAATGTGATGGCTTGTGCATAACAGTTTCCTTTTTTTTAAAGAATATTCCATTTCCACACCTTATTTTTCCTTACCATAGCATCAACTATTCTTTGAGATTAAGCTTATCTCATGTTGGTTCTAAGACGTTGCTTTATATAATTTTCATCAAGAAAAAGCACCATCAACAAAACAGAATTATTGTTGGTTCCTATCAGGTTTTTGTCTTTTGTTGTTTCCCTGCTCTATTTGATGCTCATTTAGGTAATTTATTTTCTCAGCAACTCAACCTCATTTTTTTGTTGCAACTGACCCCCTTTGTTGTTTGTTTGGGGTGGTTGTTTTTTGTTTGTTTGTTTGTTTTGTTGAGGTTTTTTACATTTTATACCATGTACAGCAGATCTGAAAATGCTGCTCATTTCTCATGTGCACAGGTCAGGTTCATAAAACTGAAAAAAAGCTGAATCTCAAAACTAACCTTTGGAAAGAAAACTCAGAGGGAAGATTATAGTCCTAGTCAGCCCAGCCCTCTTTGGAGTCTGCTGAACCACTGCAAAATAAGGAATTGTGGCTAATCTAAGTAGTAGTGTAAGCCCCTTAAGTAAATTTGTCTTTCAGGTGCATAAAAATGTTCATTTCTAAGCATATATCACATATTGCAGAAATTGGATACTGCACAAACTCTTTGCTGCTAGGAAGTTTGTTCTCTTCTGGCTTAAACATCACTTGTAGTTTCAAGAATTTTTCAAAATATTTCATTTCTATGGGAAAGTATAGGGAACTACAATTATTTTGCATTCTGTTGCTATAAGCAGAGGGATTAAATATTTCTTGAAGGGGTTTTGCTACTGTTACCACAGGAAAAGATATTTCTGAAAGAAGGCTAAGTTATTTTTTGTGCAGTTGGCATCCAGGTACCCTCAGACCCAAAAAAACTCCAAATATAAATGGGGGCTCTTTTACCTGAGGGTACTGATGTGGGAAAACTGTTCAAGGAGAAAACTCATCAAAATCAAGATATCTGGATTTTGTTGTGATAGAATGGAACTTGTGACTAATTAATTGCCTTGGATCAGTTCGAAGTGTGTCCTTGGAATGATGTAAGGGACTATTTAATTCTATTCTCCCTTCTGCGTGCAAGATTGGAGCGGTGAAGCCTGCAGTGTTCCTTGTGCCAAAGCAGGCTGATAGGAGGAATCTCTGCTGGTGCTGCCCTTGGGTGAGCCCTGGCTATACCCAGGAGCTGGACAGGGCTGTTTGGAAGGCAGCCTTTTGTGCCCTGTCCTGCTGTGACCTGTGTGCTTCAAAGTGCCCTGGTGACCAGCCAGGGCACCTGCTGTCTTTTATATGAGGTGAGAGGCTTTAACACAGTGCGGGACAGAGCTGGGCTCTCTCTAAAACGTGTCAGCTGCCCATGGCCTCAAGGACAGTGCAGAAGCCAGCATTGATGGGAAATAACCCTTTACCTGTAGCAAAACACATCATTTTGTTTGGCTGAGATCGTTAAAAGGAACATAGTTGAATTAGATTGGGAGTAGGTATTCTACCTCTGCAAAGGTGATGCAACTGTTATTAATACAGACTTATTCTTTCCAACTAAGTTTGTATTGCACTGAGTGGGAAAAAACCCAAAACAACTCAATGCAGAATAATGGAAGATAGAGGAACAAAATTATTACTTCTAAAAATAACTGTTTGGAAGTACTTGTCACTAACCTTCATGTGAGCCCCATCAGGTCTACAGAAAAAAAAAAAAGGAGATGAAAGCAGTATTACAGCAATGATTACTGTAAAGGATAAATCCAAGCAGCACAACATGTGCAAAGAAATTTTTGTGTGGTGATTACAGAAACTGTAAATTATATGTAATGTGACCAAATTACTATCAAGCTTTGCATCGTGCACTAGAGAGTAACTTGTGCTTTTAGAAGAATAGAGCACTGTATCATCTGAGAAGAGTATTGAGCTGAATTGGAAATACATATCAATAAAAAGGGTTTGGAATTGGTGAATGAGTATTTTTAAAAAATCCCAAGACTAAACACTCGTGCTTTAAGGGATACCAGTTTGCAGACAACTGTTTATTCTTGAAGTATTTGAGCTCTTGAGAATTGTTTTGTCAAAGCTGCCTGGAAGCCAGATTTCTTCCTTCCAAGTATCTGGTTTTGTCTACACTGCAGACAAAGTTGTTCTATAATCCCATTCCTCTTTCTAAAAGTAAAATAGATTTAAAAACATATTTACAAATATAGTAAAATTAAATCACTTGGTATATGTAAAAAATAATAATTTTATTTGCTGATGCTGCTAATCAGAGCAGTTCTAAAAATCTTACCATAAAGAAGTGGGATTGTGGTTCCATATGCCAGATGGTTAAGAGCAGAAGCAAAGATACTTTGCCTAACATAGACTTTTGATAGTTGGACTTTTCCTTTTTTTTTTTTTT
>VXAC01000617.1:121254-196388 GCA_013399225.1 Rhipidura dahli | reverse complement strand
TTTTTTTTTTTTTTTGAGTTACACTAAACAAGCCCTCTCAAAGTGTCTCATGCTGTTGCTGAGGGTAAGGAGCACCAGCTGCCCCAGGTTTCCTATCAATACCAGAATCATCCAAGAGCATCAGATTTAATGGACCTTAAAAATAACTGCAGCATCTGCTCTTCTCAAAGGTGGCTGTTTGGTCCCAGAGGCTTGACAGTATTTTGGTGTAGTAACTTTCCATGATCGTTGTTGGGCTACTCTGAGTCGTTTCAGGTGAGCTGTGCGCTGAAGCACTTGCAGATGATGGAATACTCAGGCACTGAATGTATGAACTGAACAGAGCATAGATTTATCTTATTCATGCTTCTTTGATTTAAGAATAAAGAAACAGGCCTGAAACCCTTCCTTTCCTTGCTAATGTTGTCAATGGTTATAATTTAGATTTTCAAGAAGTGGAAGCGTAAGCTACGCATAAAGTTGGGGGAAAAGACAAAGTTACCACAAAACCTACACCAGAAATTCTGCTACCTCAGATCTTCATATTTAGTTCTGGAAATAGACATATTTTCTAATTGAACTGAAATTGTGCTCATTTTCTTATACATAATAAATTACTATTAATAATATTTTTAAGTCAAATACAGAGCTTTTGCATCATGTTTTACAAGCTTAAGCTGATACAGAAAGAAAAAAAAATTTCTTGATTATAGTGCCATTTCATTAGTAATGATTTTTTGCACAGTCAGATTTCTTGGCATTATATTAGAATTACACATGAGTAGGGAAGCATGTCTTTAAATAGCCCATGCACTTACTTGGGTCTTGATCTTGTCTTTGCACAGAGGTACAGCATTGGAGGGGGGAAAGAGGATTCTTTATGCTGTGTAAAAAAATACACATAAAAATTAAATGGTCTGAGTGATTTAGACTAGAGTAATAACTTGCATTATGTAACCTTAATGTTTTTCATTAGTCACCTTAAAATGACAATAATGTGGTGCAGCAACCACAACAGTTTAGTTTTTATTTACACACAACACACATACCAGGTTAGAGAGGGTTTATCTGGGACCACTTTCTGTACTGTGGAGGTTGAGCTGCATCCTGCTCATTTTTACTTAAAACTTTGTTTTATAAACAGCCTTTCTCTGTTTATTAGAAAAGACCAAAACCTTTTATTTTGGTTGTCACCAAGGTTTTTTGAAGACGATGAGCTCAAGGAACTTGAAAATGAGGGTCTAGCACAAATACCAACCTGTTTGAAGGATGAAGGAGGGCTTTCAGTTCTCATGCAAGACTGAAACTCAGGCCTCTGATCAGAATGAGAGGCTGGAGCCAATTGAAGGAGCTGTAGAAGTAAAGACCATATAATCACAGACCTACTGAAGGTGGATAGGGAAACAAGGGATAGGAATTGTCATTACAATGGGAATAGGGAAGGGAAATCCAGGCAAATTATATGTATTTTCTTCTTTGAAACAATTGTCAGGGGTTTTGAGGGAAAAAAGTATGAATACAGACAAGAGTGAAAAAAGCAGACAACAGGCCTGTGTTAGCTCAAGTATAGATTGATTTTTGAGAAGTTTTGTATCGTGATTTGTGGGTGTAGGGTGAGAGGAGGACTGCCAATAAAGAGCATTGTTACAGTGGAATCCAACTTGAAAAAAGAGGATTGTTTTCTATAGGCCAAAAAATGGCAGCTGAACAAAAAAGAAAGGAAAATGTAAATAAGGGCAGACCTTTATATATGTATAAATTTGAATTTATTAGCTGCCAACATTCTCAAACAGAAATGGAATTTGATACAGTATATTCCTAGTTTTATGCATTTCACTCCTACTAGAATTCCTCTGAAAGATGTTTTGTTTGAACGTTGGTCTGGTTTAATGTTTGTTTGATTTCAAAATGCAGAGCATAGAGTAAAAGAGAAGACAAGGTATTTCTTCAAGCTGAGAGAGCAAGCATCCTGAGAGTATCCCTAACCAAAGTTGCATTAACCCTTGCTAAAGCCTCAGGAAGGCACCAGCCGGCACCTATACAAATCTCCTGAGGGAACGGCTTCAAGCCATGTCAGGGGAGGTTTAGGTTGGATATTAAAGGTTATGAAAGGATATGGATATGGATATGAACGGTTTTTCACCCAGAGGATGACTGGGCACTGGAACAGGCTCCCCAGGGGAGTGTGGTCACAGCACCAAGCCTGATGGAGCTCAACAAGTGTTTGGGCAGGTAATGGCAATGGTGTGACTCTCAGGTGTGGTCCTGTGCAAAGCCAGGAGCTGGCCTTTGATGATCCTAATGGATTCTTTCCAACTCAGAATATTCTGTGATTCTGTGAAGCTGTCACATTATTTTAAAACAAATTTTGGGAATAACATAGATTTTTACGTTTAGAGAACAATAGAAACCCTGTCCTACTATCACAATATTACAGAAAGCAGTCAGTCACTGATGTTTCTTTCCATGTGCATCTGAATCATCTTGGATGTGTTTAATAAGAACTCTGTTAAATCCATACTTCTTCAAGCTCAGGCAGGCTTTTTAAAGGCTCCCTCTTAGGGCTTTTCTTATTTTCCTCCTTCCCCGTGGGAAACCACTTTTGGAGTTAAGGAAATTAGGATGTCCTTCTCTCAGATCTCAGTTCCTGAAAAGACAAGTCATACCAGCCCTCATACACATTTACAACCGGAGAGTCACTGAGTAACATGTTTACTGTCTTACTGAGCTTGATCTAATACCATCTTCAGTATTTTCTGAGTAATTTTATGTGGTTTTCATCTAGGGGTGCATTTTATTGTGTGTTTTTACACTCCACTTCTTTCTCACTTCTGTATTTCCCTGTGTTTAAAATGGTGATTAATTAGTTGATGGTTTCAGGTGCAGTAATTCTGCACCACAAGATTCTCATCTCAGAGATAATTTTTCCTTATCCAAAGAACTGCACTGCATTCAAACCAAATATTACACATTCCAGTGTATTGAAACAATATGGAACTGTCTCCTTAAATCCACACAGGTGTACTCTGTTCAGGTTTCACTGAAATCAAATTATTCCTTGCATATCTGATCTATCATTGCTTGGCACCTGAAAGAGAGATCATATCCATTGCCCTGTTTAATTTTGTTTTAGTTGTGTTTGCTTGTCTTAAAATGGGTAGATGATATAATTATGTCCCTTGCTCGCTGGCTTTTTGGGTATTGCAAATCTTTTTTTAACATTTAACACATGCATCCTGTTGGTCATTTTTACTGCATATGAGCCGTCACAGTCTTTTAGAATCCATTTCAAAGTTGTTGGAGTGATGTGCTCATTTCCTGTCTTTTTAAGTTCAGGCCTATTCTTTTTTTATCTTGGGAACTTCATTTAGTAACCCAGGGTCTCTTAAGATCAGCAATGAAAGGCTCCACCACATTTTCTCTCTAAAGAGGTGGTGTGAGTATGACATCATTCATCTGTGCTAGACACTGACTCATAGGCATTTGACCCGAGGGTGGAACCCAGGAACAGGGGTTAACATGAAGTCAGCTGCGGTTGCACAATGCCTTTCACAGTTGTTCTGCCTCTCCTTTTTTTAAACCATCTAAATAATTGTAGAGTACAGAACATAGCAAAGTACAGCAGTCAGGGCAAACATTGCTCTTGGGGCTCTTCCAGGGCGCTTTGTAGACCACAATGAAAAAGAACAGGGGAAAAAAAAAAAAAAAATTATTGGATTTTACCTTTGGATGTAGAAATGGCTTTGTCCAGTAGCCAGAAAGTGAAAAGCAAGTTTGTCTTAAAACTGTAACATCATACGACTTGTTACATTAATTTTTGCTGTGAAATACCAGATCTAGTTTTAGATTTTTTAGGTCAGCATCATATTTTTATATGATAACATTGAGGCATTGTTGACATATTAGTATCTGAGACATGTTTTGATTTGTTCTTTGTTGTGTTTTGTTTGGTTTGGTGTTTTTGTTTTTTTTTTTTTTTTCCCTCCTGAAACTTTTTGGCTATGTTTTCAGATTATCCACAGTTCCTTTTTAGAATTCTTTGCTTCATATTCTGGCACAGGATCTGGTCTCCTTGTGAAATATAGCCTGAGCACACATTTAAGGGGCTGAAAGTCACCAGTGATGGAACTTGTAAGAACATCTGTAATATTAAGAGCTCTAGGAAGAGAATTACCTATTGGCCTCTCCAGTTTCTTACACTGTTTGAAACCTGGCAGAATTTGTCAATGCTTGTCAACTCGATATTATTTTGGGACATAGAAAATCTAAGGATTTCCCTTGTTAAATCAATGGACCAGTGATTACTTTCTGCTTTTATTGTTAATCCTGAGCAGGAGCATGATGGCTTCCCCTTGTGGAGCATAGGAAAGCACACCCATTCTCCCCAGCAGACATTTGGGTTGGTTCTTTACCTCAGCTGGGGATTGTTGCTGAGCCTTACCCACCTATAAGCAATACAGGGAGCCCAGATGGAGGTAATGCCATCGAGGGCAACACTGCTCACGACCAGCTTTTTCTCAGACGTCCTTTTCAGCTAGAACTGGTTTGATGTAGGCTCTCTTTATACTTTTACAAAATAAGAAACAGGCTTTTCTCTGCTTCAAAAGTTGTGGAGAGCAGTAAACACACAGTTTGTTTAGTTTTGCTTACTGGTGAGTGCTGTGTAAGTATTAATCAAAAGAGAAACAGTTGGAAAAAACCACTAGCTTCCAGATTCTGTAAATCTGAGTCTTGTAAGCAACTTTACATAAGAGTGTAACATGGTTTAATGCAACACTTCAAATATGTTTCTAGATGGTGTGTAATTACTCAGTGTTTTTCATTTCAAGTCTCTGAAAATCAGCTTATAAATGGGCAAGGCAACTAGGGATTTATACTTGGAAATATGAATTTCTGTTACAGAACATTTCATAAGAACAAGTGATTAGAATTAGGATTGTTTTTGAGGAAGGGTGATAACATAGGTCTAATTTTGAAAGGTACACTTCTTCTGAAAATAATCTAATTGTTTATAACGCATGAGATGACACTCCCCCCTCTCCCCAAATTTTAAGACTTGTAGATCGCTCCTGTTTTTAATTAAAAAGTGCATTAAGAATTTCACTTCACAGCCCATATGGGTAAATATATTTTAGTAAACTTCTCAAGTAAATGAGCAGTGTAGGTCTTGCTCTTAGGAAAGTTCTTGCTGTGTAAATGCAGTGTCTCCTGCTTGTCTCCACTCAGCTGGTTCAGCAAAAGGTTTAAGCACACCCTTGCTTTTGTATACGTGGTGGGACTTTAAGAGGTTTTTTAATTGAGGGCCTTTGTCCCTGATGGCTGATTTCTGGTTGAGTAAAAGACAGAAAATCTGGATCTTGAAAAATATATGAGTAGATGGAATGTGATTCTGCTGCCTAACTTCTTACCAAATCCTGACGTGAAGCCCTGGAGTTTGAGACAGATGCCTGCTGCAGTGAAGCAGATTCCTATAAAATCAACAGAAGCATTATCTGGAGCAGGATGGTGTAAAATCTCTTTGGCTCAACTTGGACAAAAAGATTTTGAATATTAGAACTTCATCATAAAATAGGGGAAAAGCAGTCTCTTTTTGCCACAGGCATTGTTGAGTTCTGATGCAAATTCCATGCAAATTACTGACCTTGGAAACACCATGGGGGCAATCTTTACATAGCCATGAACAATTTCTCCAATGTATAAGGCACAAATAGTTTTGGTTTTGACATCAGACAAGCAGGAGTAGTTTTTTTCAGGTTACATGTTTCTGGAAGAAATGCATTTATTGAAGTCAATGCACAAAAATCTGCTCTGGAGTTATACTTCACTAACCTTTTGCCAACAGACTGTCTATCATTTTTCCAAAGTAGTTGCTTATTGTCTGAGTTAACGTTTGTGTTAGAGGATGATGCAAATGGGGCAGATGGGTGTGTGATGGTGCCATGGAAGGAGAAGCATCTATGCCTATAGACATGCAGACACCTTATAAGCATTCTTTGTCCTTCCTCACCTTAGATTATGTACTTAGCATCCTGCTTTTGCTCATAGAAATATCCATTTAGAAATCAGTATAATTAATCAAATAGTTATTCAGAATCTTCAATTTTAGGATGTATATGTGCTGTGATTTTTGTTTTTACACTCATACACGTACTCTACCCCCATCTAAGTATATTCATGAACATTCTTTTGGTTGATTGAATTGCTTATCTCACCTGATCTACTGAAGTGCAGAAACATTAAACTTTTGCTTTTTGAATTATAGGGAATTATAGCCACACTTACCTGCAAGGTCTTCTCTCAAGGAAGCATGGCAACAACCAGGCTTTTGTTTATGGCAGGTGGTAAATATGCCGAGTTTCACTGATGGCAGTGATTTTTTTTCCCCTTCAAATCCAGCAACTGGAAGTCTAATCTGCTAAGAAATTGCATATCAGAATAAGGATAGAGATTTTGTTTCTGTTTCTTTTCCTCTGTAGACAGAAAACACAGATTGTAGCCTGTGTCTTCCAAATGTTTGGGGTTTGGTTTAGTGGTTTTTTTCAGATTTCATCTTAGAATTCTGTATGACTAAAATATAAGTTTATAAAGGAGAGTCTGTCAGAATCTTAACTGCAGTGGTGCTCCTGGTGCAACTGCAATTTTATATGTGTTTCATTATAGGTTGTACATAATTTCAGTATATGACGTACACATTCCCAAACATTAAGTATATCCTATGAAATAACAACACCTCATAAAAAGGGATCATTTTCATACTAATGATATATTTAAGCTGTTCAGAAATGAACTGAACTCGCAACTTATTTCCTGAGGCAGGATTTGGGGATATATTTAATTTAAATGGGGCAGTCATAGTGAGTTAGGAATTGTGAAATGACCACTATGTTTACCGCTTAAGAGGTGCAAAATTGTTGATTGATACATGGAGTCTTCCTTGCCAAGTAAATTCTTGCATGTTGCATGTCTGCATTCTCAACAGTTGGATCCAAAAAGTGACCTGCACATGTTTAGAAAATGAACTTCCAGTTCTTCTTATTTTATTGATAATTTTCACCCTTTTTTTTCTTCCCCCTCCCCCCCCACCCCCGGCAAGGATCTAATTCTGAAATCAGGGGTCACTAGAGATATTTTAGTGGGGATTTATTAATAAAAAAACTTTTCACTACAGAAAGCCTGGAGGAAGGTCAGAAAATGAGTGTGAGTTGCCAGGTTTCTTGTCCCATCACTACCGAGGTTTAAAAAATCCTACGTCATCACACTTAAGTGAAGAATGGGAACTAGGATTTCTTCTTCTGAGAGTTTTCCATCAACTTTGATTAACTGAATTTGTGGTGACTGGAGGAAAAAGCTTGGTGTGAGAGCAAATTATTTGTTTGACCTTCTCCAGGCATGTGAAGTAATTTTTTTCATAACTGCCATGTATTTTTTGAAATTGTGAAAGAAAGAGTTGTGAGAGAATCTGTTTGTGTATATTGAAGAACTTGTGTCTTCTGAGAGGATAGTGGTCAAGAAATTATATTTATAATGTTGCACCCTTGAAAGACTATAATGAAATTTAAAATAAATGAAATAATGTTAGATCAAGGAAATTTTCAGTGAAAGTTAAGCCTTAAACCATTAGTCAGGTGTGCTCTAGTGATTGATTTGGATACAAGATTTATGTTCATCAGATCCTGAATTTCCTGCACTTTTTTGTTGTTTTCTGGGGGCAGTTAATACTCTTCAAGAAGTTGCATTTCTTGAACTCCACTTGCATGAGGCTGAGGTGCACGTGTGGTTGGTAGACCTTTTATTTTAAGAGGATAAGGGTGATTTCTCAATATCTCTTCTGCCTCGCCATCCCTGTGTTTAAGGGCTCCAAGACGCAGTGAGACACACGTTCTCTTGCGCACTGGCTGCCTCACAAGACAGCTTTAAATTAGTGCCTCTGCTTTCATTTCACTGTGTTCCTTTCCATCATCCATCTCATCTGTGAAACTTGCCTGGGTGTATATTGCAGTCTAATAATGACTTGCCTGAGGAGCTGTCTGGCCTTGTGCCACGAGCAATCAAAGTGTCATTACCCGATCGGAGTATGAGAGTTGCCGTATCTCATTGCAGCGATAAGGAAATTTCAGAGGGAGAGGGAGGAGGAGGAGGAATAGGAACACACTGTGATAAGAGAGGATGTACCATGGAAGAGAAGTAACTGTGTTGGTTTTGGAATTAGGCGTAAGTTCCTCACATTGGACAAAAATAGCCCATGACAGTTCAGACAGTGTAGCAATAAATATTTTTTAATTTATCAAGCAGAACTGAGATAGTTAAGAAAGGAGGCTTTTGTTTTGAAAAGTGCCACATGCCCCTTACAGCCTGAATCTTTGGGCAGAGCAGGTACTGGGGGGCTGGTCCAGCCCCACATCTGAATTCCCCTACTAAAAAGTTGCTGCCTTCTTTAGCCTGAGTCTGAGTGTAACAGTCACAAAATACCAGTGAAGACCAAACTGTCATGCAGAGTCACTCTAAAGCTGATTGTATCTGGGAAATACCAGAGAAAACTTAGGACCCTGGCTTTCTTAAGTGGTTTTGTAAATCCTCTCCAGCTGTCTAGTTCTGCGTCTATAAGCATGCAAGTGCTCTTATGTTTAATCTGGCTGTCAGACTAGCAGTTTATTTCACAAACCATCACATAACATGTCTGTTTCACACTCTAAGAAGAAATATATGGGCAAGTAAATCCCTGTAACTAATACAAACATTGTTTTTGTGTTTTGCTTCAGCAGAACGGCCTTGCACAGCAGTAGATGAGGATACAGGGTCAGGACCATACAATAAGAGTTCTCAGAGACTCACAAAAACTAGCATCGTACACATTGAGTTAATGGAGTCTTGTCATCACCTGTAAAATTTCTGTCAGCAAACATCTGTGTTAGATTGAACTTCCCAATAAACTGTGTTAAAATTGACAGGGCACAAAAGGGTTTGTGGGTGAAATACAGAGACAAGAGTGCTAAGAATCGTGGTGTTTGCAAACTGTCATCTCAGAGAATTGAATATCCTCAGGAGGGAGGTGGGCAGTTTCTGTAGAACTGGACTTGACTCTGGCAATTCTGCATGTTAAAAACAAAAAATCTAAATAAAATCGAATCACTGCAAAAGTGTCAAAGTCTTGACTTTGGCACAAAGGAAAGGAACTTAGTCTCTCTTTCCAGGAGCCTCTACAGCCTGCTGAATACAGCATGCAGAAAGAGCTGTGTCATTGAGAATGGAGGCCTAGAATAAAAAGCAGTCAGTCTGCTTGGGCTTTTTCTCTGCTATAAACTGCTCAGTAACATAGAAGTTGTGAGTGAACTGATGGGTCCAGACTCTTACTCAAGTTGCATGTTGGTATTGCAGTTAAATGCTGTCAAGGCACAGACAAATTACAAGGAGTTCTTTTTTTTCACATGGAACAATTGCCCTGCTCTACTATATTTTGTTCTATTTTTATGGCCATAAATAATTGTCAAGAAAGACAGGAAATTTTATTGAAACATAAGAAAAAATACTTTCACTTGCTCAAACACAGAGTGGTTACCCAGGCTGGTTGTGGAGTCTCCCTCCTTAGAGCTGTTCAAAACCCTGAGCAATGTCCTCCAGCTGACCCTGCTTTGAGCAGCAAGGTTGGACTAGAAAATTCTCCAAAGGTCCCTTCCAGCCTCAGCTATTCTGTGGTTCTGTGAAAAAACATGCTTCACACTTAATTTTTTATGCTTTTTCTTCTAGCTATATACTAGCTAGAAGTATAGCTCTACTCTATAATACTATGAAGTTATTTGAGGGTCTTCTCTATTAAACCTCAGTGTTTCCTGTGTCACTGTTTTTATCATGTAGTCTTCCCAGGGATTAAGAAGTAGCTGTGTGTCTGCCTCTCATCATTATTGACATGGACTCTGGTGGATTTGGATTGGGACTGGGAACAGCACCGAGGTTTAGGAGTCTCTGGAGAGGTTTAGGGTGTGACACTGGAGTGATACTGAAACATCAAGAAGATAAGAGATGTCACTCCAGTACCCGGGTGAAAATTGCTTGTAAAATTAAAAGATTCAAATTCCATTGAAGTAAAACTCAGTGTTTAAACATTAGTGAAGTTTTGCTCAGGAAAACACTTTTTATCAGCAAAGAAGGGATGTAGTAGAGAGTGAAGGAGGTGTAAGGTCTTGTGTGCTTTTCTGATTAAAATGGGTACATTTGATAGCCTTTTAAATATGCTTCTGGTTATCTTTTGTTGCATTTACCCTACTTATGGTGATGATATGCTCAAAGTTAATTTTTAAAAAAATTTTAAGTGTTGGTATGAGATGTGCAATTTGTTGATAGAGGAAAGAGACAAATGTTTTTGGGTTTTTAGGGGTGCATAGTCCCGATATGGTGGAAATCTGGTTTCCATCTTTATTTCACTGAAATGAAACAAGGCTGTTCCTTAGGCAGGGAGGCTTCTTTTGTCTAAAGCCATGAATCCATTTTCTCCCCCGAAATTTGACTGTTGTGACAGGTGTGTTTTAATGGCTGCACTCAGAAAATCAAGCTCTGCTACTTTGTGGGTCTTATATTAATTTTCAAAATCATGATGTGTTTCAAAATCATTGATTTCCACATTCTGTTGCCGTGTTCCAGCTTGCTAAATTTCAGTTTTTACTAATTTTTTTGCCATAGTGCTTCTGATTATCTTTCTGACACTTAGGTTTCTCCATGGGGTGTTCACTGCACTCCTGCAGCAGTGGTCCCTGGCTCTTACCTCACTGAGATAAGAGGAGGTGAGAAGTCTTTGTCCTTGCCATCCAACTTTCCTCAAAATTGCTTTCTTTACATTAAATCCTAACAGTGAGTTTCAGAAATGCATTTCTAATCCTTTTGAAACTGTTCTTTCAGTAAGAGAGAATGTGCCAGCTGACAAGTGAATATCAATATAGGTTACTTTAAAATGCTTCCAGGCAGATGGGATGTGAGCACCTTCTGTCTCACCGTTCCCTCTAGGGCAGAAATAGGCTTGTCATGTTCTATTGGATCTGGGGCAGATGTCCCAAGCAGGAGTGGTGTCCTCACAGAACAGTGAGATTGCTTCGGAGACCAAACCTTCACCTACTGTGCCCTTTCTTAAAGAAAGAAAAACAAAATAAAATAAAAAAAGAAAATCCCAAAGACAGGCCTTGTGCCAGCATTAAAAGGCTGATAGTGAAGCAGGAAAATGCCATAGAAGCTTCTGTATAAGCTTTTAGGCTGTCTTTTGCCACCTTGATTTTATAGTGTTTGGGTGCTGTTCTCAGAGATGAGGCAGAGGCCAGGCTGTTTGTTTGGGCTTTTTTTCTGCCTGCTCCAGCCCTTGTCTTTTATTCCTCCCCAGTACTTACTTAGGTTCTCTCTTTAATAAGCCAGTATTGAAAATTCAGTGTAGCTGTATTTTATTTTGCTAGTACCAGCTTGGACCAGGAAGGCCAGGGAAGAAAGCAGCAGCAGCTGTCTGTTGTGGGACCAGGAGATACAAACACGCTTGTGGATACAGCCCTGCAAGTCACTTTTGCCCTTCACCCCTCAGCACCTCCCCACACACACACACACTTTTTTTCAGCTCACTGAATGTCATTTGTGCCTGTGCTTGGAACAGGTGTCTCTTGTGAACTCCTTAAATAAACTGAATTTGAAAAAAAGATAGTGATGTCAGTTTACACAGGTGCAGACATCATTCAGGAGAATGCTATTTGCACACAAACACACTACTGTTTACTGTCTGAGCTGCAGTCAGAGCAGTGCCAGAAGGGCACTGAAGCAAGATGGAGCATGGTTTGCTTTGCTGCTGCTGCTGTCGATTGATGTGAACTTTCATAAAGTTCCCTCTCGGTGGGGCAGAGTCTTCTTTGCTCTGTGAAGCATTGAAAAGTGGTCTCTCAAAGAGTGACTCAGAGGAAAGCAGAAGCTGTTACTAATCTCGATATGTGAAATGGAATAGAAAATGTGCCTGTGTGACTCTTGCTGGTTTTGCTTGGAAGCTTAGCAGGAGCTTTGTATTTGATTTTGTTAGTTTTTTTCCCCCTCAACCCATATTATCAGAGGGAACATGCTAGGAATAATTTTCTTAACTTACATCTCTCAGTGTATGAAAATGCCCAGTGGTTGTCTTTGATACAGCCCTGCCCACACCAAAAAAAACCCCATCTAACTGCAGACAACCCATGGGCAAAGGAGCACTGGACATCACTCAGAAATGTTCATTTGCCTCTCAGCAATCCAGTGGCATCCTGGGCTGCATCCAAAGCGCTGTGGCCATTAGGTCTAAGGAGTGGATTCTGTCCTTCTGCTCTGCTGAGACCCCCCCTGGAGCACTGCATCCAGCTCTGGGGTCCCAGCACAGGAGGGGCATGGACCTGCTGGAGCGAGTCCGGAGGAGGCCACCAAGTCGATTAGAGGGATGGAGCACCTCTTCTTTGAGGAAAGGCTGAGAGAGTTGGGATTGTTCTGTCTGGAAAAGAGAAGGCTTTGGGGGTGACCTAATTGTGGCCTTCCGGGACCTGAGGGGACCTTAATGGAGAGAGACTATTTACAAGAGCATGTAGTGACAGGACAAGGGGGAATGGCTTCAAAACCTTCTCTGAAAGAGAAGTTTTAGGTTTAGAGTAGATGTTAGGAAAAAATTATTTACTGTGTGAGGGTGGTGAGGCACTGGCAGAGGTTGTCCAGAGAAGCTGTGGGTGCCCCATCCCTGGAAGTGCTCAAGGCCAGTTTGGATGGGGCTCTGATCAGCCTGGTGTATTGGTAGGTGACTCTGCCCATGGCAGGGGGTTAGAACCAAATGTTTTTTAAGGTCCCTCCCAACCCAGGCCGTTCTAGGATTCACAGCCCTCTTGAGCTGATCAGACTTGTCCAGTCCCCAAGACAGTGGTGAGCTCGGCTTGTGCATCAAAAGAGAAAGTACCATCAAAGCTGGCCATATACAAACCACATGAGGATATCACAGCACAGCAGAGTTTTATTAATGCAGCTTCACAGAAATTAATTTTCCTCGGATTTCCCAGCATTGCTTATGTCCTGTGTAGTTGCCCAAAGCCCACCATGGTTGCAGCTGCAGGATCCCTACCTACCCTGCTATCTGTGCAGTCCTGGGCCTGTCTGCCACATGCTGTCTGTGGTATGTGTGGAAGGGAAAAGAGCTGAATATGTCCAAGATATCTTGTTCATCACATGTTTAAATAAGAGCAACAGTGGGATTCCCATTAGGACCGCCTTCCATTGTGTGTGTGTATATATATTTCAAATTTTGAGTGAAGGATGTCCCCAAAAATGGCAGAGTTTTCTGTGGTAAGAAAGCCCTCAAGCTCTAAATATCAGCCCGAGCCCATTAATTCAGCTTTCTGACAAAAGGCATGCTTGCCACACCCTCCTACATACTGTGTAATTTTTTCCCTTAGGTAGAGCTTTTAGGTATATTTTTTCCATTGGAAAAAATAGTGTATTTGAAAGAAAAAAAAAAAAAAAGGAGAAGAAAAAAAACTTTTGCAAAATCAAATTAAGAACAGATGTAGCTGAGCAATACTTTTTAACCCAGGAGTAATAAATGTTTGGAATGGACTGCTGTGAAGGTTATTAAGACTGAAACACTGGGGTCATTCAAATAAGAGCTGAGAGCATCCAAGGGGATGGAATTGGAGTAGAAAAGAAGTGGATAACTGAACATTATCCACTGTGTTCTTGATGATGCATAACACCCTGTGCACTTGTTTTATGTTGTATGACTTGAAAATCTATCTGCATTGGTTAAACATGTACTAAGGATTATGCCTTGGTAAAAGCTATGGAAAGTTGATTATAATAACAAATGCCAGCAAGCCAGTCTCTGGACTGCATCACTTGGGAAAAGTTGCCTGAGGAGAAGAGCTGTTTGATTTTATTCCTTCTCCAATCTCATGGGGGACAAAGATGTGACAGCTTGAAACATTTATAAACATTTAAATTTTATACTGAATGTGGTTCCTGAGGAGAGATTTAATACGCTGTGAGGAACATCAAGTTTTGTGGAAAAAGTAATACTCTGTGTGCAGTTTAAGTCCATATTGAACAGATCATTGTAAAGATGGGAAGTACAGTCTCAATTGATGCAAATAAACAACAAGAAAAGCCCTACTCTCTGTGCTGCTGTCTGGTATTCCAGGATTGTTATCAGATGTTTGTCTAATTAAACAGCTGGAAAAGCTACTGCATATAAACACTAGGAGCCAGCTCACACTGTCACACCTGCATTTTTCTTGACTTTTCCGATGTGTTTTTTCCTCTCAGTCAGTTCTGTCAAACAGGTGGTTATTTAATATTATTTCTATAAATAGGACATTCATTTGCATGTATAGAACCGTAGAGAGACTTGTCAGACACACATTTCAAAACGCCAGTGCTTAGCAGTGCTTAGGCTGATCTTTAGTATTTTATGGCGTGCACTGGCTCTCCTTCCAAGAGAGAAGGTGAGGGAAGGATAGGAAAGCTTCTCAGATTTTTTTGATTGAGCAAACTATTCTTTGATTCTAAGGACATCAAAGAGACTCCGAAGAACGTCGAATTTTGCATCAGAAATGAGAAACTTTGTGCACAAAAAAATGGCAGGCTATGAATGGACATCTACAAAGCTGAAGCTTGAAACAGAAGTTTGGAGTTCATTTTATGGGCACATGATGTATTTTAAAATGTATTTTAATCTGGTGGATAAGTAATATGTCTTAATGTGCAGATTCACATTTACAGTTATTGCCTGTGACTTCATAAACCAAGAGAGGATAACAAAATGAGAAACACCACAGCTGGGTTGGTAAATCCTCGGCTATGCCACTTTCAGGGTTTTTTTTCTTATTTGGCTTAGTTTTATACTGTGAGAGGTAGAACAAAAATGGAGACAACTTCCCTGTTGTACTGAGTTCTCAGAAGTAACAAATGTCAGTAGTGACTTGTCCAGGAGTTTCAGTTATCCAGCTTATAGATAGCATTCTGAGCATTAATTAAGCCTTGCAACACTATGAGAGAGATGTCTCTTTTATTCCCATTTTAAAGACCGCGTGTCACTGAGAAACCAAAGATTATGATCTGTTCTCCTCTTATCTAATTGTCCTCCAGCCTGGACCAACATACAGTAGAAGAAATTAGGAAATACTTTGAGCCTGAACAGTGGTTACTTGAGAAAATGACAATTGGTTTCTAAGCTGTGCCCTCTTCCATACGTCCCTGTTGAGTACCTGACATGGATCTAAATGCTCACAATGCTCAGGAACCCTGAACATCTTTTCCACTGAAAACGTCATTTATCAAAAGCTGTAATAAGGGCAACTTGCACAAATGACTTGAATACAATGGAAAGTCTGTAAGCTTCTACTGCCTCGGTGAAGTTGCTTCCAAAGTTGTTGTAAAACAAAGGGTAGCTTTCCCTTTTATTGTCTTGCAAGGATCTCGTTGACTACTACAGACCTGAACTTTGACCTTGTAGGCTATTGTTCTTACCAAATTATAAAATATTTATGAGTGGCTAA
The DNA here is from genome assembly GCA_013399225.1 of Rhipidura dahli. Taxonomy (NCBI): domain Eukaryota; kingdom Metazoa; phylum Chordata; class Aves; order Passeriformes; family Rhipiduridae; genus Rhipidura; species Rhipidura dahli. The sequence goes on along the minus strand of VXAC01000617.1, from coordinate 180,891 downwards.
AAGACACAGCCCTTTTTGTTTTCGTATAAGATTCGCACAGCAGAGTGATCAAATTTTTTCCCTAAATCATGAGGGTTTTATGATGTGGGGCATTCTGCAGCTCATGGTTGCACTTGTAAAAATAGCAAAGCAAAAGCAGTAAAGAACAAGATCTGCAAATCACACGAAGCCTTGTCAAGTAGCAAATATCTTTGGAGGTGACTTTTAGTAATGAGAGAAGTCAGAGTGCCTTGACAACTTGCTGCCTTTGTTCCTGTTACAAGACAGTCCAGTGCCCCTAAGTCAGACCTTTGTTAGCCCAGCTCTCTCTCAAACGGGTACCTTCCACATGTGCCTTAGCCCTGGTAAAAACAAAGGCTACTTGCCATGACCTCTTTTCCTGTGCACATTTTAGCCTGGAGCCATTGGTCCAGCCTATCTTAACTGATGACAGTCTTCCAGGTGCTGTTCTGATCTTAATCTTCTGGCTGAACCACAGGCCTAGAATGGAAAGCTATAAATCTCCCCAGGTCACCGAGAAGTCTGCTGGTGTCATTTCTAATTGACCTCGGGGTAAAGAGACCAGCTTAGTTCTTAATTTCCTAGGTTTACAGATTCACAGGCTGGCCTTTCCAAAGCAGTGCTCATGACTTTTCAGTAATAAATTACGCTGAAAAGCAACAATCATTTATGATCTTTCTGCTGGTCTTATAACACATGTTAATTGGAGGAAAAAAATATTTACAGAAAGTTTTCAATGGAGTACTGGGAAAAAAAGCATAGCATTGGAAAGCCAGTGTTTTCTACTGAGCAAATGCTTTTGTGTAAACATATTTAGAATTTTCTCAGGCTGTAGTAAGAAGAAATAGACTGGGGTGTTGGAGGGAAAAGCCAGTGGTTGCATGATGAGACACTTTGCAGTATATTTCATTATGCTAATTGCTGAACAGCTCAGCGTTTTTGTGCTGGGGATTGAGCACTGGGGCTGGATCTTTGGTTGCACCCACCTGCCCAGCTCTAACAGTTCTTTTAAGTTGTGGTAGAGCAAATAGGTTGTTCTCTAGGTGTAATAGCATGAAAGGATATGAGGATATACTTAATAAGCATCCAATAGAATAGAAGTTCTTGGTCAGTTTTACATTAAGTGGTCTTTCGACAGAATAAGAAAAGGTTTTGCTCCATCCATTACCACACTTGAAATACAAATCAGGAGTTAGGAACTGGTTCAAAGCTCATTAAATGATTGCTAGTAACCTTACTGTCAGCAAAACCAAGAGATTTTTTAATTGTTAAAGGTGTTTTTAGATGCATCAGTTAGAATTTTTAGCAAAGGGAGAATACAACTAATCTCAATTAATGCACAGTTTGTTAGCACAGACTTGCTATTACAATCCTTTAATGATCCCTTGAATAATTAAATTTTTAATCTTTTTTTCATTCTACCAGCCTTTTGAATATGTATGTATTTAAAATAAGTTAAATGTTATTTTGACGTGGAATAAGCCAATACTGAAGTCCTCTAAGTCTGAACAACAATTTCATACTTAGTCACAATTCCTAGAATTCATGGAAAATTTCAAAATTGTTGGCTCTGATTCTTATCAAACTACATTTTTAACTAACACTGCATAACAAGTATCTTACTTTTTGCCCATTTTCCAGTGCTGTTCTGGGCTTAGTTACTGCTTCTGAACTAACATTATTTTAAATAAATAACTTTATTTTATAATCTTTCCCAAATGCTCTAGAAACGTTTCCAGAAGACATTTTGGGAAAGCTGTGTTGTGTAAATATTTCAAAAGTGAAACAAAAAGATTTTCTACCTGTTTGTGAAGAATGAAATACTAAACACAAACATGGTACTTTTACCTATTAAGTAAGAGTGAAGCATTTTGGAAAGCTGCCTTTTAACTGTTCTGGTTTTCAATATCAGCTTTATGATATCTCTAAAAAGTAATTTAGCACCTTTGAAAAATACAGCACTAATTTCCTGATAGACAAATGAACTTTACTGTTAGGTTTGTTTTGGGAAGAATGACTCATTTATTCAGTTCGCTGCTACTGACTGGTTTTAATTTGTTATTGATTCCTTATGGATTGTCCAAGTCACAAGTTATTTCTTAAGAGTTGTGCCACTATTTAATTTGGCATTTCTGACCCAAGCTTAGCTCATACATGAAGCTGTGGATTTAAGACACTTAAATTAATCAGCACTCAGTCTAGTCTCATACTTGTGGATTACATTTATATTCCAACGGCATTACTGGAATGGCCTAACCAAGGCAAAAAAATAAACACACCGAGCCAGGAAAAAATAAAATTCATCTTTCAACTCTCTTTCTGCTCTGTATGCTCACCTCTCTTTTAACCAGTTGGTTCTGTAACAAACTTGTTTTAGAGAAATGTGCAGCAAGGTCGATGATGTTCCCCGGGGCAGGGAGCGTGGTGTGGAACCAGCACATATGTGAGAATGCAGATCCATGTCACGCTCTGAAGTAAATGTCTGCTTCCTTCCCAGTTCTTCTCAGAGGGTTTGTCATAATCTTACCGTGTAATTTCAGTTTTTCCAAGTTAATTTCCTATAGCAATTGCTGTGAATACCTGCTTAATGTTAATATGGTTACAGTATGCTTTTATCTGAGACACACAGGAGTGTATCCAAGATGTTTTATATCCCATGTGAAGTCCTTGGTTGTATCTACTCAGACTGTTTTCCTATTATATTTTCTGACAGCTGGATGTTGAATATTAAGTATCGGTGCAGGAAACAATCAGGAAGATTGCAGCCGGTCATTGCCATAACCATCCCTTAATTTAAAATTTAGTAAGGAGATTCTGCAAATTAGCACAAAGAAAAGAAAGTGTAGTCTGGTCACATGCAGGAACACTAACAGAGGCTGAGAAATAATATGGATCTTAAATAGCAAAATCAACAGTTACCTTCAAATATAGAAGAAGAAAAAGGTTCTAGGAGTCAAGTGATTTCCTTACAGCTGTTTTCCAGCTAAGAAAATTCTTCCCCATTCCTCGTTGCTTGATGATTCTCATATATGTGTGTGCAGAAATGACACACACATCCTTACCATCACCAGCTCTAGCTCTCCGTAATAATCTGTGTTTCTGCTTCTTCTGAATTTACATCATTTTGAAGGCATTAAGACACCAAAGTAAGTGCATATTTAGTTGGGTTATCAAAAATAGTCAATCTAATTAGTAGTCAGCTTGCTTAGAAACAGGTTATTGTAGACAGCTTTGTGCACTGTGCCACAAGCTGGAATCTACCTCCCGGAGATGAACGTGCCATGAATCCCAGGAGCCTCATCTGACAGTGCAGCTTTAAGTTCCTTTTCTGTCTAAGTCCCAGTTAGAAAGAAAAATGTGTTTTCCTCTGTGAAGTGTAAATAAGTGTGGGTTAAATCACTGATGCTACCTTTTAGTGCTGTCAAGGAATGCTCCAAGAAGGACCTGAGTTTCTGTATTGTTCTGATGACAAAATCATCTTCCTCCAGTTAAAAAGAAAGAGAGTTGCTAGCAATCTCCTCAATGTGTATTTCTTTTCATCCAAACCCACTTGAGCTGTGTGTGCTGAATTCAGGCAAAAGCCCCGTGGAGCTCTGCCTCATCCCCATCAGTGTGCAACCCTGCACTGAGGGAAACACCTATGCTGGCCCATGAGCACACACACTCACAGCCTGCCAGAGGTCTGACCTCTCCCCTCGCCAGACTGAAGGGTGGAGGAGAAAATTCCCTCTAAGGAGTGAGCGTAATGACATTTTGATCCCTTGAGAAATGCTGTTGTAACCCTGCCTGGATTCTCACACTGTTTGGATTTTATTTTTAGCTTTGGCATTCTTGAAGATTAATAAGCATAATGTTGCTGAAATTACTCTTCCAGTGTAATGTTACCTGAATAAAGTGTTAGGCAGTTGAGTAATGAAGCTGAAATGATGGCTCAGGGAGAAGAATGTGCTACAAGTGGCACCAGTTTGTAGAAAAAGGCCTGTTTCGGTTTTGTTCTGCCAGTGGGCTTTTGGCTTGTTGCTTCAGAATACTTGCTAGCTAGTGAGGCACAGAGAAGTGTGTAACAAAAATTGATGGAGTGTTTCCTTGTAGTGGGACTGAAAAGGAAAGTACAATAGAGAGGTGAATTTCAAATGTACTTTTCTGTTATTCTGTACTTAAACTACTGGAGCACTGTAAAAAAATACTTTTACCTGCATAAGGAACATCCATTCCTAAGGGGTTTTTTAATGTATGATAACACTTGAAAAAAAGTGAAAAACTTCTTTCCACATACATTTTCTAATTTGGTTAAATTTTATATTTGTTCCTATCTACTGATTTTTATGATACAAAAAATTTCTTAATTTTCTGCTACCTTTATTCTCAATAAATAAGTCACATGAGATTTCTTTTGTTACTTTATTATAGGTACACCTTAAAAAAAAAAAAGAAGAAAATCTAGTGGTGTAAAACTGAACCTGCCAATTATTTCTGAGAAACTTAACACAAGAGACTTGTTTGTAAATGTTATGAATGGTACTCAATGAAAACTTTGTTTGATTTCACTTATGTTTAGTATAATTTGTTCTGCTCTAGGGCATCCTGAGAATAGGAGATTGTACGCAAATGAATACTGAGTGAAGCAAAGATCATTAAGAGAGGAACTGGGGGGGAACCACACATGCTGGACACAATTATGTGTGTGTGTTATATTATGCTATCTTGGACACATCAGCACTGACTGCTTTGTTCCTTAGAATGACCTTTGATCAAGAGAGACTGCATGTGTCTTTGGTCATTCCCACATCCTAGGCTACTGTAGATGAAGGGAATTTCTGTGGTGTCTTAACTATAATCTCACTGGGAGCTGCCTCATTGTGTGCAAACACTCTGGTAGATGTCTGCCTTGTTGGGAGTTTACAATTGGAGGAAAGGATGGTGGCATTACCTCAAGCATACTAGGCATTGTGCCAGTGTAACTGAGCAGATGGTGACCTGTGGGTCATGGGACTATATTTCTGAGATAGATGGGAAAGGAAATTCTACAGTTTGCAGACCAGATGGAGAGTTCTCACAGCGCTGCCTATAAGGAGTGTATCTACACGTGTGTGTTTTTGTGTGTGTGTGTAAGAGAATGTCTAAGCAGAGTAAATTAGCAAGTGGATATTATTATGTGTAGGAAGAAAAACTTATCAGTGGTTTTTATGCAAGAGGACGTCAAGTAATAAAGCTATTTCACATGGCTGTGAAATGCAGCATTCACAAGTTTCCTGCTGGTTGCTGTACTTCACTCTTTCTTACATTGCATAGCATTTGATTAAGTTCTATATAAAATATCTGTAATTAAAGAGACCTATTGTTCTTATTCCAAAAAGATAAGTGATTTGCTTTCTCTCTAGTATTCATTTTATCCATTTTTTTCTTTCAAAGTGGTGTTCATTTCCAAATAAATTACCTTTTTTTTTTTTTAAAGAGGTACCAGGTGCAAAGTTTCTTTACCTAAAAGGATGTTCTCTGTCTGCCAGAATTGTCCTCTTTCCTCTATTGTTATTTCTTGAAGGTTTTTAGGTGCTCTCAGTTGCGTCACTTGATGAGTGCTTTCAAATCAAAACAGATATTCTTCAAGCAGTAAAGAGAGTTCTGACTTCCAAATATCAACATCTGTATAGGTTTTATTTACACTGAAAAAATTGCTGCTATATTGGTCTAAAAATATAGAAAGTATTTAATCTCTGGGAGTAGAGTACCTACTTCACTAGATGGACTAATGGGTGTCTGACAGATTTTGTGTATCACGAAATGATACATGCATCACTAAAACAGGGAAGAGAGGGGTTTCTTTTTCAATTTTTTTTGATTCTCTTTTAATGAGTCCATGTTCCAATACATAATCCATAAGCCATTCCAGGAAGGAAAATTCAGTTGTAAGGTCTCTTTCTCAAGATGGAAATTGCATAGAAATCAACTGGAAGAGCCTCCTTCTGGTCTCTCTGCAATAATTGTGACTACAGGAAAGGGCAGTTATTGTGCATTGTTCAGAGTTTAAAAAAGAAAAACAAAAGTCCTGAGCTCTTTTTGCTTAGTGCTTTGTTTTCCAACTGGAATTAACTTTTAAGGACAACAGTTCAAGAGGAGCCTGAGAAATCCTTAAAAGAATGAAGAGCATAAAATTAATAAATATTCAGAAACATAAACTATAAGGTAAAGTATAAAGTTCTGGTCACTGTTATGTTTCATCCTCAATCTAAAGAAGTGAGGTAAGTGGAGATAGTAGTAGCTGTGCTTTCCAGTAAAAAGTATATACAATAAAGGAACTGCAAGAACAGTATTTGCCATGGAAATTTCTGAAATATATTGTCTAAAGAATTCTGTGTTTCTGTGAGTTTTCTTAAAGAGCAGTATTCACTCAGAACTGGATATGCTGACAACTTTTATTTGAAAAACTTGGGAACAATTTTTAACTGTTGTTTTCATTTTTGATCTGAATTTTACTGGTATTTAACCCTATCCCTGTGTGGCTTTTAAACTCAATAGAGTGGTAAAAGCTTTAAGGGCAGTTGTAGAACTGGAGTCATCTCCGTGCAGTTTTGTTTGTACTATGCAGCACTGGGAAAAGGAAGAGGGAAATTTGGCTTTAGGTGCTCAGCAAGTGGTAGGAGTCAGCAAAATTCAAAGCATTTCAAAGCTAAGGTCTGGCCAAGGTTTCATCAAATAGTCACGTCCTCAACATGAGGCACCTTTGGAGAGATCTGTAGATGCCTACCTGTGGGACAACAGCAGGACATGCTGGGACATCCATGTGGCAGACTTTTAGGTGTGTAGGTCACATTTATGGGCAGGGACTTTTATCTAGGTAATTACATGCTTCTGAGATAAGAAAACACGTCACTATCTGAGGTCAAAATGCTTAAAGAGGTGGTACCTGTCTCTTTGTGCCTGTCTCTAACCCCATGGCCACAGGTAGTGGAGCACGTGCCTAACTTTTAAGCAGGAATGGTCTCATTCACTGAAATGGGACTACTCGTGTACTTATAAGTCAGACATATGTTAAAATGCTTGGTTGAACTGGGGCCCAGATTTCTATTTTTATGGAAAATTCACATGTGCAAACAGTAATAGCATAATTAATCTCTTTTCATGAAGTGTTGGTTTTAATAATTTTATTCAGGGCTTATTGTGTGTAGTACTTTTCATCTTCAAGGCCTTTTACAAACATCAGTGCAGGGATTTAAATTGGGTGTACGATTGTGAGAATTGCTCAGTCTTATATCTGACTTTGCAATTCTGTACCTTCACGTTCTTGGCAGGAGGCTGCTGCCATACAGCTGGGTTGGCTGAACCAGGAACTTTGGCTCTGTCTCCACTTAGCACCTTGGCAAATTATCTCCCAGGTGGAATTCTGGAGGTTGTAAGTGGTTTCAAACTTCTTCCAAGTCCAGATTTTCAAGTTAATGACTTCATTCACCTCTGAGCGAAGCAGAGGTGGTGATGTAGGCTGTGTTTGGCATGCTTGGCTCTTATCCCTTCCTTCTCTTCATTGCAAGCAACTCAGAAATCGGAGAAGGACCAGAAAAGCATAAGTTACATTTAAGGTAGAGGCATAATTCTTGTTGGCTTCAGAATGGTTTAAAGTATGTGCTCAGATCTCAGTGTTACCTGTATATTAACTCACCACAGCACTTATGTCAATGTGTAGGACCTCAGCATCTGAGGATGGAGGACTAATTCCAAACACATTTCTGTAGCATGAGAAGCCTTTGAGGTGTGGTGATACTGACCATTGATTCCACTCATGATGCTGCCATGGAGAGTATTTTTCCTTCCACAGGCCTGGATTGCAGAGTTTTCTTCAGAGACTGGAGAAAGCTCAGTTACTCTCCATTTGGGTTAACTAACCTGCTACCTGCTTGAAGCGAGGTGTCTCATTCCTCCAGGGTGTAGCCAACCCCACACAGCCACTCCTTCACTCCCTCCACAGTGGGATGGGGGAAGGAATCAGAAGGGTAAAAGTGGGAAAACTTGTTGGTTGAAGTAAAGACAGTTTGATATGTAAAGCAAAAGCCACATGTGCAAGCAAAGCAAAGGATCCAGCCGGGATTCACCACACGTAGCAGTGACTGGGGAAGGCAAACACCATCACTCCAAACACCCCCATTCCTTCTTCTTGCCCAGCTTTGTAACTGAGCCTGATGCCATATGGTGAGGAATGTCCCTCTGGTCAGCTGGGGTCAGCTGTCCTGACTGTGTCCCCTCCCAACTTCTTATGCTCTCCCAGCCTCCTCACAGATGGGGTTGAGAAGCAGAAAAGGCCTTGGCTCTGTGCAAGCCCTGCTCAGCAATAATGAAACCATCCCTGTATTACCAACACTGTTTCCAGCACAAATCTGAAACACAGCCCATATTGGCTACTATGAAGAAAATTAACTCTACACCAGCCAAAACCAGCATAGCATGACCTTGGTTTTCTCTCTGTAAATCTCAGTAGTGGAGCTAGGTGGGAGAATATAGAATTTTCTTTTTTTTAACCCCCCGAGGAAGAAAATGTCCTTAAAAGGTTTTTAGTTTATGCAGTTCTTTTCAGCAAAAGGGCTCCTCCTACTGTTGCAATTTCCTTTTCAAAGGAAGATGCTCAAGATATTAACTTCTGTCCCTTTCAGAATAAAAATTCACATCAGTTCATGTTGCAGAAGAGAAATTACTGTCTTTTCTCATTTTCCTATTCCTGACAGGAAAGAGATTAAGTTGTGTTTTACAGAGAAGGTGCCTTTTTCACATGGGTGCCCATGAAATACTTGGGTGAATTGCTGTCTTGACGTGGCTTCCTTACTGGGTTGTGTATTTCCTGATGGTACCCCTGGAAGATGCAGAACTCAGTGGAAATACTGGGACAGCCCTCTTTTCTGTCCAGCAGTCATCCTGGGCGCTGACATTGCCCAGTCCTGCTTTTTATCTTCACCTCTCCTGGAGGTAAAGAAGACGTTTAACTCATGCCACGGCCAAGCGAGCACATTTCAAATGCATGGAATGACTCAAAATATCATAGAAGGGGGTAATTAAAGTGCTGCAGCCACAAACAGGCTGATCCCGTAAAAAGATGAACTGCAGGTTACAGGAGGTCCTGGGTTTAATGGTGTGCCCGCGTTCGTGGCTAATGTGTGTGCCGCTGTGCTGTGCTTAAGCGATATACGTGGGAACTCCTGAAAGATCCTCTTCACATAACTAATAAGCCACTAGAAATTCTTTAAAGGATCACACCCTTTAAATAAAAGTATTGCCTCATTAGGAATATCAGAAAACAGAGAGTCTGAACAGAGGTGAAAATGGAGCTTGTGACTTAACAGTTGAAATGCAAACCTAATTAGTCTGGTATTTTAAAGTATTAACAGGGAGCCATAAAAAAAGATGGATTGGAATGAAGAAATTTGTTGTAAAGAAATTACTGGATAGTGACAAAAGCCCAATTTATTAACACTCCATGATGTGGAAACAATGAAAAGGGCATTAATTACTTTACTAGTACTGATTTTGCACCATTGCCCAAAGTAATTGGTTTATTGACCTCCCTTTAATCCTGAATAGTTCAAAAAATTAATTTCAATGGCAAAAATTAAGTTCTGTGCAGGAGTGAGTTCTGTGAAGGAGATAGCTACTGATAAATACAATGGAGTGAAAAAAACCCTTTTATAAATAGTATATACATGTAATAGTCTAAGAGTGAAAGATGTAACTATTTACAAAAAAAGAGTAAGTAAAAAGCAATAAATTACAGACACATACAGACATTTTCAAAGGAATGCATATACTGCATTGCAGAAGTTGGGAGAGGTGGAGGGGAGCTTTTGTAGAAACTGAAAATAAGGAACTTCCTTTAGGAATGAATTAAGAGTATGTGCTTAGAGATACTTGAAATTAAACTGAAACTCGAAAAGCATACCAAGTACATCTTCTTGTAGCCACTTATCTTTAAAAATTTGTTTATCTGGCATTGATTGAAAACTAAAGCCTGCATATGCAGTTCTAGGATGCAGAGAGTGTTACAGATATACAGCCAGGTATGTTTGAAGCAATGTATCATTTATACTCAAGGTCAGAGGAAAAAGAATTGATTAGCAGTTTGTGACTGAATGAGGTCTTTTTTGAAACTAACTTTACCATAGAATCTTATTTGTTTCTTTGTCATGATCATAATAAATAAGGATGAGGACTTTAACAACTTTGGTGTGTCAGTCTTGATATGCACCCAAAAGACTGATAGCAAACAAGTAATTTTGGCTTCTGTTTGGTTTGGCGTACATTAAGAACAAAAAAGTTCATGGTTAACAGCTGGAAGTGCGTGAAACCTCTATGGAAATCAATGTAATTACAGTAGGCAACTGGTCAAAACACGCCCTGTTAATATGTCCAAGCAGGAAGGCACAGGATACATTGCAATAGTAGTGCTGCTGGATGTAAGGTTATAGTTTGATCAATAAAATTCAGTATATTGTCACTTTCAGCTCTACAAAAAACCAGCATGTATCGAAGCAGCAATATTACTTCTTTGAATATTGTTATTTCTGGAACATCTTGCACTCAAAATAGGATCCTTTATTCAGGCTGTTTTAAACTTGTTTCCTCCAAGAAATGAACTATATAACCAAGTCTCTTTCTACTAAGTCTGTTCATGTGCTCAAGTATCTTAGAATTATAGAATCACTGTTTTCCCTTGACTCAACTAGCAATCAATTGTCCTTGAGTAATAAAATAGTTTGGGTTGGAAGGGACCTTTAAACGTCATCCAGTTCCAACCCCCTGCCATGGACAGGGACACCTTCCACTAGACCAGGTTGCTCAGAGGCCCATCCACCTTGGCCTTGAACACTGCCAGGGATGCAGCATCCACAGCTTCTCTGGGCAGCCTGTGCCAGGGCCTCACCACCCTCGTAGTGAAGAATTGTCCTTCTCTGCTCCCTCATTTCTTGTGCTGTTTTCACTCTTTACCTTCATTAGGAGTCTCCTGCCTTCAGGCATCAGCTTACATTATCTGGCTTATAGTATCCACGTAAAACAGTGATGTAACTTTATCATGAGAAATGTGAGTGGTCCTCACTCCTGTCAGGGTTTATAACATTAGGCAATTCGCCTATATTTAATGTTTAATCTGTAAAAGTTAAAAACAGTTCAGTTGAAAGATGTGATTGCACAATCTGAAATGCTCCTAGGTTTGGAGAACCCTCTCGTATAGGTTTTACTTCATTTACCTTAGGTGTCTAGAGAATGATATCAGAAGGCACTTAGTGCTTCAGGTCTCTTGGGGTGTGTTTGCTGACCAGGATCCTGTCTACACTTCTTGGCCACATTAATGAGATACTTGGTTATAAATCTGTAGTACATAAAGTGCATAATCTTGTAATGGCAGAGAATGAAGTCTATTTGCACACTTTGAAAGTTGTGAGTGAAAAAATATTTCTTCTTCATTATTAAAAGAAACATTAGGAGAAACTGCCTGTTTGTATTCGCATGCAGTTTTATTACTTAATTGTTTAAGTATTAAATTGACATTTAACATTAAATTGAAACTGTGGTCAGTCATTCTTCACTTCTTTGTGTGTGGGGAAAAAAGGGTTAAAAGTGTTCCAAAGCAGATTTTTTTGGATAGGTGAGTTTTGGTCTTTGCAATGGTAGCTATTTCCATATGCCTTCTCTTTGGCCCCTGTGCTTAGAAAAGAGAGGTGCTTAGCAAAGGAGCAGTCAATTTAGTTTTCTATTCAAACAGAGCACTTGGATAAACTATTTAGCTCTGATTTTCATTTACCCTTTCATAAAGGATGGAGAGGACTTCATGCAGGAATGCTGGTGTTCTGTTTCAGAGTAGCTTGGTACTAAATTCTCCTAGTGAGTATTCCTGCAGAAACATTCATACGCTGGATTTTATTGTCTAGAGGAGGTAAGCTACTCTTGAGCAGTATTAAAAATAAAAAGTGATTTCAGGTTGGATGTTTTGGGGGTGGGAGAGAGTGTGAGTAAGTGTTAGATGCTGAATTTCTACCTGCTGTGTGAGGGATGAAGTGAATTAAGGTTGTTCTGGTATTCCTGACTCTTCAAACTGGCACTGCAGCATCAGAACATGGCTGGTGTTCCTACATTCTGATGTATTCCTCCCCAAGATCCCTGGTGAAAGCACTGTGTATTACCACATAAATGTTTTTAGGGTTTTTTTTTTTTGTTGTTGTTGTTGTTTTCACGTTTAGCTCAGCTGGTTGTTGGAGGCAGCCTTTTCTGTGCAGAAATTTTTAGAGCATAATAAAGCTTTCATTCATAGGGAGGGAACCTGATGTTTACTTTTTTTGGCAGAATTCAGTAGTCACTCACCAGTAAATCTAAAGTAAAAGCAGACGTGTACAGATAGTGAAGTGCCTCCATACCCTCTGTGCCTGGGGAAATAGGCCGTGCCATGAGCAAAGGTGGTTGGATTCAATTTGGAACTGAGTTGCTCAGAAGTGAATGTCACGTCAGTGCGGTGCTGACAAGAGATCTGTGTGGTGTAAATCCAGCCTGCAAGGTGACAGGTGCTCTTACCAAACCTGCTCACGGGCACACATGCACCCCTGCAGCGACCGACTGCTTGGCAAAGGAGCTGAGGCCAAAATACGCGCAGAAACTGGCCTCATTTTCCTTCAAAATGTGTTCCAGAGAAACAATAAGAGGACAAAGAAAGAATGAATTAAGTAAACAGTAGAATTCCTGTTCTCATTTTATGCAGAAAGAATCAGCCTTTGCACAGCTTTTTAGTAAGTGCTGTGAATCAGCACCTGTTTCCAAAAATTTCACCACGGAAGAATGGAAAAATACCCAGTCGACTTCAAACCAGATAAGTAAATGAACTGAACCAGTTCCTGGCCATAGGGATATTTGAAATCTCAAACTTCACAGATGTCAGTATCTAAGTAAGCCCCAGAATTTGGGTTTATTGGTATAAATTCAGAGCATAATCCGGTCTTGTTTAGTTCACCATTTAGGATGGTTCACCATTTAGAAATTTGAGGTAAGAAATATGTAAGAAATGTAAATGTAAGAAAATGCAGACCTCATTGTCCCAAGAGAAATTCCTCTCTCTCTTTCACACTCTTCTGCATTTTGTATTTTCTGGTGGCTCAGGAAACCAGCATCTCTCTAGTCTACTGATTTCTGCTCCATGCCCTATGTGGGTATTGTTATTCTTCTGCTGTCCTGGGTCTGAAAACATGGCACAGTAATTCAGACCATAATCATATAATAAAATAACGTTAGTTGTATAATAATGTAACTAATATATTAGTACATTACAGCACATCACCAGCTCACACTGCAGCACTGGTTCATAGCATCTTTTAAAGAGATTGAAAGGAACAATAAAGAAAAGAATTTTCTCTCCGTTAATGAGTTCAGTGGTAGCTAAGCTTGTTACGAAGACTTTTAGATGATTTTGTAAATAGTAAGGCTTTTAAAAGGAAAATGTCTACAAAGCTGTTCTAGATTCCATCCAACAAAGAGACTGTATCATTCATTTCAAAATGTTAATGTTTTTTTGTCTCTTCGACTTCATTTTGGTCAAGCAATCCCATATAAGTCATCTCAGTGCAGCCATTATTTATAGCTAATAATCTCCTTTAGCTGCCAAACCGAAACTAGATCTCCTTCACTCTTGAGCTGAAAGCGCTTTTCTTTCTACAATGTGCTGGAAATGTGCCAATTTACCAGTTCCATTAACTTAATGAGGTCTGACAGCCTGCAGCAAATTTTCTCATAATCTCTCTTGGATTTAAATTTGGTGCTGCACAAACAACTGAGTATGACCAAGTAGTTGCTTTTTAACTCTATGTATTCTAAACAAAATTCTTTACTCAGCTAAAATACAAAGCAAGCCAGAGTCTTTCTTTTTCTTGTTGGGCATTTTTTAATTCATGCAGCAATTATTAAATTTACTGATGAACCTTTTAATCTTAGCAGTAATCTGAATGCTGTATTTGTGTTGATCTGTTAAACATCATTATTAAAACTTCAAGTGCAAGTGATTTCAAGCATAGTGCTGTTGGTGGTGAGAGAAGGATGGTATTTATTTATTTTTATAATACACCTGAATAGTTATATGAGCTGTGAGGTTATGTCATGATTTTCACAGACTAATAAATAATCACTCTTATAAGGTCAACAGTAGTTTTAATGCAAGGTTAATCCTTAGCTTCTGTTTCCTAATACTTCCAATGATTACTGTTCACTGAAAGCTGTAATATGTTACTGAATTCACAAGAAGCGGAATTGCTTGGCAAATTAAACGGGACAAAAGTAAGGTCTTGCTTTCTTTTGCTTGAATTTTACTTTCCCGTAGCAGTCACATGCTGAAGGCAGAGCTGAAAATATGGCTCATTACTCATTGCCAGAATAATGGGATTTTATTTGTATTTTGTAATACATCAGGTTTCTCTAAATCTGGTAAGCAACTTTAATAGTGTGGGATTTTGATAGGAAATTGCTATGTTACACTTTGGAAGTGAGCTTGCAACCAAGGTTTGATCTGCATTTAAAATGGTCAGGACTATTTCACTTCTCTCTATTAATGCTTGCACTGTGCTGTTGTTACTCACACCAGCACTTCCAAAGAAGCTGTAAATTTTTTCTTGAAGTGCTTTGAACATTACAAGACCTCAGTACTTGAGGTAGGAAGTATTTTTGAGAAATACTAAATTTGAAAAGTACCGTATGCCACCTTGGACTGTCTCTTTATTTGGAGGGTCTCCTTGCATGGGCTTTGTGTGTTTTGTATTTTATCACTGTATTTGTAAGTATTAACATCACTCTATAAATATTACCGGGCTGAAAGTTTGTACCTCAGCCCAGTCCACTGTCTTTTGGTTAACATGAAATTCTGCAAAATTAATGTGTTAGTCCTCTGTTTAATATATTTTTTCCTGAAACAGACTTTTGGTGATCTGTTTCTGGTTTATGAGAAGGAAAAATTCTCTGGCCTCATCCCTGTAGAATCTTTCAAAGGTGTTTTGCCTCACGTGAGGTATTGCCCAGTGCACTCAGTGGAAGTGTCTGTATACTCCTAGCGGCATGGAATTGCCACTGCAAGGTCTTTTTAGTTAAATTAGAGTATTTTCTGTTTCTGACTCCTGGAGAGACTCATTCTCATAAAAACATCAAGTTTTCATGCGTGGGAAATGTGAACAGCTGTTCCTATTTAGGTAACAAGGGAGTCCAAATAAGTTGAAGTTAAAAATCCAGCGTACATGTACAATATTATATGAAATAAATACTAACATCTTACTCTTCATACTGGGAGCCATTTTTGAATGCTGAGAGCAGAGAAGTCACCTGGCTGCATCTTTTTCTACATGTCTGATTCCAACATGCTGACAGTATGACCATCTACAAAAGGTTTTAATTTATGTTCCTCAGCCTTCCTAGTTTTTCCCCTCCCACACTTCTCAGGCAAGATCCTTCTCGAGGCCGTGAATGTACTTGGTTAACCTTAATGTCAGAGTTTTAACCACTACTGTATATTTTGTTGCTGTTGTGATTTCTTGTGCTTACTCAAGCAAGTGCACTGCACAGTCTGGGGAAAAGGATATTTTGGGGGTGTGGAGGGAGGTGGAGGGGCTTTGTGCCCTGCTGAAGCACTGAACAGTCTTGTAGCAAGCATGGATATTTCTTGCTGTATTTCTGAAGATGTTCTGTCAAATGACTCATATTAGCTCCATGCAAGTCGTTTGAAGTGATTGGAGATAAAGTGATATATTAAAAGAATGAAAATTTTTTTTAGGGCACATACCCTTGAGCCAGGCAGGTACTGTTAAGTCTCCCTGAACATCAACATAGCAAGAACATGCCATAGGTGTTTAATGCCACCTATGTATCAGGCAACTGTGCTTCGGACTAATGAACTTAGACTGTATCATCAATTTATTTTTAACATCAGTGAGCTTGGTGATGCTGGGTTCCTGCCAATGACCCCAGTTTTTCTAAAAACAGTCATTTTTAGAAAATGCATTTGTTTTTTTGCACAGAATAGCAAATTTAAATGGAAATCTGTATAACTGGAAAGCTTAGTTAGGAAGACTGTATGAAATACAAAAAGAGACAGAAATGAAATGTGAAGAGCATTGTTGAATCTTAGCAGCTGTAGCGAAATCTCTATAAACTCTCTTCTGTTTTAATATAGATTTTGCATTCTTCTTGTGTCACTGTGCTATAAATGGTCACACAAATGTTGCCATTCATAGGCAGACCCTTGTTTGTTCCTTGTGCCTTTATAAGCAGAGATATCCAAATATTTTGATGTACGTGTATATGATCATAAATTGAGAAATGCTTATGTTTGTGCATGTACAGTGTTTGCCTTGCACTTTAATTCATTGTGCTTCTAGGAAATGTTGGGCTTGAAAAATGTTAGTTCACCAGTATACATCTCCCTCATTTTTTTCACTCATATTCTTGTTGATTGGTACTTAAAAAAAAATAAAAAAATATATAGATATATATTAAAATAATTTCACATTTCATGGGACTATGAATGTTTAGCTTTGCCACAGGCCTCCTGTGTACCCTTGGAAAAATTGTTTACTACACCATGTTTTGATGGGGTCTGGAAAAATGTGGTTCTGGGAAGCAAGAAAGTATTTGATTATGTTTTCTCAAGTTAGAGGGCTCCATAATAAATCTACCAAACAAGTCAGGCTCTGCAACTTGTAATGAACCCTTAATTTTTAAATACTTTTTAATGGGATGAAGTTGTCCTCACCAGTGGATCAGATTATTTGTAAGAAACCACACTTTGACTTTTTAGAGACAACCTCAGCAGATGTTCAGGCAGCTGTTCAGGTGTCTAAAGATAACAGAAGAAATTCCAACCCAATGACATCAATAGCAAAACTTTCAGTGACTTAGGCATGCCAGGATTTTACCCCGTCACAGGTCTGTGCTAACCCTTGCAAAAGGACAGCTCTCCACAGATGGATAAAGATGAGTAACAATTTTAGGGCACATCCCCTTGTATTATGTCATCTCTTCAAGAACTGGTGTGAATGCATATTTGAACATTCACCTTTAGTAAATGTGTGAGAGAAACAGACGTGCGTTGAGAAAAGCAAAGCAGAAATGACATTTCCTTGACATTCTCTTGGTTCTTTTACACTGACAGGTAATTATATGTGTGATACTTCCCCAATATTGATTTGAGGGCTGTCAATACCAGCATCTATGTTGCATTTTTTTCCTGTTTAAAGATACCTCTATGTTGGATATCTTCCCTCAGTTTTCAAGAATTATTCAATCTTCTCCAAGCCTATCTTTTAAATAAAAAAAAACAAACCATGAGCATAGTAAATTGTTTAAAGTGTTGAGAAAACAGAGAGCATGTTCCTGTTGAATTCAGAAAAAAAATGAGTAATTTCAGGTCAAAAGTTCTCATGTTCAGTCCTCTTTGCCAATTATCTACTTAGGTGAGGGTGCATTACAAAAACTAAACAATTATATGTTATTATATAATCCACATGTTTTTATTTAAGGCTGTCTTAGTAACCGAATAACACACGAGTAACACATAATAGGGTGGATTTTTTTTATTCCAGTCGATTCGTAGCAGTTATTTTAGCTATCTCATGAAAATTCTCTGAATTGCCAATGATTTAAGTGAGTGCTTGGACTTCTGGCCTTTGGGCCTTCAAGTTAGATGTAAATCTGCATGTTTTAAAGTGGAAAAGCATCTTGAAACTTATATATTGCATATAAAATTCTTGCAAAAACCAACAAACTTGGAAGGGCCTGATGTCATTTAGGGGATACAGCATTTCCTCCATTTTGTATTCCTTTTCTTTTTCCTTCCAACTATCTACTGTAATATTCTTCTTACCTGATAAAGAATACTAACTCCATGGTTCAGTAGAAGCACTCCAATAAAAAGCAAGCAAATATATATTTATTCATATACACACACAGGCAGAAATTAAAGATATTTTTTCTGTTAAAACAGTGAGGGCTGTGCTATTGCTACTGGTAAAACATATTGTGTTGTGCTGATTATTGTGAAAGGAAGTGAGATTCCAGTTTTCATCCAGAAGTTCATGTCTATGAAATTCAAAATGATAAAAACTGTCTTATGGAAATCAGATAGGGGTTTTAGCCTTATTAAATATAATTACTTTGTAAGACATCAGTATGGTAAAGGACTGACCAGATATAGTTTGGACATAGCATAATTTGTGATGCGTCCATAACCATATAAGAAATACTTACTACTGCATTTAAGATGAACTATATAGTGTTTTGCTTTAATAGTTTTGAGTATTAGAATAAAACAGGGTTTGGGACACCTTTTTGTACTAGAAAACACTGTCTGTTAGCACTTTAAGTTTATTGGATGTGAATCTTAAGCTGCAAGTATTGTTCAGAAATTCTGCAGTTGTTGTTCACTAATAATAATTGTAACTGCATTCACTTCAGCCCAGATTCAGGAAAACATTCTGATGTGAAAAATCATTTAGCATTTTATTTGTCCTTTATTTTAGACCTGACTGCAAACAAGTAATTGTCCCAATAGCTTGGTATCAATGTGTCCCTGGAAAACAGCAGCTACAGGTATCAGTACAGGCTGCTGTCTAGGGTAACACATTTCAGGACCTTCCATACCTCTGGGAAAAAAAGGAACTGTGTGGAAAAAAAAAATCACAAATTCAATTTAGTCATCTAATTATACAAATGTAAATAATTTTTATTTGTTGTTGCTCTGTTTTGTCTGGTTTGTCTATATATACACACAGACAACACATGTAAATACTTTTCAAAAGAGGATCAGTAAGACCAATTTGATAATCTGTTCTAGAGAGCAATGTCACCTTAGTCTTCTCAATAAAATAGCCCTGGATAAACGTTCAGAGAATTGAGCAAAAATTGCCTCATGCAGGGCCTCTCAGTCTCATCCAAATCTCCTGGGTTTTCAAACTGGGTCATAGAAGTCTTGAGGGAAAAGATTTTGGACTGATTGTTTGTTTGTTTGTTTGTTTTTTTCCTGCTTCCAATTCAGACTGGAATCTCTACAGAAGTATTCCTTATTGTGGCATTTTATCTTTGGTGCTTTATGTCTTGACTTGCAAACAGAAGTAATTAGTGATGAAAAGATATATAAGGCTCTTCATATGTAAAATTCCACGAGTTTTCCAAAGACCAAACCATTTGGTTCTGGCTTGGTCTGAGATTAAGTGAAATAATTTCTATTCCAATTAAAGACCGGACTGTTACTGATATAAGGCAACTCTGAGATAGATGAGGAATTGGTAGGGTTTGCCTGAGTGTTTTCAGTTGTCTGTTTGCTTCTTTAGGAATTTATTTAGTGTGTTTAAAAAAACCCCAGTGCTACTAAGAAGTGCTAGAGGCTGAAATTCTCAGGCACGTGCAAAAATCACGTTTGCCTTGCGCGTTAAGCTCTGCCGTTCTTAGGAGACGTAAGTTTTCATAGGTCATAACTTTTCATAGGTCATAACTTTTCATAGGTCTCTCACTGGCCTTGCTACAGGGGTCAGTTGCCCATGGGATGAGCTGCAGTCACAGCTCCAGAGCTGCTCCCCAGCAGACATCAGCCCTGGCTTGAAAGAAGTCGTCGTTGCTGAGTCCCTGACCCCTGAAATGCACAACAGAGTCTCCGTGTCGTGCACAGTCATCAGGAATTTTCTGCCCACAAGGAGCTGGCTGTGCCTGGCTCAGCATTTTTGCATAAACCAGCAAACAAACAGAGATTTTTAAGAGCTTTCCATTACAGCACTCCAGGATGGAGTCTCTCTGGCTGTAGTCACTCAAACTTGTTTGCAATTTGTCTGGGTTTGGTTGAATTTTAAGCAGTTTATCATCTTGGTTTTCCTTGCATTCTGACCAGACTGTTATTTCATTTAAAACATGATCAGTGAATCATTTAGGCTGGAAAAAATAATTAAATTCATCGAGTCCAGCCATTAACCCAATGCTACCAAGTCCACCATCAATGGTAAGAAAATATCCTATCGATGATAAGAAAATAATAACAAGCAATGAGTAATTAATGCATTTTATACTTGCCTGTGGAAAAGTTGTAAATCTGACCAGTTCTTCCACAAAGCAAAACCTCTGTAAACTGATTGTTGAAATTACAATTCAAAAGTCTGGCTATAAATACTACCCAACTTCCAAGTTTTTACCTGATCCAAATATCTTACACACAAAATCCTCCAAAGAAGTCTGTACCTTTATAAGCCAAGCTACTCCAAGAACCTACAAAGAAAGAGAAGACATACAACTGTATTAATTATTTAATTATCCCATTAACCCACAACTTTTCACAGGATTAGACACCTCAAGGCCAAAAGGGGGCTTGCAGACTTGCAGCCCAATAAATATCAGGTTGTCACTACTTGTAACATATTTTAATGTGACATTTACTCTTACAACCCGGCGGTTGTTTACCACAGGCTATTTAATAGAATTTTAAAGTGGAATTCAGGATACATAAATTGTTTGTCAGCAAATTCTGGGAAAATCAATACTAACTCAGAAGTGCTGGGTGAAAAGGGAACTTTCATTTTCTTCTGATGGATGTTCTTTCTTCTGTATTCCAAAAGCCTTGCAAAAAATTGAGTAATAAAGAGATGTAGGGGAAGAGAAAGGGGGGAGGACGGGGAATATCACCTGCACTTTTGAATGGGGAAAAGCCTAGATAATTACCTGTTTGCACAAATACCTGTGATGTTGTTTGGGCTCTCACTAAGCTCTCAGTAGATTGACCTGGTGAGAGCATGCTTTCATGAATTGGAAGGAGACAAAAATAATATGAATATAAAGGAGCAAGTGAGGGGGAGGAGCAAATACAGCCTCGGTGCCTGGTTTAGCTGAAACCACACCATCCACAGATGGAATACCCTTGGCTGGCTTTCTCGTAGCCAGGGAGGAAAGCAGCACTAAACCTGGAAAAAAAGCTCTTCCAAGGGCATGGGAAGGCTATGCCTACTCTTTTTCGTATTGTTTCAAAACTCCTAATTGTTTTTCAGTCCTCAAAGTGTGCAGGGCTTAATAATGAAGACTGAAATTAAGGACCTGAACAATGTGAACTGTCAAGTCAGCTCTTTGCTCTTGGTATCAGGGTGGTATTAGTACCTTCAGTATTGATAAACACTCTGTGAAGCTCTAGACCACGAATGAGCCTAGTTTTGTTTCAGTTTTTCTGCATGTGCTTAGCCTGCTCTCCCTTCTGCTCTTGGACTGTGAAGAACTCAGGGATATGAAGGCAAGGTGTAAAAGTAGCTGGTAGAAAAGTATTACTGATTTTCAGTGCACTTTTCCCATTTTGCACTTCCCCACTTTCTCAGAAGATTTTCAGTGAGGCATCACTGTGATGTCTGTTGAAAGTCTCCTCACCTTCTTATCACCTTAAAATACCTTCTCAAAAATCAAATTTTACTCCATTTTTCCCCAGGTCTTGTTCGAAATTTGCTTTCATAGACATTTATTACTATGTATGGTAGTTACTATGTATGTTAGCTTAGACAAATAGGTATTTTTATTAAATAATCAGTCAAAAATAGAATAATTTATGGCCTTGTACTGCAGTATATCTGCGAAGTGCTTACTAGGAAGGGCTAATTAGGTTCGATAAGTCCTTTTTCTTCCAAAACAACTCTGGTCTTGCAAAAGTTTGAAAGAACAAGTTTTTCCTTGGTTTTAAGGCATCTGTATCACCAGTTCAACAAAGAAAGATGATTGCAAAACCAATAGCTACCTTGAAAGCCTGATTTTACTGTCTTCCTCTTCAGCATTTGTGCTCCTCAATGTGGGTTATATTCTCTAAATTATGTTCAGTTGTCAAGAAAAAGATGTGGAACCAACCAAAGAGTAAGGAGAAATAGGAAAAAGTTCTGCTGCGGAATTGGTCGGTAAAAGACAACAGGAAAGGAAATGAGGAGAGATGTGTGCATGATTATTGAGTGGTGGCACACAGAGTGAAGACAGCTCAGAGATTTGATGGCTGAAGTCACAGTGAGCTGTGAAGGGCTGTGAAAATGGGGGTAAATAACTTTTGACTGATACAAGAGAGAGGAGGAACCCTGCAACAGATCCAGAAAGCATAAAGTAGAAAAAAGGTACGTGTAGGAGAGTCAGAGAAGGAGAGAGGCCAAGAGCTAATGTGAAGGAAGGTGGGTAGGGAAAAGAGCTGGCTCATGGTGATATGGAGAGAAAAGAGGAGAGGAGGGCCTGATGCAGTGTTCTTCAAAGCAAGACTATTGAGGATTGCCTAATTAAATCAGTGGAGTTCTGATTTGAACCAGCTGAGGGTTTGGCTAACTCCTCCTCCTGATTCTACCTCTTTTGTAGGAGAGACACTTGAGAGTGAGAGCTATGTGTGCCTCTATTTTACACACCAAAAAAAAAAGGGAAATCCTAACATTTCTAGAATAAATAAAGCCCACCTAAAACTGGCCAGCATTGAGGCATTTCTGTTCCCTACACTGAGTGTAATTGAGCTGATACTCAACCCTTACAGAGTAATTGTTGCTTTGCAAAAATGTATGTTGCAAGACTGTAAAGTTACAAAGTAATCTGATATTTCTAACAAAGTATTCAACTGTTAATTGTTCTGTACATATCATCACATATTTACAGAATGAAGTAGGAATATTTAGAAAAATATTTTTGTATATGTAACAGGAATTAAATTGAAATGTATAGCTGGGCTTCTTAACAGTTTCTTAATTAGGAGGGGAAAAAGTAATTAAAACACATTCTGCTTTCCGTATCTAACTTAGCAGAGAATAATTCTGGTAAAACAAAAATATGCTGTTGAGTTGTGCTTGTGCTTTGAAGCCACAGAAAGAAACAGAGTTCACATACCAGAGTAGTTAGTCCCAGCCAGTTTCTGTCTCCAGCATATCAGCTCATAAAAATCCCTGCCTTTTTGCAATAGGAATAACAGTGTATTCTTTAACTACTAGATTGAACAGGGGAACTCAGATCTGTCAGGTCAGATTTTTCCACACAAAAGACATGAACCTAATTAATAAGCGCGTATCCAGAATCCTCCACAATATGTAATCTACATTTGCTGTCTTAAGAGTCTTCTTGTGTGTACAAATTTTCCAAGTTTCTACTGATCCCTTGGAATGCTAAGCCAGTGTGTAGGTACACAGGTAAGCCTGTGTTCTCCCCCTGGACATAGTCCTGCACCTACTGTGGCAAGATGGGGACTTCAGAGCAACTCGGTACATTTAGGCAAGAACTTTTACCCTGGGTGTGCTTTAAAGAAGGGTTTATCCATCCACTTGGAATACATAATTCAGTCAATGTGGTGCAGTCCCTAATTTTAGTGGCTTTCAAGATGCAATGTACCTCTTCTTTCTTACAGAGCTTGTATACCTGTTTACATATGGCATAGGTCAGGTTACCACAGTCATTTAGATAGTCTCCTGAGATTTTTTCAGAACTATGTATCCATCCCAGCTTAGTTAGAAGGGCTGATACACATATTTGGAAATCCCAGTGGTGTTTGTATAACACCATCATTGTGGGTTCACAAGTGGCAAAGACGATGTCTGGATCTGAGCATCTGCACAAATAAAGTGAAACAGGGGAGGATCTACTTGAAATTGGACGATAACTTGAAAAAGCTTTAGTGATAAAAGGATGAAGGTGGAGCCATGGATGGTCTAATCTTAAATTTTTCAACAAGTATACATTTGTGAAAAATTGGTCTTTGGTTTGAAATGGTTTTAAACACTCTCTTGTGGCTACGGAGATTTGCTAGCACATGATTTGACATAGCAAATGTGTGTCATAAGGCAGAATTGGGCTGGTAGCATAATTTCTGTCTTGCACTCTCTGTTTTCCCCCAGTCTTTCTTTGCAACTACAATTACATAAAAGAGCTTTAGCAATATTATTCAAAAGAGCTCAGATTTTTCCACGTTGTCCCTCTGATTATTGTAGCACAAAATTCTAGCCATGGCTGCATTTTTTGGATGCTCCACAACATGCTCAGTAGCTAAGATTGAATTATTTTTTCATGATGCATTTTTCTAATGCTCTCAGGTAGCTATGTCTTCACTTGAAAAAGATTCAGGTGCCTATCATTGCCATTTTAATGATATTTTTTTCTATCAATTGCAACCTTTTCAGTGAAGTCCAGAGACACCCTAGCTTTTCATCAGGAGACATGGACAAAAGTACCACTTCACTGAACTGCAGCCAATAAAGGGACAGAGCTTGAATTACCACAGGCAAATACTGTGTGTGCAGATGAGTGAACTTGCAGTAAGCTTAGAATTATTTTTCCTTTCCCCCTGTAAACCATCCTGGGATGGTTGGTTTAGAGTTTTCTCTAAAATATTACACTAGGTAGAGATTTAACATGACATGCCATCATACTTTATTTCAATCCAGGCCCATTTCTGGTTTTAATCACACCATTGTGTTACATATGTGAGTGTATTTCTGGAAGTACTGGAACTCTCACTCTGACAAGGTATGGACTAATGCATCTTGGCAATGCTGATATTCCAGTCCATTCTTTTACGCTGTGGGTTTTCTATTTAAATTAAAAAAAAAAAAAAATCAAGAAGAAGGGTATGTCTTAGGATTCAAGTTTTGTTGGGTTTGAGTTTTTTTGTCTAGTGACCCATGGGAGTGGCTAAACTGATATAGAAATGATTGGGGATCTTAAGAAACAATAAATAAACAATATGTCATGTTAATGCTCTTACATATTTTTGAAGAGAAATTATTGCTAATGTGTTAGTATTAGTTTTCCTATTGCCTGATTAAGGAGTTTATAACATTATGGTGAGATGACAGGCTGCTAGTTACTTCTTTCCCAGTGAAATATAGCCTGATATTCAAAACCAGAGGCCTGTGTTTGCCAGGTCTTGCTCTATAGGAGAGATCCTAATCTCAGTAAGATAAACTGCTTAAATAAAAGTTGATGAAAGAACAGTCCAAAGACTGGATTATGCTCTAACAGTTTTACAGTGCTTTGCTTTAGCACAATTCTGTGTTTGTGTCCTTAGGGAAGTCTAAACTATTCAGTGTTTACAGAATTGTATTAATCTTGATTTTTGCCAAGTTAAGTTCTGTTCAGTATTTGTATATTCGTTTTTATTTTGTACTGGGAAGAAATTATGGGGAAAGGGTTAAGAGCATGCTTGCTCTTCATCTGTTTTAAATCCATAAATGTGAGCCCCTGTGCTGTTTCTAGGTTTCAGATTACACCCTGTGATTTATAGGGAAAGGCTGTTCTCCACAAGTTGAAATCCCATGTGTTTCTCCACCATTGTAAAATAACAAATCCTGGAGAAAGCTTCCAGTTGCAAAAATTGCAGTTTTGAACTACATTTGTAACTGCCTTTTTTCCCTGAAGTGATGGCTTCGACAAGGGAAGTGAAATCCCCCTGTCCTAATGCCATCTTTCACTGTTTGCTGTGCTTTTTTGCTGCTTTTTTTTTGCAGCTTCCACAAACCACAGTAGCACCCTGCATTTTCAGCCTTCTATCAGTTTACTTTTGGAGGCTACACCCACTAAAAAGTGCAGCTGTGAGAGGACACTGATATCAGTGTGCAGGAGTAACATCCAGAGCCCCTGCAGAGACGGGAGGCCAGGAGCCAAGGTGACCTAGCAGTCCATCAGCTCCCAGTCCCTTCTGTTGTCCCCTGGGGAAAAAGAGAGCAGAGTTTGGCTTCATGTTATTCAGTGGATTTCTGTGGCAGTGGTGAGGGGGTTTGGATACAGTTTGATTTCAGAATACAGTGCTTAGAAAGAGCTTTGCAGCAACAACTTCCACCTTCTTTTCATCACTGAGCAGCAGGATAATTTGCCAATCACCTCTGTAATAAAAAAACCTTTGGAAACATGGAAAATGTTAGGACTTCTGAAATAGTAGCATCACTGATTTTGGTAATTATTTAAATATTGCTGTTAACATCAGTGGCCTTTTCCTTTCAGATATTTTTCCTGTTTTAATTCCTGTCTCTGCAACAGGAGACCTGCTTCATTTTTTCAGTCTGAACCATGCAATGACTTTCATGTGTGTTGAACAGCTGAGATGCTCTCTCAACTTAGCTTTGGTAGAGTAGCTGAACTTGTGAACATGTATAAGTGACTCTAACCTCTTGCCTTTGCTTTACAAAGAAGAGACAGTGTTTTTACATCTATTCACCATTATTGAAAATACACATATCACTGAGGGGTGGGAAAAAACTGAAGGGGGTTCTGGCTAAAGTCGTTGTGTGAGGTTTAAATAATGCAATGTTGCTTTGGTCTTCCATGGATACCCTATGAACTGCATCAGCAGTTGACCCAATGAAAGCTTATTTCTTTTGTCTCAAAACAAAAGGTTAAATGGGATGGCAGCAGTAGTACTACATGATGAGGCCTAATTAAGATGTGAGATAGAGTATATATTAAATTACCATGTGTTATGTGAAGTAGAAACAAATAATTGAAAATAGAAGCAAACAGTTGAAAAATCTCGATGGGTTGCATCATTTTGATGCTTTTCTGTCTCATATTCAGCATTAGGTATTTTTGTGTATGGGTTGTATCTGGGGTAAATTCTGAGCATGCAATTTCAGCCAAATAGAAAAGTCAAACTCAGCCTTGAGTTTGCAGAGGTCTTATAGTTCCCTACAATGAGTACAGCAAAGAGCTACTGTGTAGTGTGATCAACTTCTTGAGCATAATGAAGTAGTGTAACATCAGCCAGTTAAATATTCAAAGGTTATTGTAAGTTTAATAGGAAAACAATAGAGAGGCAAGCAGCCGGAGGAAATATGGTTATTTCTTCCTAGTGCCTCTGAGCGTAGCCCTGAATTTCCTTGTATAATTCAGAGCTATAAATGACAAACTCTGCAAAAAACATAGTATTTTCAATCTGAAAAGATTGCTCTTAACCAGAGGAGGCAAAATAATAATATCCATGGCTTCCTGTGTGCACTGAACAAGAAGCTCTGTTGTGTTCTGAATTCAGCTTCTTTAGAAAAGGAGTTTAATGTGTCACATTGTGTCTGTAAGAGTGCTGTACGTTATTATTTACTTATCTCTGATCTCATTTGTGTCTCGCTACTTTCAAATTGCTTGGCCTTGAAACCGTGTGAAAAAGCAACAGCCTTCTAACTCAATAGGATGCAGAGAGTGAAGAGCTGAATAAAGGTTCTCTGTGATTTGATATGGGCATCAATATTAACTGGCATTTGATAATGACATCACCAAAGCTGGGAAACAATAATAAATTCTAACAAAATGGGAACTGGCTTGTGTATTTTTCCCGCTTTCTTTATGTGGTTTTTCAGTCCCTTCCAAAGATCATTTTGTCTTCCTATTTTTTTCCCTGTGTTCTTTGTGCAGCTCTTCATGTCCTGGTAACAGGCAGAAGTTAAAATGCAATTGTGAAAATACTCAGCAAAGGTTAATTTGGGATGTACAAGAAATCTCATGTTCTTGCCCGATTTCAATACAAACTATTCTAGCAAGGGCTGTGTTCTTAGCTACCATCACTGTGGGCAGACCACAAAGGAAATTGCTGATCTGTTTGCTCCATCCAGCATGCTAATAGTTGTGGAAAACTGGTCCTGATCTTCATTTTAGCTACAGCAATTTGTCTTGGTTCTAGACGTTGCGCGTGTTGAACCATTTCCCCCGAGGAAAGTTGAACAAATTTAAGTGTGACACTCCAAAATCCTATGCTGTTTAGCTATTCTGGATCCTCTTAGGTTCAGTTGGAACCATTTTTTGTTTGTTTTTGTTTAAAACATCAAAATTCCCCCAAAGGAGATGTTGCTTTTAAATTTGTCCTTTTTTCTATGTGTGTTAAAAATCTGCAAGCCAAATCAACCTGAGTCACACTATCTGTAGAGAAAAGAGGATTGCTGTAACTATGTGAAAGGATTTCTCAGCTAAACCCATGACTTTTGAGAAGGGAGACATGAGAGCTGTAAAATAAAATACAAATCTATTGAAAGATGACTGTGGTTTTAAAATTACATATTTTAAATTAAAAAAAAAAAAAGACCAACCACATACAGTTGGGAAATTAAATAGCAGGGAAAGAAGAGTACAAATGTTAATTCAACTTAAGCTAATTGCCCATGGGCTGATGTTCACAATTAGTAAATAATCAAATTGTTTACTGGCTGAAGGGTTCAACAAAAGCCTGAATTTGACATTACTCTTGCAGAGCAATTTTTAAATTTAGAATTACTGATGCTCCTATGGAAGTCAGCCCCTGCGTTCCCCTTAGGTGGGGAACATAAATTACATTATAAAACTTGCATTTAAGTCAAAGAAACTTTTATTTTTAAAATTAAACCCTTGAAACATACTTTTCTATAGAAATTATTCATCAGATGTCTTCATATAAATAATTAGCTATTGTTGTTGAATTATTCAGTGCTTAGATGAACAAATTCATTTGATGAAATCTTAGCCATTCATAACTAGTTTACAAGCACGAACAGGAGTTCAGCAGATGGAGATCTTTCATAAACAGGTTGTTTGCCAGTAATTACTAAAATGCCTTTGAATGCCAAGACCAAAGAAATTTTTAAAATCTAGCTTACCTGCTATTTGTGATTTTTCTTGTTCTATGTGTATCTATTATTTCTGTAGTTCTACTGCATTTAAATCTGTGAGGACCCTGGTGGTGAGGACCATGGGGGATAGATTAATTCATTCAAATTTCATTTGTCTTGTCACTGGTTTCTAACTTTACTTACACTGAAAATGTTATGGAAGCATTTATGTAAATTCCAGTGCCTGGAGGGAGCATACAAGAAAAGAAATAGATTGTTTACAAGGGCAAGTAGTGACAGAACAATAGGAAATGGCTTCAGACTAAGAGAGTGGGTATAGGTGAGGTATCAGGAAGAAATTCTTTGCTGTGAGGGTGCTGAGGCACTGGCACAGGCTGCCCAGAGGAGCTGTGGATGCCCCATCCCTGGCAGTGTTCAAGGCCAGGTTGGATGGGGCTCTGAGCAACCTGGTCTAGTGAGAGGTGTCCCTGTCCGTGGCACGGGGTTGGAACTGGATATGGTGATCAAGCATTTCCAATTTCAGAATACACAGCGATGCAACCTAATCTCTTCCAATTTACAGCATCTAAAATGTTGCTCAAGACAGAGAGCTTCCCATCAGCTGGGAATGGGCAGGGAATGACAGAATAACCTTGAGCCACAGCAAATTCTATACCTAAAGTGCCTGGAGGACTAAAGATGGAAGATTTCATTAGACTTAAATGCACTAATGAAATGGTTTAATGTAGTTATTCTGAATCTCATCCACCAGATTCTGTGACAAGGAATGTTTTTCAGTGCCTGAATGGAAAAAAATACTTCAGTTCACACGCACAACATATGATTAAAACCTGATACACTGAAGATAAAACTCAAATCTAAATAATGATTACTGCCAAAAACTTCAGACGAACCAACTTCAGACTTCTTTCTTAATACTTTACCCTGTCCCAAGTCAGAAATTTAAGATGACCGCAGAGAATTTAAAAAGGTTTTAAAAACTGAGTTTGGCTTCAAATCAGTGTTAGGTTTACTGAGAAATAGGCATTTTGTAAAAGACATTAAAAATCTGTGGCTCTCTCCAACTGAGCTTTCATTTTTATTAAACTCATTCTGAATAGACAGTGTTGACCTTTTAGCTCCGATAATATCAGCGTCCGTTTTCATTGGGAGGCCTGTGCCAAACATTATGGTCCTAATAATGAAATGTTCTGCACATGAACAAAAAGGCAAGTGTTATAAATAGGAAATTAGCACCACCTTTCCCCTGCCCTGTTGCTTTAATATTTCTGTTAACACTAAACCAATATGTAGAACACCTTCCGGTGATGAAAAGGGGAACGGACTTCTAATGGAATTACTAAGGGTTTGATAAAAAATTTAGCTGCTTTGTAAGGACAATAAATATTCCTAATTAGTAATTGCTTTTCCTTTCTTACTCTTTATTGAAATAACTCTATTTCAGAATGGGGATTAATCTTGTAAAACTTAATTCAAAAAAAAGTTTTTTATTCTTCTTGAATCATAGAGCAACCAAACTACACACATCCTTGCTTCCTTTTTCATAAAGCCACACTGTTTTTGCAATCAAAACTTTTAGCCTTTGTCCCAGAGCATTCTTCTGGGGTGGCCCTGCAGGTCCCCTGGCAGGAGGAAGGCAGGCGGGTGCTGGCTGGACAGTGATACTCACTGTGGCTGTCAGTGAGTGTGGGACTGGGGAATCAGCCACAGCTTCAGAAACCTACTGAGGTTTGGGCTGGTTGCATTGTGAAAAATGAAGAATACATAGTCAAATGTATAAAAATCTGAAATGCAACAGTTCAGAGCATTTATTAATGTGTAACAACTTTCCAGCCAAATGGGATTGTCGGTTGAATTACATAAAGTACTTCATCATGCTTGTTTTCCAATTTAAGTGAAATTCCAGTTCAGATTTCTGATGGACTGATGAAGAGATCAAGTTTCCTCCAAGTGACTGGTTATAGGTTAAGTATCTTAACAACTAAAGGAGGCAGGAAGAACTAAGGATTTCTAGTCATTTAATTCTGCCAGGCTTTCTTTTTTAACGTGGGTGCTCAATTCATTGTATTTTGTTGCCAGGGATTTTTTTTATCCTCATTTCTTATGCTTTGAATAGCACCCTCATCCACAACAGGTTGTTTTTCAGCGCACATACAAAGCAGACCTAGTTTATACCTGCAAATAATGTAGGTTTTGTATGAATCTATTGGTCCTATTACAACTAGGATGGTCTTCTGTTCTTGAATTGTTACATCCTTCTTTGCCCCTCTGGATTCCTAAGGGTTATAACAACGTTGCAGATTTCTTGGTGGCTTCAGGACCTAATTCTGTGAGTTTAAGTCTCTGAGAAATGCAACTTAGCATGTGCTGCATTCAAGGTGATCTTGATGTCCTGTTCATACCGAGAAAGAAAATCACTGGTAGACAGCAAAAGCTATTGGCAGTTTTTCTTCAGAAGGGTGCAGGCTGAGAAGTTGTCCAGTATCAGAAATATTAATCTTTAGTTTGATTTTAAAGGCATGCTATGTATATTACTGTTTAAGGTAACATGCTGCTGGTTAGTAGAATCAGTCAAATGGTCTTTGGCAAGTTCCCTCAGATGTCAGTAATGATATTAATGGGTATGGTGATGTTGAGGCTCAAAGCCTGATGAATGCTCAGGAGAGGAAAATAGCTTTGTCGCCAAAAGGGCAGAAGCCGTGCCTGCTGACCCTGTGGCTGATGCACTTATCCTACAAGCTTTCCCCCAAAGTCAGGCAAAACTAAACATCTGAAAATGAGGGATTGCAATTGCAGGAGAGCTTAGCTCACACAGCCACACTGAAGCAGGCAGGATCTGTGGAGTACCCCAGCAGTCCCTGAAAATCCCTCCCACGCTGCAGTGGGGGACTCACTGTGCACAGCAGTGCTTCTCCAAAGGGTGTCTCCTGCTGGCTGTGGGGATGGACTCAGCAGCAAGGTGAATGAGGTGCTGTGCTCTGGCAGCACACTCAGGTGAGGTCGTTTCCAGCCACACTCCTAAAAAAAGTGAAGTATTCCCAGAAGAGAGGGCAGTAAGGTATTGAGTACCCATCTGATGTCTAAGCGTGCTCCGTGTGCCCAGGGGTTGCAGACAGCCCCTCTGTAACCAAAATTCAGAGATGTCACAAGTGGCTGAACAAACAAATATCACCAGTTAATGATTAAGCTCTCAATTTACTAAAGCATTTGTTACCAGTTTGCCAAAGAGATCAAACGACCGTGAATCATAACCTTGGCTACTAATTAAATCCTTTATTCCCTTCTCTCATTGCAGAAGCATTTAATCTTGGGGAATCAGGACAGCCTGTTGTGCAGAATTACATTTTACAGCATAAGCAGAAACAAGCTTACTGTAAGGCTTCCTACTGGAGCTGGAAATGGGAAGGATTAAAATGAGAATATTAACTTTCCCTCCTGGCATGGTGGTTCATGTTAGCACTGAAAAATGATTGATGGTGAATAGCTGCATTGGAAAATCATTTTGCTGGTGTAGCTTTGTTATTTCACTGAATGGCAAATATCATTTTTATTATCCGTCTGCCTTGCTTATAGATGGGACTTGTCCTCTAGATAGAGAATGAAGGATTTGGTGTGCTCTACTGGTGACTGGCTGTCCCAAAGAAAAATGTTTTACTCAGAAATAATGGACTGTGAAGAACACCCCAGAGGAAATGAGGCATAAACCAAAATACTACAAGCAGTTTTATGGCAACTCAAATATATTTCTATTTGTCAAAAGATGTTTTCTTGTGCTTTTATGTATAGGATGTATAGCTGCATGATATCATACCTTTGATATTTACTAGAAAATTAAACAGCGTTTACCTTTTTGGCTCCCATCTCTGTGAAGCAGAACTTAAAAGCCCAAACACTTTATTTCCTTTGGGTTTTGGGGAAGTCATCCAAGTCCCTAGCAGCAGAATGATGCAGCACAGGCTCACAGAACAGGGGTACCCTGAACTAGCATTAGGCTAACTCTGTCCACTGGGAATTGATCCAAACACACAGCCATTCCAGTCAGGAGCAGCACATTTCCACTTCTGTAACTTGAACTGTGATGTTGCAGTCAGATCTGTGGGAGCAGGGACCTGGAGACTGAGTCTCTGAGACACCTCAGGAAGGTGTTAAGAGGGAAAGGCCTCCCTATGCAGATCCAGCTGCAGGTTTGGTGTATAATTATTGAAGTACAGACAATTTATATAAATAACATAGAGGCATAGCAATCTGTAGACCTGTGGTGAAAAGCTGTATGTTATTAGCTTGAAAAACAAAGCATTTTATGCTGTTTCTGGAGGAAGTAATCTTTTCTGTCATTGCGAAATCTGAACAGTTTCTATAACAGAAAGAAACCACCCAAGAGGCAATAGCTAGGAAATGAGGGCTCTTTTTGGTTTTGTTTTAGCTTTGCAGAAAGCTGGTTTTCTGCTAACAAGAGTGAGTTTTCAGAAGGGGAACACCCCAGCTCCACCTGTTCAGAGGACAGGCATCCATCATTTGCACATGCAGAACATTTGTTTTCTGGGGGAGATCTATCCTGAGGAAACACTTGGATACCCACTAAAATTCCAGATTATATTTAGCTGGAGAGGCTTGGGTGATAGAGACTGTATCCTACTAAAGACACAAACTTGCAAAAACTTTTAGAGAACTTAAATATGACTCCTCCATCCCTTAGTGAGTCTCAATGCCGTCATCTTCAGCAGAGACAGAAAGCACTGCAAAGTGACATCTCAATGTGCCAGTCTGTCAGTATTACTAACAATAAGCTTATAAAGATAAAACATCTGGAACATCTAACTCTGCTTTTACAGCTGCTCCCCAAAGCCATCGCTAGAAGTCTGTTTGGGATGAGAGTTAGAAACACTTGATGTTCACACAGTTAAAAAGGAAATAAAGGTGGTGCTGTAATGTCATTCAAGTACATCTTGGTAAGAATAATAGGATGAGCAATCTGAATAATTGGCTTAATGTTTGATATTGTATTTTGATGTTAAAAAGGAAAATGCATCATTTTTGCAAGCTTTGAAAAATTTCAAATACCTGTTGGTCTTAAGTCACTCTTTGAAAAGTAATGCCAGATACTATGAAAATCTGTCATTTAAAAGTACAGTGAGCAAATTATTTTCTTTTTATTCTGTTTTCAGATCATATGCATATGCACAAAGAGGGGGGGGATATATTTTTTAAAGACCTGTCAGATTATTTTGTCATTATATTAAGTTACAGTTCAGTTTGGGGATTAATATGTATGTAGATGTTATATCCAGCAACCACAAGATCATTCGGATTGTTTAGCAGTCAACAAATCAAAAACCTTTCAGATGTTTATTTTAAAAATAATTCTTTATAAAAAACTGAATTCATGTAAGTGAAGAAACATGTTGTACAGAAATTGTGGGGTGAACACCACAAAAAAATCAAACAAACCAAAAAACCTTAAAAACTGGATTTCTGGAATGACTGTACAAAAGCTGTTCATGGCTGGATATGCAGAAACTTGAGAGTTTGGGGGTTTTTTGTGGAAATGAAACTGGTATGGTATGCATGGAGGTTTGCTTAGACACAGAAGGAGGTTTTGTGGACACCTCTTTTAGCTCTGAAATGAGTGCAAACCTAGCATGGGTCGGATAAAGCCCTAGATTTTCAGAGCCTTTTTGAAGGGTGAGGAAGGTCAGCAGAATGGTGTGTTGTGCTCCCAGGCTGGATGGCAACTACTTATTCTGCACATTGATGTGCTGGTGAAGGATTTTGTGCAGACTGCTGTATTTACTGTCTGGATGGAGATGCTCTTTTCCCCCCTCACCCTCCTCGTTTTTCCCCCAGGCTGCGGGAGCACCACCGCGCTGCAATCAAGGTGATTCGGAGGATGCAGTATTTTGTGGCAAAAAAAAAGTTCCAGGTGAGTTGTGAATAGAAAGCTCCTTTTCTAAATAAACCCTTTTATTCTCCTGATCCATTGTTTCTTTTAGAAACTTAAGAGAGGCTAACACAATTCATTTCAGTAATGGTGAGCTACACCCACTATTCTCTCCCTCCTTCAATAGGGTGGTTGTTTCGTGGCAGGTTAGTCAACTGTGGATGCACTGGAAATAGGCTAAACTCCTGAAATGCAGTCTGAATTAAAATGTTATTTTCTGCTAATGGACTTGACCCTTAGCCCTCTGTTATCGCTGTCTCTTTCTGGCAGTGCAAACATTCTCGTATGTCTCCATTAATTCTGAGCTGTGTGCTGCTTTCATGCAGAGTCAGTAGGATTAGAGATTAAAATACTACCTCAGCCTTGTTTCTGTCCCTTACTCAATGATAATGAAGTCTTGATAAGAAACTGAGGTGGAAATTTGTTAGTGTATTGGAAGGTTTCTCATTTCTTCTCCTTTCTCCCCTCGGCATGGTAGGAGACCTCCTTCCCAGTTAGTGAGATATCAATTAACTTTCCTTCTCTGGCCCTCAATGACACATTTTCTGTGTGCCACTCCATTTGCTGTGGTCTTGTGATGCCATAAGCATTTAACAGTAGCTAGTTAACCTTCTTTCCTAGTCTGAATAAAAAATTCTGACTGCGCGCTTTCTAGAAATCAGTTTCATTAATCCAGTAAAAACACGTGTCAGCAGCTTCCAGCTTGATTTAAACCAGGTGAATACATATATATGTAGGTAATAAATATATTACTTTACTTAAAATTAATTAATAAGGGTTAATCTTCAGAGAACAGGCTCCACAACTGAAAATGTAAAGGATGAGAGGATCTTAACTGCCTACATCCATTTTCATAAAAGACCTCACTGCTGCTTAAAATAGACCAGAAAGCTATCCCACCTTTAATCTAGACCCTCCAAAAAAGGGAGGATGTCATTTCTCCTTCAAATTTGAAGGCCACAAAATTCAATATCAAAAAGACGGTGATGATGATGATGATTTTCAATTGACAGTCCAATATATCTGTAAGGCAAAGTCTTCTGCTACTTCAAACCCACAATTTTGATTTCCTTGTAAAATTTAGAAGCACTGCTTGAATTCTTTAGCACATTTCTACTTTGATTTTCATTTTTACTAAAATTCATGACTTAATTTATGACTAAGGTTGCCTAAGCTTTTCATAAAATTGCTTTAGTTATGTATAATGTATTCAGACTGTCACCATTGAGGCTGAAGTCTCCCATGTCTGCAGTTTTCTTGAAGAGAGTGCTTTCAAACACTCTTCTAGCACATTTCACCTTTTATTATCATTATTAGACTAAAATTAAGAAAGGCACAATATCTCAACTACTTGAAAATAGTATTTATAGTCATTTTGTTGAGAAGTTTCTTAGCACTTGCTGGTCAGCACTTGAAACTTGGCAAGAGATGTGGCCCATTCAAGTGATGTGTCTGCTGCTGTTGGGTGAATAATTGCTTAAATGTGGCCAGTTCCATTAAAATCTAATTTATTTTCATTCTAAAACTTGATTGTGATCCTTTGCTCTGTGGTAATTACTGAATCATTGCCCTCATAAATTTAGATCATAAAATATTTGCCACGGTATTAACTAAACTGCTTAGTAACAAGAAATCCACACATTGTATATCTACCTCCCAAGTGGCATTTGTCAGAAACAGATTTACAAAATGCCTGAACACTGTGTGCAACATTATCCACCTGGCAAATAAACGAAAGTCCCCTGCGGCAGATGATTTGATAGAAGCTGAAAAAGCATTTGACTGAATAGAATGGGACCATTCAGTTCATACTTAAACCTTGTTTGTGCTCAGTATCTCGGTTGCTAATCTGGCTTCTCAGTTGTACTCTCGCTCTCTCATCTGCAAAATGCCAGGTCCTGGCCATCCACAAAATCCCTCGACAAGGTTGTCTCTCATCTCTCTTTAGCAGTCTTCCTTCTTCCTGAAAGACCAATGTTAGCTGCTGCCAGAGAACTGAACGTGTCATTTGGCAGAAGTGGGGTGGATCTTGAGTCACCCCTGTGTACAAGTGATGCGCTGCTATTCCTGCAGAAGCAGAATATCCAGTAAGAATGTAGGGCAATATCTCATACTTCTCCACCATTTTCGTCTGCAAGGTGGTGATCCAGCTTAAAAATTTGGAGAGCACCAAAGTTTTCTAAAGCACCCAAGTAACTTAGTGCACAAAATCACCTTGAAATTCAAGCCACAAGGTGCTTTTGAAAATCTCTTCTGTAATTAAGAGATAACCACTGTCATTATTCTTTCATCAAAAGTATGTTGTAATTCTGTTCCATGCACATAAAATAATCATAAGAAATTTGTTTGTTTTAACATTTGCCAAGTAATGACTGTACTGTTCCTAATAAGCAGACTAATATCTGAAAATAAGGTAAAGCAGAAGATGCATTTTAAAAATGTATCTTTCAGCATTTAAGAGGTCTGCACAGCTGTTTTCTGGTAGATATTTGCTTTCTAAGCTTTATGTTTATGTGAAATATATGTTCCAAAAAAATGAAAATTCAGATATTTTCTTGAAAAAAGCCCAGAACAAACCCACAACCAAATTTTATCTGAAGTCCTTTGGACTATTCATGCTTAAAATTAGCTGGAACACTAAGGAAGGAGAGCACTTTTCAGGAGTATTTTTTAGAGATGCCTGTGAAGCTTTTGAGTAGGGCAGCATAGGAAGAAGGAGAGGAAGAGGAAAATTTTGCAAAATAGGTCCCAGCATGAACCCAGCATGGTTCTTAAACTATACCAGCTGTTTGCAGGACACACCTGTAGGCCTAAATTTGACTAGATATATTTTTTAAAGAGCTCAGCTAATAACAGGGGGTGATGCCATCAGAAGGACAAAAGCCAGTTAGAAAGCAAAGCCTTCCTGTTTAAAAATAAATAAATAAATAGAACAAATAAAGAAAAGCTAAACAGGGATACAAAGATTTTCAAAGGACATGAAAAGCAAGTCTTTGTGAAGTATCATTTCCTCTTTAAAAAGAAGGAGAGAAATTTAGACTGTGTTTCAAAGTTTGGGTTTAAATATAGCCCTTATGATGATGCCCATGTATAACCAGGAACCCAGCATAATATTATAAAGAATTAATACCTTTTTTATGGATGTGTTTATGTTCTTGTAAAGTCTGTAGGACTGTTTCAAATTCTACACAAAAGATCACGTTCAGCACAAGTCCTGTGCATCAGTGAAGGTGAATGACTTATGGCTAAGGAAGGATTTTGTAGATTATAGGGAAAGCAGACTTAAAAATGAATGCTTTTCTAGGCTTTTTTCACCCTACCTACCAAAACTGAATTTTATATATCAGTTATAAAGCAGATCGTTTTGATACAATCTAATACTACAACTGAATTTCAGAAAGGAAATCACCATACTCAGTTATCCCATTGATTCATGAGTAAATAACCTTTGTTTTCCAGTTATAAAAGTTTCTAGAAGTCTTAAAACTTAAGTACATGGATACAACTGTGATATGCATCACAAATACAGAGACCAGGAATTTGTTCTGATTTCCCATTTTCATTTTGGAAACTTTTAAAATTTTCTTTCCATGTAAATTCTTCCAATTGAGTAAATGAATTTCCTTCTGAAATAGCTTTTTAGCTTGTGGTATGATTTTTACCATGGCAAATGTTGTATACATAGCATAAATTAAAAATACAGGTTGCAATTCTAGTCACGACAAAACTGTTGCCTGATTTGTTACAATCTCCCTGGAAAATCTTGCATTTCTAGTCTTGTAGTTCATCATATTATGTGATTCATATTAATTGTGTGTGTAATCTTTTCTAATCTCCATATTGGGCTGTACTAAATTATATATTTCAGTATCCTGTGCTTCACAGGGTGTTCTGCCCATTTTATTTGACTGTTACTTGGTTCCATTTCCCAGAAATTCCACTTTCCTGGATTCCCCTCTCCCTTTCCCAGGTCTGCCTCCCTGCCCATGCAGTTACTAGGGAACAACAACAGCCACAGCCAGTGGTGTACATTTAATATTTGGCATTGGCTTCTGTACCTTTTACAAACTTTCATTTATGATGGGGGAAATGTTAACTTATTTAAGAGGAGTTTTGCCATGAGTTTTGGTTAATTAGCAGAGAACCAAAAGCTAGGAAAAGAAGCGTTTAAGGAAAGCTGTGGGACTGGCTTCTACTCTTGTCTTTTCCACACTCATTTGTTGCTTGCTGCAGGTTTTTTTTCTTTTTAAAAAATTATGATGTGGTCAACATCAAGAATATTTTCTCATGAAAGATCTGCTTTCAATATCAAGTAGTTACAGAAAAATCAGTACTGACTATTAAATACCCAATTGTACTCAGAAATTTATCTTCATTCATAACTTCTGTTTACTCTAGCTTTTCAATTCTTGTTTTAAAGAGAAAGAAACAGCCCTGTAAATGAAAAACAGGCAGGGAAATATCTCACTACTGTCAGGCTCCTGTGGGCAGAGTATGAGGGTGGCAAGAGAAAGCTCTGCATCTTTATTCTTACCGAACATCTTTGCTTATTTATAGTACAAAAATAATCCAAAAACTCTTTTTTTTTTTTCTTAGTATCATCATGTTTACAGTGCTAGTCCATGGAAAGATTTATGGGCTTATGCCATGGCTGATCCATATTTCTTTCTTTGTGGATGTTAGCTGTGATTTATGTGTGTGTAAGCAGTTGGGATGCTTGGGAATTCTTCTGTGCTCCTTGATTAGATTGAAGCAGTTCCCAGTCCTGCTCAGCCTTTGCCCAGAGAGTATCTCACATTCACCCAAGGCTTGCAGTTGGCTTGGAGAATCTGGGAGACTGAAATATAATTTGTTTGCTGAAGTGATGTTATTGAAGGAATGATTTCTGAAATGTGGGAGCTACTTCCCAGGCAGGTGCAGAGGAGTGCATAAAGGTGCCACAGCCTGGTTTTTGTATTGTATCCCACTTTCCTCTGGATTAGGAAAAGAAAAGGTATTTATGGCATGGAATTTAGGAAATCCTGAAGTTTGGGAAATATGATAAAGCAGTGCAGAGACATCTGCTTATGAAGTACAGGTGACAAAAAACTTCTGAGACTTCAAAAGGGATCCCGATTCTGGTGTCTTAGAAGCTACCACTGAAAACTCTTTTCCTTGCAAGAAATGAGAAGTTGTAACTCAGTGTTACCAAGGTTTTTACAAAACCTTGAAAATTATCTGTGGAGTTTCTATAAACAGCATAATGAATGAGTCAGACATCATAAAATAGTTTGGGTGGGGGGGACCTTTAAAGGCCATCTAGTGCAAACCCCCTGCCACGAGCAAGGACATGTCCACCCCATGAGGTTGCTCAGGGTCCCTCCCAACCTGACCTTGAGTGTTTCCAGGGACAGAGCATCCACAGTTTCTCTGGGCAACCCATTTAAGTGCCTCACCACCTTCCCACTTAACAATTTCTTCCTAATAGCTAATCTAAACCTGCCCTCTTTCAGCTTGGAGCCATTTCCCCTTTGTCCTATCACTACAAGCCCTTGTGAAAAGTGTGTCCCCATCTTTTTTAAAAGCCCCCTTCAAGTACTGAAAGGCCTCAGTGAGGTCTCCCGGGAGCCTTCTCTTCTCCAGGCTGAACAACAGAACACTCTCAGCCTGTCTGTAGCAGAGATGCTCCAACCCTCTGATCATCTTTGTGGCTTCCTCTGGACTCATTCTAACAGTTCTGTGTCTTCTCTGTGCTGGGAACCCCAGTTCTGGCACTGATTGGACTCCATTAAAGATATGTTTAATTTGTTGCTGCCCTTCAGTACATTTGTTCACTTGCTTTCCAGTTAGTCTTGGTGTTCCTAGGTTGATAATATTGCCTTTAATACTACACAAAAGTTGTTTCATTATTAATAGGTCAAATTAAATCTCTCCCACATATGAGGTGCAAATTACAGATAAATGGAATTTCTTGCACCAGTGTTTCCCAGCAGTTGTGAAAGCTCAGCCAGTCTTTCTGGAAGAGGAAACCAGTCATGAACCTTCATCTAGGACTGTGTTTTAACTTCCCATGGTAAGACCTGAGCTGTGAACCCCAACTGCTGACTGAGAAGAGGGGTTTGTGCATGTGCACAACCTCTTTATTGTTCAGTGGCCAGGGAGTATGAATCTCATTTCCAGAAGAAACTCGAGTGTGCACAGACTGCTGAACAAAGTGCCAGATAAACATTTTTGGCTCCAAGCTCTTTTGAGCTCGAGTTCAGTGGATTATCTCTTGAAAGGCATACAGACCTGCAGTGACAAAAAGGTGGATGAAATGAGAGCTGTCAAACTTATTCCACCAAAAATGTGTGATCATGGCAACAATCAAAATAACTCGTATGTTTACACGGTGTTGAAAGAACTTGCTGTTTACTCTTCAGAAACATCTGCATTGCCATGGACCACTCCTCCATCCCCGTGACTTAAAGGCATGTTTTTTGTTCTCTCATTTTACAGCAAGCCAGAAAGCCCTATGATGTCCGAGACGTTATTGAGCAATATTCCCAGGGCCACCTCAACCTGATGGTGCGAATCAAGGAGCTACAGAGGAGGTACATCAGTGAAGCCCAGCCTTGGTACCTGCAAACAGCAGCAGAAGGATGTTTGTAAACTGGGCAGTGATTGGGGCCTGCAGATAAAAAACTGGCAGGGATAAAGGTGCCATATTGGCAGGACTGTGCAAAGTTAGGGAATGTATAATGGCATTTGCATGAAGTTTTCTTTTCACACAGGGAGGAAAAGGCAAAAAGCTTAAAAATCTGATGGTTGGGACTTAAATGTATTACCTCAGTCCCTGTTAGCTGTGACTACAGACTGCAATCCCTGTCTGGTAGGGGCTGTTTCATACCTGGAGAGTGCAATACTCTCACCTGCTCTGGTAGAATTGCGTGTAAGAGCAAACTAAGAGATGACAGATGCGACAAGAAAGCTGCAGAAGAACAAGGAAAAGACAAATCAGTGATGATCACATGGAAGAGTGATGGGCATAGTAAAACTTTGCAGTGGTTAAAGAAGCTATAGAGCAGTCTAAGTCAAATCCCATTTTGTTACCATATTTTTAATTTCAAGCTACTCTTGAGCTACTCTCAATAAAGCAACCTCTTCACAAACCAGAATTATTTGAACTTCATTTTGCTTGCTTGTGAAGAGGCCTCCCTGCCCCAGCTAGGGAGAGTGAAGAGGTTGGTTCAGACTGGTAAAAACCAAAAATGTTTCTTTTTGCTTTATAGGTTGGACCAGTCCATAGGAAAGCCATCTCTTTTTATCTCTGTCTCAGGTATGTCAATACACAGGATGTGTCTAAATGTGTCTATATGCATCTGATTAACACATAATTAATGGAAAATACTTGTTAAAAATCCTTTTTCATTTTGTTGCCAAATTTTTCAACAGTGCCAGCTAGTTGTGCTCTGAAGATTAAGCACTGGCAATAATATTTAGTCATCAACACTTTTAAATTAGGGTTGTTCTTATTTAGGTTTTTAAAGCACCATCTTTCACTGAAGTTTTCAAAATGTTGGCTCTAGTCTTTCTGAGACTCACCATATTTTCAATAAATTGGTGTGGTAAGGTTACAGAGTTCCTGTGAAATTGGTAATATTCACATAGATCTTTGATGGTTTTGAAAAGAGACAGGAAAAGGAGAACAAAGCACTAAGTTTGTGACAAGTCTGGCTAATGAAAACTCTCTTTTTATGTAATCTGAAAATTCATCTTTCTATATGGTTTATATGGGGAAAAAAAGATAAAATGTTACCAAATGTGTTATTCAGGTTGGCTGTAGAGTCCTTTGCATAGTGGCAGATTGTTTTCAAGTGGCAATTAAAACATTAACTAAATTTGGAACATTTTTGCTCTCTGTGGTTAAAGCATAAAACTAATATTAAAAATGCCTTAAACTCAGGGCTATTAAAAGCCTTGGTGTGGGCCAATGCTATAAAAAGAAACAGAAAACTGCTTTTAAGGAATGGATCTATCAGCCTGCTAAGGGTGTTCAGTTACACGGTGTTGGTGGGCTAGTTAAACACACCCTGTTGTGGTTTGCTGCTGTTTTGTTATACCACCGTATATTAATTTGAAAATGTTACTTGTTCCACAGAGAAAAGCAAGGATCGAGGAAATAACACGATTGGTGCCAGGCTGAACAGAGTGGAGGACAAGGTAAGCCTCAGCTGAGCAGGCAGTGAATGAGGACATGGTTTGTGACCAAACAGTGCTTGTTTCATAGGTTGTGAAGGGAAATTCAACTTAAAATAGAGTTGAATGCCCGGCTTTTCCAGGTGATGGAGCGTAAGTTTTGTCGCAGATTGCGTTTTTGGTTCTCGTCATTTTAACAGAATGAGAAAAAAACCAGATTTAATTGATTTCAGTCTCTTTTGGGACTCACTTGGGGTATTTTATTTTTAATTGTATATATTACATACGTCTCAGTGCTTTACTTCCTTCCTCCACAACAGATAAAAGGCTCTGTTCCTTTAATACCTCAGTATATTATGGTCCCTAAGATTTGCCTTTGATCGTTGCTCTGTTGTTTACATAAGTCCACCTACAATTCCTTAGAGAGGGAAATAGCAAACCTTGTTCCGTCCTGGTTTTCATTCCTTATGATAAATGGAGTTTCTCCTTCCAAGTGATGTGAATCCAAAAAAATCAGACTTGTTCTATAATCACAAATTAAAAGTTAAGTGCATAGATGACAGGCAGATGTTGTGTCATTGTTAAAAAATACAGGTTTGCCTATGCTGGTATTTAGGAAAGAAAGGAAGAGTTAAGGAGAACAGTTTTAATCTTTTGCTGATCTCTTAGAGTGATTTGGTGAGGGAGTGAAAGCATTTCTTTACTTTATTTCAATCATGTATCTGACCTGTACATTCGTTATTAAGGATTGAAACTTTTTCCTGAAGGAAAAGAACTTTCTGAGTGTTTCTTCCACTACTGGAAAATGTGGTAACCTCATGAAAGTTTTGTTCTGAAGAAACATCCAGCAAATATTCTGCAAACTAAAAGAGGTGTGAGCAATACATCCCAAGGGATGCAAACTAGCACCCTGATCTGTGGTGATTCACTGGTGACATGCCCATTTCTTACACATCTCCTCTAATACTTTAATAAACTTGAGTGAAAGTACTCAGGACTGCACTTCAGTGTACTGGAAATCACGGTGTTTTAAAGGAAACAGGTTTGTTTTGGTATATGGGGGGACACACAGGAGGACTGAAGTAGAAGAGAAGAAGGTAGAGTGCATTTAGCACAAAAAAGAATCACTGTGCAGTGCTCCCTCACATCTGTGGTTAGTATGTGTTCTTACACATGGAAGCCCTTGCCAGAAAGTTTGGATTACATTTATTTATTTTCTCTCCATAATGTCAACTAAAAGTGTGGAACACTAGAAAATGTCTTGTGACTTGTGACAAAGAGCAATGACTTTTCAGTGTGGACAAATAATTCTCAAATGGCAGCTAAAGCAGCTTCTCAGTGCTGTTTGTAAAATCTCCAGTGAGCCTGGGAAAGCCTTGGTGTTGTACTGGCTCAGAGATAAGCTGTTTGGGGGTTATTAATTACTCTTTTTTACATCCTTACAAATAAGTACACCGTGAATTTATAGTGACTGGGTTTTTATGTCTTGTAATGGGACTGTAAAACATTCCCTGTATAATTTTAGTATAGCTGGGTTAAATTTTAGCCTTCTTTTAAGTAACAGACCCTTCTTTCTTTGCAGTTGCATGAGGTCATCTGTGGTTTCAGAGCTGTATGTTATCTGCCCTATACAGCTAGTCCTATCTGCAGGAATTTTATCTGAAAGTAGCTGAAAGGCTAAAAATAGAGGATTTCAGTTGGACTCAGCAAACAGTGGTTAGCATAAAAACACACTGGCAATGCTACAATCACATTTTTGCTGCAGCTGTAGATGGTGGCCAAACCTAATTTTTTGGTATTTTTGCTCTCAGAGATTGGCCCTCTC
This sequence comes from Rhipidura dahli, assembly GCA_013399225.1. Taxonomy (NCBI): domain Eukaryota; kingdom Metazoa; phylum Chordata; class Aves; order Passeriformes; family Rhipiduridae; genus Rhipidura; species Rhipidura dahli. The sequence continues at coordinate 136,436 of VXAC01000617.1, read as the reverse complement.
TTTCCCATAAAGTACATGGTGCTTGGTATGCTTTCAACATGCAGTTAAATCCTTCCTGAGCAAAGCAGTGTATTAAGGATATCAGGTGGTTTTTAAAGTGACAAAATGTTTTAAACAGTTTCATCTCATTTGGTTTTTGAATTAGTTTTCAGTCTTGGACGACTTCAGGAGGAGAGATGTTCAGTGCTGCAGGCTAGTGTCAGCATCTAAACACCTCCTGTGCAATTGAAAAATCTCCTGTAAGTCGGAGGAGGAATTATGATTCTTTATGACAAAAGCCTGAATTTTCAAGTATTGACATCAGCAAAATGTTTTGTTTTCTTCTGTAAATTTAGGAACATGCTCATTTAAGGAGAGGGAGTCCTGTAGTCTTTTCATCTTGTGCACTGAGAGAAACTTTGACCTTGTGATATACATAGTTTGTGATCCTGAACCTGAAGGTTGTTTCCTAACATACAAAAGCCAAAGGGATGAATCACTCTTGCAAGAACCTTCCTGCAGATTCCTTCCTGCTGAATGTTGTAATTTTGGCAAGACACTGAAAAGGTGGTTTTGTGAAGGTAACTAGAAACTGCACAGCCTGATAGGCCTTCGTGAAATCATGATCCAACATGTAATCACAGCCTATTTTGACTTTGCCATTGTTCTCTGTTGCTTACCAAGCTGAGGGTGGCAACTGCTGTGCTCTCCTAAAGGTGTCTTGCCATGCTGGGTGCAGGGGGCTGCTCACAGCCCCTTCTGCCAGGCCACCAGCCAGCTGTGGTCCAGCAGGAATGTAACAGCAGGGGTGCAGCGCCCAGGCGGGGCTCACACACCCTGCCAAAGTGCCAGTGGTCCAAGAGTGTGCATGTGGATACCTCAGGGAATGTTGTTGAGCAGGATTAGAGCAGCAAATCAATTTATTTGCGGTGACCAGCCTTCTCTTTTCATCCTTGAAACATCTGTGAGTGACTGTTCAGGCTCCCCTCAAGGAACCTGGCCACAGCTGGCTTGCTACCAAGCTCAAAATCAAAAGCAGTTTTTCCAGATGGGCCCAGCTGTGTGTGCACAGTGCCCTTCCTCCTCACCCAGTGCTCCTCATCCTCACGCCGCAAGCGCTGCCTGCCAGGGGCTGAACGCTGGGTGTGCCCAGCAGCTCCAGCCAGCAGCAAGCCCACAGCACACTGGGGAAATTCTGTGTCCTGCAGCTCCTATTTTCTTTTCACTGCACTAATTTTGGCTTGGCTGTAAATGACTGCAGTGCTAGCTTTAATTTTCCCATTAATCTGTTCTTTCTCAGCCTTTTGCCAGCCATTAATTTAGCGCAGTTTGCACTTCTCAGGTAATCAGCCAAGCTTGCTGCTTGGCTGCCCTAAGGAAATTCGGTCCTAAATATGGGCACTGCACAAAATCATCTAGAATATGCAGTGAAGGCTAAAAGTGGCCAGTCCCTGGACTCTGCCTGTTGTCCCTACAAACCAGACTGCCCCAGATGTCTGTAGGTCCTGCCTGTGGACCTCCCAGAGCAGAATAACACAACCCAGATTTACAAAAAATGTTAGAAACCATTCTGAGCAGTAGACATCATGCTCTCTTTCTATAATTTTAAAATTACGGCTTAACCTTCTGCAATGATATGAACACTTTAAAGTTTGCCTTTTAAAAATAATGTTTATAGCAATCCAGAGCAGTTTTCTGGGCATCCCTTCTTATATACTCAGAATTGGTCCTGTATCTGTCATTAAGTATGGTAGTAATATCAGGATTGCCAAGGTCATAACTAAAATCTTATCATAGTCTTTTTCCGTTACATGAAGCATTGGGAGTTATGCTGCCTGTTGCTAAATTTTGAATAGTAGAGATTTAAATGGAGACTTCTGTTTGTACAGAAGATAGGTGGTAGTGAGATATGTGACACCTCTTAATGTGAATCAAACAGTTCTGCAAGACAGTATTAATTACTTATACAGGAGTTATACGCATTTTGCATGCTTACAGCTGAGAAGGTGAACCCTTATATTCTAACCAGCACTAAGCCAGAGAGCAACAGAGAGATCACTGCATTTTTTCAGATTTACTTGGCAAGCAGATAGCATCACTTTTAAAATCAATTAACACCAGATCTTTTACTTGAAAACACCTAACCTAAAATAGGCGCTGCTGTGCTTGTTGAGTTGACTAGTGGAAATCTGAATTGATCTTGGAAACCAAAGCTGGAAGGCAGTGCAGCTCTCACAGGCCTTTTGAGTTCTGGTTATGCTGATTTGGTTTTCTGTCGTCCATCTACCATGTCTGTGAATGCTAAACCTACAGAGGTCAGTTAAATTGTAAGGATATGATAAGTACTGGATACATTTTTTGAAATGAGTGCTGACTACGTAACTTTTAAAGATAATTAAGTGCAAAGTGCTTGTTTAAGGTGGCTTTCAAAAAGTTATGGAGACTGTTATCTTACAATATTTATATATATGGTATGACATTTTCTTCTAGCTAAATAATTTTCTATAATTGTTTCACCAGAGCATTTTTTTTACCCATACTTGTGTTAGAAAATAGTTTGACTGGAACCATGTTGAACACAGTTCCAGTGAACAGAATGACCATGGATAAGTCTAGGTCCAGTTTCTGACTTTATTCTTGCTCTTTTCCACTCTTGCTTTCTAATCAACTTACAGTTCCCTGTTGCAAAAGGTTTCATATCTGATTTATTTATCTTGTTGATTTCCTTAAAAATATATGAACATGAGCTATACATTGCAGAGGAATCTCACTGTAGTGTAAATAAACCTGCTAGTTTATTGTATTATAAGGCAAATTGTAATCATGCCATTTCTAATAATGAACTCCCAGCCCATGCAATGCAGAAAAGTTTAGGACATGCTGCAGAAACCATTGAAGATGATAGGTCATTCCTTTGGCCTGAGGAGCCAACATTTTAGTTTCCCCTTATCATGGTAGGCAGAAGTATCAAGATTCATTGAAGTTGTGTGCCTGTGAGAGGACTTCTTCTTTTGCTTGTTGTGACATAGTTTTGCTCAGCACCGTGGATATGTTACTTTTATGACAGCATTTCTGTCATAAATGAAAATACAGATCTGTACCTATTTATGTCTTGTTATTTGATGCTCCATATTTACAATCCTACCAGCACACATTAGACAGTTCAACCTACTTAGAAAAATGTTCTCTACATCTTCCTTGCATTCAGAAATACCAAGTTTCATGTTGACAGCTTATTCACCTAAAATAATTCTTCGTGTGTGGCCAGTTTTCCAATTTCATGTGAAACAACTGCATTATCTAACACAGGATCAAACCTTGGTGGGTTTTCCCTCTGTTTTTAGTGTCATTCTGTAGCCTGGGAACAGTTACCATGCTTCCTAGTGTAGCAGAGCAATTAGTGCAAACTTCAAATAAGCCCTTGACTGATGATGCCCTTGTTGCACATTTTGGCTTTCTTTTTAATTGGCTAGAAATTGATTACTTGAATTTAATTGAATCGATATTGATGGTAAAAGACTGACAAAGAACCCAGTGCTGTAAAACAAGGTTGAAACCATCACTTGGAGAGATGGCTTTAGAAAGTGTCTGGCATGAAAATATTCAGCACTTTGCAGGCTGAACATGCATTAGGCATTTCAGGTGTTGAATACTGGCAGCTTCTGCAGCAGGTCTGTGAGGATTTGCCTTCCCAATACTGAGGAACAGAACTGTGGATTCTGTGTAAAAGCTGTGGGTTTGGCTGGAAATTTTAAAAGATACGTGAAATCAATAAAAATCATAACAAACACCACCAAGCAGTTACTCATCTTGCGTATAGTTCTTGCAATAATGCAGAAGTAATAACCTGGGGGATGTGGAAGAATATTGAGGCATATGGAAGATTAAGTATCCCTATTAATTTAATCCTTAGTCTTTTTCCAGATGCCGAAGTACAAGCATACGGAAGCAATTTCCGTGCTGAACTTTGTGATGGAGGATGCCCATTTTCTATAAATTGGACTACAACTAAGCACATCCTTCAACAATCTTGTTCATTAGGCAGGCTTACAGTTTTAATAGCTTTTCTCTCACCAATCTGATAATATTTCAGTAGACAAACAAAAAAAACCCTACAGATTTCTGTGTCCAGTGTCCTGTACTTCCCATCTTGCCAACTATAGTAAAATAAAATTGTCAGGCATACATGGTAAAAAATGAAAACAAAAAATAATTACTTGTTGGATTCACTGCTGCCAGAAGATTCAATAGCTAGGCTAGAAACAAACTGAGAGAGAGATTAGGCCAAGCCATGGAGAAAGGCTCACTTGAGGGTTATTAAACAGGATGTCTGTATGTAAACTCCAGTTTAGCAAGTACTTTAAACAGTAGTCAGTGATGAGTTGGTTAAAAAAAAAAAAAAACAGAAAACCATGATTTTGTGCATATGTACTTTCTTACACTTTTTTTATAAGACTCTGCTACAAGACTTGCACTAGAGACAAGGTAACTGGGACAGAGAAACTTATATCTTGTTCAATACACCCTTTTTATGCTAGGCTTTATACACAGCTGCTTGCTACTGGATTTGGTCACCCACACAGCCTCGTGGAACATTGCCATGCTTGGATCTGATCTGTTTACAAAGGCAGCCCCCTGTGCCTGTCTGGAAAACACCCATGTGAGGGTTGGCAGAGCCATACCTTGAGGACTGCAAGGTCTTTGGAGTGGCCTTCACCTGCACCCATTTGTTAGCACTAATTTTATCTGTTATCCTATCGCTGCCAATCAATTTTTTCATAAATTTTGAAACGGTTTAATGTATACTATGTTAAGTGCTGTCTATAACCTGTGGGAGAGTTTCTAGGTGCAGTAGCTTAGGTATAGGTTACCTGGCCTACAGAGCAGTGTTTCAAGCTGTTGTAGTGTTTTGTGGTTTGTTTCTGAAGTGTCAGCTCTTGGATCAGAGTAAATGGGATTACATTTTAAAAAAAAAAAAAAGCTAGTATTAAACATAAATCCACAGAAAACAAGAATACTGCAGCTCATTGGCTTATTTACAGGAAATGAGAGTGTACACTTCTTCAGCACTGAAAAATTAAGTGATACAAAATATGTTTATTCTCAAGAAGGCTGGCTGAAGGTAGTTCAAGCTAGCACACAGTGGCTACGCTAGCACTCAAAAGCAATGACTAATTAAGCTCTGGTGACTCATTTGCATGATACTCCTCTACAGATTCTATGAAGAGTAAAAAGGCAAAAAAAAAAAAAGTTCCTAAAGAGAAGAATCCTGTTTAAGTGAGTCGTGATAGATTCTACTGCAAATTTCGAGTGCTTGTGGATGCAGACAGCAGTCGGGAATCATAATGCTGAGGACAGAGTGTAAACCTTTACAAATTCAAAGTGTTACATGCATCTATATATGTATCTACATTTCAAAGTGTTATGTACATATATATGTGTGTATATATATATATATACATTTATATGTATATAAACACTGGCAGTGGCTGTGTGCTTATGATCCACACAGATGTCTGCTTGCTTATTAAGAGCAGAAATCCCAGAGGACTTTTAGCTAACATGCAATGTATCCTATAAAATGTAGGAATTTGGGGTGGTGGCGGGGGGTGCCGATGGGATTGGAAGAATTAAATAATGCCTTACCAGTTAACAATCTTTTAAACAATCTTCAGATTAGTTGCTGGTTTGGGAATGTGCTGGTGGTGTTTACATTTGAGTAGGTACGCAAGTGGATGTAAGGTCTGCAAATGGGGATGACTCGATCTTTTATCAAGCCACATAAAGCCTGTTTTGTCTGGCATTCAAAGATAAACCCAAGCAAGATTTGAAACGTAGCCTCCATCATTCTTGTGCAGAGGCTGTTTACATTTGATGTGGAATGGAAATGCTTGGTGCATATGCCGAGGGAGAATGTGGAACAGTTGTATGGACTAAATGCCCTGTAGAGCTGATCAGAGAAAAGGGGTTTAAGTGAACAACACGTGTGCACAGCATGCTACCCAGACAACTTTTATTTGTCTTTCTTGTAGGTTAAAGGAAAAGAAATGACCATAAGACCATCTCTGCTTTTTTGGGGTTTTTTTTTTTTGGTTTGTTTTTTTTTTTTTTGGGTGGGGCCACGTATGTTGCAGATGAGCAACCAAAAAACAGTCCAACATAAATGGCAAGGTTTTGGTTTGATACACTAGGATGAACCTTTATTGAAATTAGATGCATCCAAGTTGAAATTGTTCCTTGTCAAAGATCTGGTTTTAGAGTGATCTCGCTGGAATTAAAATACTTTATTTTCATTTGCAGTTGAGTATCAGGGAGGAAAAGTGGATGGAGCTGAAAAGACTCTATTCAGGCTGCAGTCTTTTCAGAGTTGGAATCTATTCAGCTCTTGGAAAAGCAAAGGGAGGTGTACTCCCTTTCTTACACAGTGTCCATACCTTTTGACACCCTATCTGCTCCTCCTGTTCCCCACCACCCCTCCCCACCCTCAGCTAAAAATTGCAAACCGGAACTGGACCAGAAAGAGAAATAGGAGAAGTTTTTGCTCTCTGACTTCTACTTAAAGCTATGTGAGTCAGAGGGAAGATAAAGAAAAACAGGCAATCAATGAAAGTAGAATATGAACACATGGTTCAAAATATACCTACCCATCCTATGGCTCAGGAAATCAAAATGGCAAATATAGTTTCCTCAAATCCTTCTCTGTTCTTATGTCCTACCCACTGGGGTTGTCACAAAACTACAACTCACCTTTCAACAAGAAATTTAAGATTTGCGTGATTAAAAAAAAGAAAAAGTCTATAAAAATCTAGAGCAAATATGATGACAACATCACCTTATATGTTTTCAAAGTATCCCACTGTTTCAGCAGTTAGCACGGGGCTGTGAATCCGTATCACAGGCTCTCTTTCTGTCCCAAACTAAGTGATGGTCCTCTTGGTGGCTCCATCCAGCAGCCCCACGCGGCACAGTGTGATGGACCTTGTGTGCCGTGGGTGTGACAGTCTGATTGGCTGCCTCCCCTTGGATGCACCTCCGTGGCAGCTTTGTTACTTCTGTCATGGCATGAAAGCTCCTGCTCTGACAGGTTAACCACACAAAATAGAGAAGGGAAGGGAGAAAGGAAAATATTGTTTCCCTCTTTTACAGCTAAGGTGCAGGAAGTGACTTGCCTGAGGTATCACAGTGGCATCTGTGGCACAGCCAGGAATTCAGCTTAAGCCATGTCTGGGACTTAACCACAAATCAGCATTCCTTTTTGGTGTTGTGTTTAAACGCCCCTCTAGTTCTGAATAGTTATATTGGCCAGTGCAGGGCTCAGCATAATCATAGCCCATTAGTACTAAAACCATCCAGTACTTGAGAACAGCATATATAAACACATAAACCACACCAACCCAGCCAATATAAATGTACTGGGACTATTTTAGACAGTGCATTTTAAATCATCTAGAAATTAATCTACTAACATCATTTAGTAGCCCGGGAACCTAGAGGTGGAGAGGACTAAATGTGCTTACATGACACAGAAACTGTCATACATATAGATAATTATGCATGTAGTTTTGAAAGCTAAACAAATTATATTAAATGCTCTATTTTCACAGTCAAGCAGAGAGAAATATTCAAGTGAGTTCAAATATTCATGTAAGTTTCTATTTTAAAAGTCTTGGATCCAGCAATGCTCGCCATTGACCCTTCTGTGACATCTGTTAATCTTGGGTTTATTTCAATTTCTTTCTCTCTATTTTTTAAACAGATGACTCCACTTAAATCAACACTTGGTTTCCATTAGACAGATAGAAGGTGATTCACTTAGTAACATGTGCATCTTTATCTCGTTAAGTCCTAATAGCCTTAATATATCAAGGAAGCTGCTGTGATTAACAGCGCTAAAGGCTTTGTCAGACACTTCACCTAATAAATACTGCTCTTTGTCCAGCCATAGAGAAAGAGTGAACAAATAGATTGTGTTTCCAAACTGAAAATGTGTACAGCCTTGTTAAGTATTCTAAAATTATCCCTATAAAAATATATGTTGACAATAGGAGCTACATCTACATCTCTGCCTGTGTTTGTACATGTCTGCCAATCCCAGTGTGCTTTGGCTCTTAGCCCTGCCTGGGCTCTCCTTTTTCTGCTTTATCATTTCATGGTGCAGCCACTGCTTGTGTATGATTTTCCTCCCATTCACTTGCACTTTGGGCAGATTCTTTAGACAGTTCTTTGTCTCTGGTTGTCATAGCTTATCTGTCCCAGGGTAGAGGGATGTGTGAGCATCAGTTGTGCCACTCTAGTTAATACTGGCAACAGAGACATCTGACTTGGCTTGACTATCACGTAGGATAATCCTGCCAAATGAGGCAGTCAAAACAAAAACCCCAAGAGTAAAATATATTCAAAATGTTAAATTGAATGGAGATGGGGTCCTTGCTTCATCATAGCTGAAGTTGTCTGGAAACTTTCCAGTTGTGCCACCAGAGTCAGTGATTGCATGCTGGGGTTGTCAGGGTACTGAAGGAAGCCTTTGTTCTGCTTCTATCCCAAGTTTCTAGAGAGCTTCAAGCAGGGGAGTTTTACAGCAGAACACCTTAGAAAGGACATGGGCAAGGGGAAGTTTTGCTTCTTCTCAAAAAGAGACTGGCTGAGCCATAATCACAGATCCTCTGCCTCTGTGTTTGCTCCACATTACATAAGGGAATTTTGGCCAAGCTTTGAGGTCAACAAGCCAGTCCCACAGAGATTTCACCATAATCTCTCAGCAGAATTTCGGCATCAGAAGTGAGTGGGGAGGAACACAGTGCCTTTTCACTGATGCAGAAGAGCTGTGGTTTCTGCTACAGCCCAGAGTTCATGCTCTTCTGTACAACACAACACCCTGCAGGCAGGCACACTGGCCTGGGGCCCAGGGATCCATCTAGCAGCATTTGGGTGGCACTGCATCCACGTGGGGCTTACTGGTGTGGGCATGATGCTCTGCAAACATCCAGCTGTTTCTGGGTTTAGCATGGGCAGCACTGGCCCAGCTGTCTTTGCAGCACACTTCTGAATGTAGCTGACTTGACACAATGCTCACAATGGATGGGTCATTCAAAAGCTGCTCCAAGATAGCAGCTGACAAAGCTGGTTTTGAATCCCAGCCTTCTGAATCTCTGTGCGGAGGAATTTATGAATCTCATGGCAGCTAGAAAAGAATTCAGTGGAAAGTAACTTCCTTTGTGTAGAGAAAGGGGAGGAGGAGTATTATCAGTTAGTGGTGCAACACTTGAGGATGAAAAGGACAGTCATTCCTACAAGCAAGGTCACCTTCATTTTGTTTTCTGTGCACTGGCTATACAGTTTCAGTTAAAAAAATCAGTTAAAGAACATCACACCAGACCTGAAACAAAATGAGAACTATTTTTACTGGTGGTTTGGAGTGGGGTTTTTTGGTCATGATTAGTTGTGGTAAATGAAAAGAGCCCAGACTGATGCCTTTTCTTTTGTCCAAGTCCAAACAAATAATTTCCTTCTTTCTCCAATTTTTGTCCCTATTCAGTCCTGAGATGGCTACTGTAATAAAAACTGACCAGGGTCAGTGCTTCAGTGATTTTGATGGCTACAGGGTTGGCATCCTTTCTTTTCGCTGCCACTGGAAGGGCTGTGAGATGGGAGTAGGAAAACCACAGTAGAATATCAGTATTTCTGTATGGCATACCTGAAGGTACAATTAAATTAGGACACAAGCAGATTCATTAGATACACCAGTGACTGCTACATTTATATTATTCAAAGAGCTACATGTTAGAGGAGTGTAAATTATACTGTGAAACAAAGCCCTAAAAACAAATGACCTAAATTTTGATGAAGCAAAGCTCCCTGTCCATACCCTCCACACACCCTTCCTGGGAGAGGCTTGTGCTGATTAATAGCTGTGAAGCAAATGAGGGCTAGCCTCATAAGTGCAGCAGAAAAACTTAAAAAAATGAATTGCTCTGTCTTCAGAGACACAGAGATGAACTCAGGGAGTTGAAGTCTTTGGGATCTATGGCCTCTTTGCAGTGCAGAAGCATCATAATGTAATGGAATTAATCCAGCTCTCACTTGATAATAATTCAAGTTAATTTTTCTCTCCAGCTGACCTGTATCTCCCCCTAAGCTTTGAACTGTATTGTAACCTTAAAAAGGCATCTTCAAATATCTCAGCTCCAGCTCCCAAGTAAAGCCTGTGATGCTCATCTAGACTGAAAGCTCTGAGAGCTCCAGCCTTGTCATGCATGTAGATGGTATTTTCATTGGTGCTGGGCTTCTGGATATTATCAATGACAGAAAATAAAACAGTATTCTAGAGCAGAAGATTTGTGTTTTATAGATGCATAGGCTTTTAAACATAAAAATAAAACCAATGTAAATACAGCAGTAATGAAACAGGTATTTTCTATGCTAGATAAATTACTAGTAGGTAGCTAGGAGAACACTCAAAGACAGTAAAGAACTTCAGAAACTGTCATAGAAAAATGTGGATTCATTCATTTTTGCAGTATGATTGTAGTGATGAGTTACTAGAGGTAAATTGTGTTAAATGTAAGTTCAGAAGTATATAATTGCTACTGTATAGTAGTATATCAAAAATTTTGTATGATGTTTTGATTGCTGCTTCTTCTGGAGGAAGTTATTGCTAACCTTGGAAAAGGCAGGCAGGTTAACTTTAAATTGAGATTCCTTCTGGTAAAAAACACTTACAAGTCTATTATTCATTCACAATAAAAGTGAGTATTTTGAGTAACTTAGGGATGTCTGCAGAGTAGGTACATACTGGTCACACTCAGAAATGTTTTCATTTTAGGACATGGGTGGAAAAGTGTAGGAACAGGACCAACATTTTAGTTAGCAAAGCATTAAGGAAACTCTTGGAAGAATACTGTACATGTTTGTCTAAGGGACAGCTAGATATCTCTTTGAAATTATCTAAGGAAGTTAACACAAAGTGATGGTGGTATGAAGGGCAGAGACAGGTTTAATTAGAGATTTAATAAAGGATGAAATTGTATTAGCTGAGCTGAGCTGGCAGTTATCAGGCAACAACTTATGGAATGGGGATCTTCCCTCTTTCAGCCTCACGGGAGGCTGAGGGAGCTGGGCCCAGAGTGTGTCTCCTAGCTGTGCTGGTGAACACGTGTATTGGATCCTGTGACATCTCTGAACTTGCAGCAGCTTGAACCCTGATTCTAGCCTGGATCCCAGAGCAGCTGGAGGGCATTGTAAAAAAACCCAACAACTGATGCCAACAAATAAAAAATCCTTTCCAGTTTCAAAAAAAATTTGTCTGAGGAGGTGTCAGAGCACATCCTAAATCTCCCTGGGCGTTGTCCCGATTCTCAGTGATGCAGAAGGGAGAAGGTAACATGGAAAGCATTTGAGAGGGCTCTCTGGCGGAGTGATACATGTTCATGTGCATACAGACTCTTGCTTGCCTCTAGCAAACCTGGAGCTCAGGGAATTGCAAGCTTTTGTGACCCATTTTATACCCAAAAGAAGCACAAGTCCTTTTACAATGAGAAATGCCATTTTCTTCTCCTTTGCTGCAGAAAATCCCCCTCTCCATTGAACCCGGGAAATTTGCACTGCGTAGTAAATAATAATGAGGTTTAGTGTAAAAGGCTCAGTTTATTTCCTCCCCCCTCCCAAGCTTGCTTTCATTTCTTCAGAGGTTTGTTTTGTACTCAAATGAAGCTGCAAGATACACATTGAACAGGAATCAAAGTGGTGCTTTCATGGCAGTGCTGAAGCTAATCACTTGGCTTGCTGCTACAGGCATCTGCAGGCACCTTGAGCTGTGCTACAGTAGTGTGCTGGCTCTGGAGGCCCAGCTATTTTAAATCATAATAGTGACACAGTGTGCATGCCTTCTTTCAAAGAGCCTGGGCAAGCCACGCTGAGTTGATTTTCTTGGCACGCTCTGTACCTATAATTTTGTCTTATGTTTTGTAATGTGGGTATCTGGGCACAGAATCAAAAAGCTCCGCTGAATATATAAGAATTTTTTTTTTTTTTTCAAAAGACAAACACAACAACAAACACGTTCTTTGTTTTTAGATTGATAATATTCCTTCCAACAGCTATAGATGTTTAAGAACAAAGAAAGTTACTGGGGAAAGAAAAAAAGCAAAAAGAAACTCCGTGACTATGGGGAATGTTTTGAGGCTTTTTTGGCAAGATTGTCCAGGTGTTTTGCTAGTGATTTTTTTCTACCATGGTTTTGGTTCTCTGGTAGTATGCTTAAGTGACTGGGTTACTCAGGACAGTGAGAAATGATAACCTTCCTGAAACATCAAGCATGTGCTCTGATGCTGACATAGTCTGAGAGAATTGTCTAATTTATTCCATGTTGATTCCAGTTTTTGTGCTGCTCAAGGAAGTAAATGTAAGATAGGAGGATCTAGTTCTGTTACTCCCCACTTCACATCCCAATAGCCTGGTTTTCAGAGGTGCTGGCAGACACTGTGGGGGTTCAGCATCACTGAAAAGTCAACCCCCACCTCTGCTCTGGAAAGGAATGTGATGCCTTATTGCCTGTACAGGAGAGGCAGCTGCTTTTCACAGTGAGGATGTTGAGCACCTGAAAAGCTAAAACTACCCTTGCTAATCTCTATGAAAACAGGAAGAGTAGAGTTCAACAAGGTTCTCAAACAATCTGTAATTTAGGATAATGGTGGAATTAACCTCATGATAATAGCATGAAATGGATAAGCATGGATGGGGCTCCATTCAAGTACAAACAGAAGACCCAACTTCAACTGCAAAGTAGCCAAGAGGGACCTTTCTGTTCCTGTTTCCTATTCATTGTATGAAATTGGTAAATGCTACCTACCTATGCTATTAGGGATGAGGCTGAGGGAGAATACCTTCTGAATACAAAGTAAAAAAGAGCTGTTGCTGGCAGTTTTTTGCTAGAGATCCATTACAAATGAGAACTTCTTGTGCATGCAATTTTTTGGCCATCTCTAACTATTTCCTGTGCATCAATAACCAGCAGCTCTTAAACACAATATTGAAAAATTACTCTGATTAAAAGTTTCCCTCTTTTCTCAGTGATTTTTTTTTTCTCAACTCTGAGGAAAGGGCTTTTCCCTACCATAGGAATGTTACCATAGTATGGTGCACCTATTTTTTCTCTTCTTTCTTTTTACCTTAGATTTGTCTGTTTCCTGTGACTGCTGGTGCTGATGCTGTCCTTGAGTGTTCAGGTTTGACTGCTTCTGTCAAAGACTTTCAAAAGTTATCCTTGGTTACCAGAGGCAAGAAGAGGATAGCTTGGTTTTGGTTCATGGTAGTCAGTAGACCTAAATTTGTTCCAAAAGTGTGTTTTGTGTCCAGACAAGAGGATTTGATTTCAGAAAATGAGTCTCTGTAGCTAGTTGTAGGGAGGCAGATTGGTTAAAGTTTACAACCTCTTTTTGCTTAGCCCCTGGAACAGGGCCATGGAGTCTCAAGTTTCCTGTATAAAGAGAGATCTGTACTCGGTCAGAAGGTAACCAGGCAAGGTACATGAAGGCTGCAGGGTGAATGGCTCTTTCAACAATGAAATCAGTTTGGGGTCTTTAAGATCCCAGCAGTGAGTTGTCTCTAGACAGTGTCAAGCAGGCGAAATTCATAAAACCCTCAGAGGGCCAAAATAACCACCCTTGAGAAAAAAAACCAAAACTTCAGAAAATACTAAACAGCAAAAAAAATTCCCACAAATCTGATAATCCTTATGAAGTTCTCTGGCTCTCGGGAAATCAGAGGAGGTGGGAGCTACTCATGTCTTCATTTCCTTCACAGTGAGTCCTGTGTGCTTTGGCTCTTCATGTGCATACCCATGGAGAATGGTATCTCAGCAAAGCATCTTGGTGCACTGTTGTTCTGGGAGCAAATGCATGATGCACCTTGAGTTTGAGGAATAGAATTCTTAAATAGTCCTTCCTGCAAACAGAGGATTCACCCTGCTTCCTTCTTCCTGATGCTGAAGGTGGCCCTATACAATTAATAAATCATATTCATATGTTATTCCAGAGTTCTCAGGCAGAAAAGACAAGACAGGAAGACAAGAAACAGGCTCTTAGAAATACTGAGTTCAAGTAACAACAGACTTGACAGCATTATGAGAGCTGCAGCAGTGAAACTTTGTGTTTTCATAATCTCGTTTTCCTGATTTCATCAAATTAATGGGGAAATGCATCTCTTGCTTGTTTTGCTCATTTATCTGTTGGCATGCTGTAGCCTTTCCAGTAGCATGCTGTTTGATTCTTTTCTTTTGCAGTAATTTACAGAATAAATTCCATCAGGAAGAAAAGAAAATGTTAGGAATCTGATTTTGACCATCTTTCTGCATGGTTTAGGGAAGTTTGCAAATTGTCTCGATGTGTGTAAGTCCATCTTTGAATATCCACAAGTTAACTCCAGCAGCACAGTAGTCTAAACTTTGCCACTTTCATGTGGCTTTAAAACATTAGAAAACTTCATGTTTAAAAGCATTAGAAACAAACATTAGAAAACTGTACCTGAGCATCGTATTTCTCAGAAAACATCACCAGAGCAATGATGGGTCGTTTAGAAAACTTAGGAAGGCCCCAGTATTTTTGGAGCATTTGTGTGACCTTGATTTTGGTGAAACCATGAGGCTGAGGCCTGAATTAATTTCATGTAATCTTAGGCACGTTGAACCATAGCACCAACATCCCTTTCCAGGCAGCTGAGGAAGTCTTTATCCTCAAGGCAACTTCTGCAGGGAAGGTGGGGCAAACCCAAGCCTCCTGCATTGTGCAGTGGGGAGCAGCAATGGCCAGGTGTCCCTGTGAGGTCCTGGCAGTTTTCTGCTTTTGCTCATATTACAAGTGGGTCCATTGTGAGCTGAATTTTGCAGGGACCTCCATAGATGGTAGCTCTTGCAGTGAAACTTTTCCAGAAGTGCTCTTTTCCCTCTCCGTTTCTGGTTTTCTAAAGGTACATCTGATACAAAGCTGTTCAAATATTTGTCTTTAAACAAATGAGCTGGAGAAGTGCTCAACATTGGGGAGAGAGCACTGGGTTTTCCTGATACTGACTTGGTCCTGTTATGTTGTGATTTTTATGGAATACTAATTACTTTTTTTGTTCTCCACTTAAGCTAAGCAAGAAACAGGTATAAAGTCTGGTTCACTAAGTGTGTGAGGTGATGCCAAGCGGTGTCAAAGAGTCCTTTTCTG
>VXAC01000617.1:97144-120640 GCA_013399225.1 Rhipidura dahli | reverse complement strand
ACAAGCTACTGTTTTTTCTGTTCTGATGCAGTAACATAATGAAATGATGCCAATATTGAACTACACACTTTATTAACCCAGTTCCTAGAAAGCAGCCTGTGGAGTGTGCTTGGGTCTAGTCAAGATCAGGAACAGTCACGCAGTTCAGGCTCTTAATCTTTTCTTCTAGTTTGTGAATGCATGGATAAAAAGAAGTCAAAGCACATAAACAGCTTCTTTGTTTTTATACTGGCATTNCTGTTTCCTATTCATTGTATGAAATTGGTAAATGCTACCTACCTATGCTATTAGGGATGAGGCTGAGGGAGAATACCTTCTGAATACAAAGTAAAAAAGAGCTGTTGCTGGCAGTTTTTTGCTAGAGATCCATTACAAATGAGAACTTCTTGTGCATGCAATTTTTTGGCCATCTCTAACTATTTCCTGTGCATCAATAACCAGCAGCTCTTAAACACAATATTGAAAAATTACTTTGATTAAAAGTTTCCCTCTTTTCTCAGTGATTTTTTTTTTCTCAACTCTGAGGAAAGGGCTTTTCCCTACCATAGGAATGTTACCATAGTATGGTGCACCTATTTTTTCTCTTCTTTCTTTTTACCTTAGATTTGTCTGTTTCCTGTGACTGCTGGTGCTGATGCTGTCCTTGAGTGTTCAGGTTTGACTGCTTCTGTCAAAGACTTTCAAAAGTTATCCTTGGTTACCAGAGGCAAGAAGAGGATAGCTTGGTTTTGGTTCATGGTAGTCAGTAGACCTAAATTTGTTCCAAAAGTGTGTTTTGTGTCCAGACAAGAGGATTTGATTTCAGAAAATGAGTCTCTGTAGCTAGTTGTAGGGAGGCAGATTGGTTAAAGTTTACAACCTCTTTTTGCTTAGCCCCTGGAACAGGGCCATGGAGTCTCAAGTTTCCTGTATAAAGAGAGATCTGTACTCGGTCAGAAGGTAACCAGGCAAGGTACATGAAGGCTGCAGGGTGAATGGCTCTTTCAACAATGAAATCAGTTTGGGGTCTTTAAGATCCCAGCAGTGAGTTGTCTCTAGACAGTGTCAAGCAGGCGAAATTCATAAAACCCTCAGAGGGCCAAAATAACCACCCTTGAGAAAAAAAACCAAAACTTCAGAAAATACTAAACAGCAAAAAAAATTCCCACAAATCTGATAATCCTTATGAAGTTCTCTGGCTCTCGGGAAATCAGAGGAGGTGAGAGCTACTCATGTCTTCATTTCCTTCACAGTGAGTCCTGTGTGCTTTGGCTCTTCATGTGCATACCCATGGAGAATGGTATCTCAGCAAAGCATCTTGGTGCACTGCTGTTCTGGGAGCAAATGCATGATGCACCTTGAGTTTGAGGAATAGAATTCTTAAATAGTCCTTCCTGCAAACAGAGGATTCACCCTGCTTCCTTCTTCCTGATGCTGAAGGTGGCCCTATACAATTAATAAATCATATTCATATGTTACTCCAGAGTTCTCAGGCAGAAAAGACAAGACAGGAAGACAAGAAACAGGCTCTTAGAAATACTGAGTTCAAGTAACAACAGACTTGACAGCATTATGAGAGCTGCAGCAGTGAAACTTTGTGTTTTCATAATCTCGTTTTCCTGATTTCATCAAATTAATGGGGAAATGCATCTCTTGCTTGTTTTGCTCATTTATCTGTTGGCATGCTGTAGCCTTTCCAGTAGCATGCTGTTTGATTCTTTTCTTTTGCAGTAATTTACAGAATAAATTCCATCAGGAAGAAAAGAAAATGTTAGGAATCTGATTTTGACCATCTTTCTGCATGGTTTAGGGAAGTTTGCAAATTGTCTCGATGTGTGTAAGTCCATCTTTGAATATCCACAAGTTAACTCCAGCAGCACAGTAGTCTAAACTTTGCCACTTTCATGTGGCTTTAAAACATTAGAAAACTTCATGTTTAAAAGCATTAGAAACAAACATTAGAAAACTGTACCTGAGCATCGTATTTCTCAGAAAACATCACCAGAGCAATGATGGGTCGTTTAGAAAACTTAGGAAGGCCCCAGTATTTTTGGAGCATTTGTGTGACCTTGATTTTGGTGAAACCATGAGGCTGAGGCCTGAATAAATTTCATGTAATCTTAGGCACGTTGAACCATAGCACCAACATCCCTTTCCAGGCAGCTGAGGAAGTCTTTATCCTCAAGGCAACTTCTGCAGGGAAGGTGGGGCAAACCCAAGCCTCCTGCATTGTGCAGTGGGGAGCAGCAATGGCCAGGTGTCCCTGTGAGGTCCTGGCAGTTTTCTGCTTTTGCTCATATTACAAGTGGGTCCATTGTGAGCTGAATTTTGCAGGGACCTCCATAGATGGTAGCTCTTGCAGTGAAACTTTTCCAGAAGTGCTCTTTTCCCTCTCCGTTTCTGGTTTTCTAAAGGTACATCTGATACAAAGCTGTTCAAATATTTGTCTTTAAACAAATGAGCTGGAGAAGTGCTCAACATTGGGGAGAGAGCACTGGGTTTTCCTGATACTGACTTGGTCCTGTTATGTTGTGATTTTTATGGAATACTAATTACTTTTTTTGTTCTCCACTTAAGCTAAGCAAGAAACAGGTATAAAGTCTGGTTCACTAAGTGTGTGAGGTGATGCCAAGCGGTGTCAAAGAGTCCTTTTCTGGCAACAATGGGCTGTTGTTCGGTATCCTCACGCAGGTTAACCGCAGAGCTGCTCCTGAGAATCCTTCTGATTTATGATGACATTGTTGGCAGCAGCAGAAAGCCCTGGAGCAGTGCTTTCCACACTGCTGTGTCAGCAGTTTCTTAGATATACACACACTTAATATACGTATTTATAGCAGGGAGTTCTGGCCCAGTTCTAGAATTCACCCTGTTTTTCTTTGCACTTGAGTGATGTTTATTCAGCAGTAATGTATCTACCAACATCTCTGGTTGCAAATTTAGTGTCTACACAAATATCGAAACCGCTCTAGTCAGAACACCCTGGGAAATGAATGAAATTAATTATATTGATCCTGTGTTGCAAATGCCTTTCTAGGAGGAGTTCCCTGGGAGGGAAAGAGGCAAGGAATTCTGGTTCTACAATGATATAACTTGTCTCAATAAAGCACATATAATGGTATTAGAGAAGCAGCTCTTAATTTACATATGTGATAGCTATAGTAAAATTATTTGTCATCAGGACAGAGCTTCTGCTATGTTTGAAAGATATGGCTTTTTCAAATTGAAGGGAAAAAAGGCTTTTCATCTGCATATAGCAGAATTTGCATTAAAATGTTGGTTTCCTGTAGTATCATTCTTGACACCCGCTTCCTACCTTTCTCTTTGTCCCCCAGGAATTAAAGAAGCTCTGCCCTGCCTTGACTTTTATATCATTTGTCCTTCATCTGTTTCTTATTGCTGTTCTCTTCTTGAGCAAAAATCCTCAAAAACCTACACAAATGTGGAACTCATGAGATTTGTATCTTCAACCTTTATCTGAATGTTTTTGAGGTTGGTTTCTTTTTTTCCAGTTTTGGTANAGTCGGTGCAGAGTCACCTGGTTAATGATAAGTGGTGCCCAACAGGAGGGATAAATGCACATGATCACAAGTGGGATGGAAAGTACTGGTGAGGATGGAAAGCTGATGTATCTCTGCTGCTGACAGAGATGTGTGGGAATAGCCAGGCTGTATCCAGGCTATACCATGCTTAGCTCCAAATTCTTCCTTTGGGTACAAGTCCCACAGCATATCATGTGCAGGCACCACTGGCCTGATTTTCTTCCATTATGTCACTTCCTACTATGATGTTGTCCAGGATCTTTTAAAGGAAATAATTTAATACCACTCATTGAAGAAACATTTCCTTTTTAATTTTGCAAAGACTATTGCAGTTAATATCTAAGCATGCCTAGATTTGGGGTTCTCTGTTTTTCCTAGAAATTCTTATAGGATATGAGTGACTAATAAAATGATTTCGTTGGATAAGGAAAGTCTTTGATTACCATGACTGATTATAATTTTGCCTTTCTGTTTGGATAAGGGTTTATTTTGAATAATTTGCTTGACGCATCAGCATTAGGAAAAATGCTGAGTTCTTTCACACTGTGGAATTATTCCTGGTCACAAAGTGCATTAAATGCAACTTAAAGGCTTCAGTAAACAGAGTACAGTAACATTCTTATTGTGATGTACCTCACTTGGAACACAACAGGAGCAGATGTAAACTGCGTGGACTAGAAGGATTGAGGAAGATTTCTGCAATAAAGGTTGTTTTGAGAACTGGAGTATCTCATTTGTAGAATTGATATATTTGGACGATAATGTGGCTGTGCATATCCCTAAATAGGGTAGAGAAAACAAAATACAAACAAAAATTCAAGTTGCATCTACAATTTTGGCAGTGGCTAAAGCAGGATCTTAAAAGTAAAATAATTTGCAGATTTCATGTCTTCTGCTCTATAGCCTTCAATGATTTTTCCCAGACTTTTTTTTCTAAAGCCTGTAAGTTGATTTCCTTTACTCTCTTCAGTCTTCACTTATGTTTATTATCTCACTTCCCTGCAGTTCTCAAACTCACCTCAGCCATAACTTTTTTCCAGGTGCCTCCCACTTCAGTCTTTTTTCTCTTGTTTTTTTCTCTTGCTTACATTTGAATGGGAGGGTTTTTTCTGAGTTGTCTGGGCTAAGACAGGATTAACTGGTCTTCTGGGAAAGACTCCTGCACTCATTTGTGCTACTCTCAGTTCTGGCATCACACCCACCAGGCCTGAATATCACACAAAGTGAAAGTGCTGGGGTTTTGCTGCTTGGGAGCATGGGCTAAATGACTGCTAAGGGATATTTGCTGCTGGCATGTCTGTATTGGGAAGGTAAAATCTGTCATTTTCCAAACAGTAATACTGTGTATTTCACATAATTAACAAGAAATAACATCCTTTGTCCAATATCTTATCAGAATTAAGTTTTCTGCTTCAGAAAATGGAGGACCAGAGTTATTGTTCAAAAGTCTTTTTTTTTTCTTTTTTTTTGGACAGAAATTCATTTTTTGTTGACATTGCTCTAAGAAAAGGCAATTAATTTGTCTGAGGTTTCAAAAAAACTTTGATATTCAGCATTAAGGAAATCAGGCCCAAGGGCTGTACTTTGGCAGGACTACTGAAGAGTTATCATCTCACAGGAAGCATGGGATAGACTATACAACTCCTAATGTATTTGTTACAACTTTTCTTATTATCTGAGAGAACATCTGACCCATTCTGCAACTTTAAATGTACATTTCAATGATGATTATAAAACCTTTTACAATTAAGCACGTGTCAAATGCTAACTGAATGAGGAAATGCAATGCCCTCTTAAGGCTTTGATTTTATGAGCATAGAAAGTGAGTTTTCTTGTCTGTCTTTTAAGTGGTGTAATAATTTCTTCTTCCATAAATGCACTGTTGGTGAGGTGATATTATTTATCAGTGAACAAGCAATTTGCTGCACTGGATAAACAGGGGTGTAATTTCAATAAAGCTCAAAAATGAGGAAGTTTTAGTGAAGTGAAAAAACAGATCTCTGCTAAGAGTGTGTGTGTGTATATACATTTCTAGCTAAGTGTGAATTTGGTTTGGGTGGGAAAAAGAAATAAATAAGTAAATAAATACAGCTGTGAGTCCCTTGAATCTGTCCTGGCTTTCTTGGTATGTGTCAGACAGCACATCTCTGTCCTAAGCACAACAAACTCTCTGCCAGGGTCCCTGTGCCTGCTTGTAATCAGCCAGACAGCATCTGCAGAGGAGGGTGAGCTACAGCACAAATGAAAAAGCAAAGGGGAAGCCAGGACATAAGAGAGATAAAGGCAAACTTGCCCCATGAGCTATTGTTGTGGGCACTTTTACAACAATTCAGCTGAGTGAAATTGCCGGACCCTTTCCCCAGTATTCATTGAATCCCAGAATGGGTCAGGCTGGAATGGACAACAGAGGGTCATCTGGCCCAACCTCTCTGCTCAAGCAGGGCCATCCCAGAGCACACTGCACAGGATTGCACCCAGACTGCTCTTGAGCATCTCCAGCGAGGGAGACTCCACAGCCTCTCTGGGCAGCCTGGTCCAGTGCTCAGTTACCTGTCCCTTCATCCAAGTCACTGATGAATAAGTTGAACAAGACTGGACCAGTATTGAAGCTTGGAGGACATCACTAGTGACAAGCCTCCAACTAGACCCTGTGCCATTGATTCCAACCCTCTGGAATTAAGGATGATGCAATGCACTGGTGCTTAAGAATCAGTCAGCTGTTTTCAAGACAGTTTTCACTCCAGCTTCTCATGTGTAAGTCTCATTAATCTCAGTATGACTACAAGAAAAAGGCAGTAAGTTTCTGGAAGTGGCTCTGAAAGGCACTGAGAACTGGACAGCAATAGCTGTGTTTAACCCTTAATCTAATGGAGAGATGCTCTTCTTTACATACTTCCCTGAAACATGAAAAAAAAAAAAATGCACGTGAATGGCAACACTTAACAAAGGTAGAGAGTGGACATCAGGATAATTCAGAGTTGCTTGGCTTTTGCTTACAAGTCTGGCCGAAGCACAAGTGAGCAATGACACACCTGTTTATTTATTTATTTCTTTAACCCACCAGACTCCTCTGCCCTTCACTGCAGCAGGTTGCTTTCTCTGGAAGTGCTAGCTTAAGGTGTAGTACATTTCAAGGTTATTTGCTCTTTTTAAAAACATTTTGTTTGAAGGAGACTATTCCCAAATTGAACGTTCCACACTTGGCTTTAATTCATCAAGTTCTTAAATATGTGACGTGTAAGTACAAAGGATTACCGTCCACTTCAGCTGCAAGTTGTATTGCTTCAGATTTATGTTCTGCTGGAGTAGCTTGTTTAGCACAGGTCCTCATTTGTAGTTTGGTTTGGGTTTTTTTCCTAACTTTAAAAACAGCTCTGACTTTACTGTTTTATAAAATTTTCCAGCTTTTACATGGAGAGTGGAATCACAACTGCTGTGGCCTTTTGTCCCTTCATGTATAAACCCTGCTCGGCATGTGAAAGCAGAGGACCCTAACCACGTGCCCTAAAATCCATGGATGTCTAGAAATTTTTAACTTTCTTATCTCTGGTGATAAGGACCAGATGATTTGCCAGGACAAAAAACTTGAGATTCCCAAAGATCAGGTCACTGCAATGAAATCAGGGCTCAAAAACTTCACTTTATGTGCCAATAAGTTACATCTTACAGTGTTGACTGGGGAAAAGCAGTAGTCTCCTGTGTCCCATTCATTTGTGCAGGACTCATGAGATTCCCTGCCAGGCCTTTACTCCTTTTCACCAGTCACCATTGTTGTATAGGATTTAGGAAGTCACTGATAAATCATGGCAGTACAGATTAATGAGAATGGGGTACGATTAAAGCTGCAAGTGTTTTTGAGATGCCTGCAAGGTACATCCATGTGTAATTTTTCTCTTATTTTATGTAATGAAGAAGTTTTGTCACATTTTGGTCTTAGGACCAGATCCATTATGATGAAAATAATTGTGAAGTCTGCTTGGAAATAAATCCATCACAAAAGTAAGGAAGTCACTCTTTTGGGGTGTGTAAGCCTTAGAGTAAGATGAGTTTTAGGTGTTAGGATGGTGCTGCAAGGTCTTCCTGGAGCCTTTTCTTCTCCAGGCTGAACAACCCCAGCTCTCTCAGCTTGTCTTCACAAGGGGAGGTGCTTCAGCCTTCTGATCAACTCAGTGGCTTCCCTCTGGACCTGCTTAGGTCCACGTCACTCTTCTGCTGGAGGCCCCAGAGCTGGATGCAGCACTCCAGATGGGGTCCCAAAAGAATGAAGCAGAGGGACAAAATCACCTCCCTTGAGCTGCTGGCCACAGTTCTTTGGATACAGCCCAGGATACAGCTGGCATTCCACGCTGCAACCATGCACTGGTGGGTCATACTGAGCTTTTCATCCACAAACACCCCCAAGCCTTTTTCCCCAGACCTTGTCTCAATCCATTCTCCACCTAGCCTGTATTTGAGCTTGAGGTTGTCCCAATCCACGTGGATCAAATTCATCAAAATGTTGTAGAATTAAGTTGTTTGGTTATGTGCAAAGAGTGTAAGTTTACAAAGACTGTGGGGAGAAAACTAATGAGCTAAATTATTGTGAACTTTACATTTGAACACTGAAAGTCTTTAATTTAAAATAAATCCCTGTTTTACTGAAAATGTGAGGTTCCTTCCGCAGCTTCTTCCAAAAGGTACAACCCACAAAGACTTGAAATACTAAAACTTGAAAACTATAATAATTACAGACGTGAAATGGGAAATTCTGCATTTAATTGGATTATATCAATATTTGTCACTTCTTCCTAAGCCAGCCATGACATTTCTTTCCATTGTTTTCCAATGAAAGCACTCATCTGTGTGCTTGTATGTAATCTGGCATTTCTCCCATCTGTTCTCTGGATAATGAGTTGGCTTTGGTTTTTTTTCACTAAATGTAGTCATTCCTTGTCCATCAAAATAGTTTTGTTAAATACATACTGAGTAGGAGCTACGATGCTCAGTATTTTCCACTGAATATTACTGCATTAACATTTTCATAGCTCAACCTCTGACCTTTTATAGCTAACTTAGAATCAAAAGAAAAAGATGGGGGAAAAACTACAGCTAATTTACTAACTGCTGACAAAGTCTCCAGATATGCAGAGAATGGGAGTTGCTTCAGGAAGGGAGAATTTCCATTTTTACAGGGTGTTTCCAAGGGCACTGCTTCTGCCGGCTTCCCCTTCCCGTAGTCACTTTGATTTAAAGGAGCTTAAGTGTATCCATGATTGCTTTGAGCCCTACTTCAGTTCACATCAAAGTCGGTAGAAACACTGGCAATTAACTTTAAGGTTGTAGGATTGTGACCTTGCTTCTAAGATCAGAAGTTGGATCGCAAGTAGCAAGTTAGGCAATGTTACACTTCAGGACAGTAGCACCTATAAAGCCAGTAAATTTCAGTGCTTATATTCAGCTCTGAGGGGAACTGATCACTGATTTTAAGTGTCTCATTACATTTTTCATAATTTAAGTGATTTTTTTATAAAGCTATTTGAGAATTCTGTGCCAGGAAGTTTTATTGTGGTACTTTTCCCATCAAAAAAAAAAAAAAAAAAAAAGTGAAATCACATTTTGCAATGTATATTTCATATTCATGAAAGTACACTTTTGTTAAAGCACTTAAATTTCATTTGAGGGATCAGTCTAAAATTCTGTTGACCAGGCAACTCTCTCTGGTGCTCAAGTGCCATTTAGAATGTGTCCAGAGGTCAGCTAAGTTTGTGCTGGCATGTGCAGATGAACTGCTGCCTTATCTAATTGCAGTTAAAAAAGCACAACTTCATTCCCCCAGCCCATCAGGTGTACTCTGTGAATTTCTGTGCTTAGGGGTTTGTGTGCTGCAGGGCTGGTTGGTCAGGTGCATGAAGGTGAATATATTTCAGCTAAAGAGTGTGGTCTGTGGGAGATGATGGGGGGAGTTGACCGACAGAACTGCTTTTGCCAAGGACAGCTCTGCTGCTCCAGGTGGACATCGTATAATGTCTTGCCAATCCCAGAAACAGTGTCCTGACAGTGTTCATTTTACTCATTCAGAAGGGAGTTTGTGTTCAGATAAGACTCCGTGGCCCTTTGGGACTGATGTTATTTTGCCCACAAGCTAAATGCAATGACAGTCTTTTTTCCTGTGGGAATTGTCATGAGTGGATTTAGGACCATTTCTGTGCGAGAGTGTGAGAGCTGCAAGAGTTAGATGCTGCATTTTCAAACCCTTGCACTGCTATCTTGAGGACAAGCTGCTTTTACTGGAGGAGGTGCAACACCACTTGAAAAGCATTGGTTTCTTTAGTGATGTGCAGTGCTAACATCAAAAAGTCCCTTACTTGGGCTTGATGTGCTTTTCATTAGAGCTCGTTGGAGGTCAAATGGTGCCAGACAGGATCCCAGAGGCACAGAGCAGAGAACAGAAGAACTCTATGAAGTTTACATGACACAGAAACACTTTTTGCATATGGCTTTGCACAGAAATTTCACTTTGAAATATTTTTCCTTACATAAAGATCACCAGGGTTTTTGTTGGTTTGTTTTTTTTTTTTTTTCTGAAGCGCAATCACTTCTAAGGAGCTGTGTAATTTATTGTTTGTCCTGTACGTTTTCTTTGCTTTATAGAATATTTAATTAGCAAAGGTCCTCCTGTTTCTGAGCCTTTTGAAATAAGTTCAGGATCTCTCTGACAGCTGCCATTTTTTATACGCTGATACCATTACCTGCAGCAAATCTCTGCTGCTCAAGCTTGCTTTTCTCTGATCCCACTCAGTCATGAAAGGCAGTGGAGTCTCCCTGCCTATTCCTTGCCTTGTCTGCTTTCTTCTTTTTGAAGCCAGACGGTGCATGCCACATGTAATTTGTGTCAAAACTAGTTACTACTGAACTGTTGCAGCACTTTTTTTGTACATGGTGGATCTCATCTCATAACAGTTGATGTGTTTCACAACTGGTTTCATTGCAGGAAAGCAAGTGCACTCTGAAAAAAGCAGGTACTCCATCACACTCAATATAAGAGACAGCTCTGTCTTGTGCTATCATTATAAAAATGGAGTTTACCTCAGTATAGTTGGCATTGCTTTCTTCTCCTAACCCCAACACAGAATGTCTTCATGAGAGTTGGAGGGAGATGGTACTTCTCCCCCCCTCTGGCACCTCAGTAGATGTTTGGGATCTGCGTTGTCATCTGGTTAACAACAGCACCAGCATAAAACAGATTTGCTTCCATTGAACAGAACCTATAAAATTAGACTTTGTTTTCATTAAATCTGTTATTTGGGTTCATAGCATGATGGATGATGACTAATTCTAGTGCAGCTGAAATGATAATTTTAAAAGACAGTGAACCACAACAAAGGCAAAAAAGCTTGTGTGGAAGACATGTTTGTCTTTGTGGCAGGAGTTGCGTAAAAGAACAGTATATTCATGCATGACAGCATCCTTTTCAGAGGGAAAAGGCAGGAAGATTAAATAGAGTGGATGTTACAACATGTGTTTAATGTACTAAAGTAGGCTCCTTGCCTCAGTAACATATACTTTGATGAGAAGAATTTGAGATCATTTCAGATGATAGAAGGTGAAATGTTCATGGCAGAGACTACAAAGCAGCGACCTTTCTTTTGCAGGTGCTTGAGCGTCAGTGTTTATTAGTCATACATCACAGGAAAATCCATTTTGGTAATGTAAATAACTGACTGTACATTCACAAAAGAAAAGTAAAGTTATAAAATCAAGATGTTGGTTGTAGCATTGCTCTGTGGTACATCTAACATGCTTTCCAGTTGGAATGGAGGTTCTGGCATTTTTTTAGTTTCAGTCTTACATGTACTAAATTAGATGAAACACATTGCAACTTTTTGTGCAGAGTTATAACATCTCATTTATATAAAAAATTAAGAGCCCAAGGACTTGTATTGACTGTTTAAATCATTTTTCTACCAGTATGTATGTGTAGCAGACAAGTACAGTGCATTAAATTAATTGGTCATGCAAGGTGCCAATCATTTCTTCTCTCTGATTATCAAAAGAGTGCCTTTCTTTCCTGCCTAATCTATTTGCAGAAAAAAAATATATATCCAGTTGTATCTGTTCTGTGCAGTTGGCCACAGAAGTTGTAAGGGGATTAAAAAGCCCAACACACATGAACCAATGTGATATCCCTGTGTCACTGGTGGAATAGACTTTGGTATCATTCAGGAGGGGATGGCAGGCTCTGATATCCTTCTAAAACTTATTATCCAAAAAGGTGTGTTATCAGCCTGAAAGAGGAAAAGAAATTCACAGTATTCATTGGCCACCAATGTTTATAAAAATAGGACCTTGAACAGTCAGTGTGTGTTTGACCTTTGACTTCCAGGGAATTCCTGGCAGCTTTGTACAACCAAGGGACTGTTTACACTGGATGTACGAGGTATTCTGAGATTTGTCTCTGATACTGAGAAATACCAGGAGTTACTACGTAGGTGATTCAGATTAAATGAAAGAACAAAATGCCAAAAGAGACTTCAATGTCTATGTAAAATTTGTAACACCCTCCTTCAGAGTCAGGTAGCTCCATCTGCATCCACCTGGTAGAACCTATGGGTACCTTTTGCAGATAGCTACATTTACCTGCATATATTTTTATAAAGTAAATACAAAAAAAAACCCATATACATACACACATGTATATATTTATTTCAGTAATTGAATTGAGAACATTTGTGAGGGATGAAATTAGACCTTGCTTCCAAAAAAATCTCTTTTTAAATCTTACAGCTTTGTTATGGTAGTATGTTTTATGTTACGTGAATTACGCTCTTTAATGTGAATATCTGGAAGATACATTCACCATCGGATTAAACTTGCATTTTGGAATGTCCACAGAAAAAGGATCAGCAGAGCTGTAATAAAAAACAGGCATTTAGTAAATTTTTTTTCTGACACATCTGTGAGCAGTAAAGAGACACAGGGTTTTACCAGCCCTGAACATTCAACTGTAAGTGAAACTTTACAACTGCAGTAACAACAGTGCTGTGAAAACATTCACTGGATTGCCACAAACTCTCTACTTACTACTGAAATCCTTAGATAAATATTGAATGAAATTTCTTATTGCAAGGCATGGCAAAGGAAAACAAACACACTTTCATATCCACTTTTTTCGCCTCCAAGGTACATCAGGTGACACGGAGGCACGTTAATTGAAGTTGATTTTTAAAGGCTTGATTTCCAGGCTCTGAGTTGCTACAGGTGTATCTCTCTTGTGGTTACTAGGAGTGAAGGACTGAGGTTGTCAACATAGCATAAGAAAACATCATGAATACACAAAATCTGTGTATGTGGCCACATACAGCTTCTGTATTTTTCTCTTTAGCTTAGCATCTCACAAATGCTGACAAGTTAATTTAAAAATTGGGGTCTGTTTTGTGTTTTGACAGTATTAGAAAAGGATGTTTATAAGAGAGGCTTTAAAAGATGCAGACATTCCCTTCAGCTCTGCATGTCTAGGTAAACAAGGTTTTTTGCTTCATAGAACCACAGGATCATTTAGGGTTGGAAAAGACCTTTAAGATCATCAAGTCCAATCATTAACCCAGCACTGCCAAGTCTACCATGAGGAATGCTGTCTTATTTATCTTTGTGTGGATTTTATTTTCTGTTTGGTTTTGGTTTTTTTCTGTTTAATCACATCCTCTGAAAATATTTTCAGCATTTCAGAATTGCAGTAAATTTTTTTTCTGACACAGGATGAAAATAACACTACAAAAAGAAAAGCCTGTACTGAAATACCGATATGAAAAGGTTTCCTGTTTTATTGGTTGTGTTAGTGCCATCTGAACTTGCAGAATTGAATCCAAAGCGACTCTGTCCATGAAACAGTTTCTGTATTCTTCTCCTTTTGTCCTTGAGAAAACCGAAGTATAAGAAATTTACCAGAATGTTGATGCTGTGCCCAGAACACTTAAATTCACTAAATGCCAGGAAAATCAGATATGCATATCAGCAATTGGTCAGATGGTAACACAGTTCACTGTTTTCACCAGTGAGACACACTGCAGTGAGTGTCTTTTTTGGGAAGACCTTTGGATAATATCCACGCCATAGGGAGTTCACCATAGTGTGTGCACGCCAGGTTGAACAGGATTTAACACAGATACTGTTAGGCTGGAAGCAAGTCATACAGTGGCAGAAAATATGGTCAGAAATAGGCCATAAATGTCACTCTGTGCATAATGGCTTTGGATTTCTGAAGAAGTCTAAAGGGTTTGGCTTGTTAATGGCCACTGAAAGCAGAAGTGTGTATGAGAGACAGGGATCTGAGCACCGCCTCACAGGCCATGATGAGATCTCTGCTTTGCGTTGGAAGTGCCAGCTCCAAGTTCAAAATGAAACACTGGCCTCCACAAAATTCACCCTCCCCAAGCACTCAGCAGACAGCCCCTGGCACACATCCACTTTGGGCAAGCCTGGACAGGTCGTAGTAGAGAAAACTCTTGTTTTCTGGCCCCAGCAGCTGGTAACTGCAGTTTGAAGAGGTCGCATTTGTTCCAGGGCTGACATCATGGAGCCCATGTGGTACACCAGGTCAGTCTGCTGTTCAATTTCTGGAGTGATGTTGCTTGTAGAAGGGTTAGAACTTGAAGGGAGTAGTGAGTGGGAGTGCTAGAAATAATGTTAGCTGGCTTTCTGAGGGACGAGTACCTCCAGAAGAGGTCCTTCAGTGTCTCTGGGTCCTTTCCAAGCTCCAGGCTTGGGACATCAGAGTTGCATACCTTGACATCAGCATTGTTTACTTCAGGAACAGACAAGTAATGTGCATTCTAGAAATTGAATTAACATTTTTTCTGCATTTAGCAGCAAGTGCTGCAAAGTGGGCCAAAACCTATACACGTGCCTATGGGCAGTGCATTCTTCAAAACAGGCATGGGTTTTTTTAAGTGCATTGCCCACGGGTGTCTGTCATTCACAAAACCATTCACAATAATGGGCTCAGTATTTATCATAACAGCAAGAGCAGAGACCAGAGGTACTAAGGGTTCACTGACCCAGATGTCACTAAATGAATGAGCAAGGCCCAGCAAAAGGGTAGAGGTTATTGTGATCTTCTCACCCAAGGGTGTACTCTGGTTCTTTCTGCTCTCCTTGCCTTCCATATTACCCACCAGTTTTCACAATCATGCTGTTCCTTAGAAAATGTGATTTTTCAGGGCTCTGGAATAAGTGAATTTTAGTTTCTTTGGCATCCTGCCTATCTGCAGTGTATAGTTACCAACCCCTAGATCAGGTTCCAAGTGCAGGATCACCCGCCTCCTGGATTGCTCCTGCTCATCCTGCACTCAAAAAATATAGCAGTCAATTGAATAAAACCTTGTTTTGAAAAGCAATTTTGCATTAACATTAAGGGAATATAAAGATCCTAAAGTGAGGTTATGTT
The DNA here is from genome assembly GCA_013399225.1 of Rhipidura dahli. Taxonomy (NCBI): domain Eukaryota; kingdom Metazoa; phylum Chordata; class Aves; order Passeriformes; family Rhipiduridae; genus Rhipidura; species Rhipidura dahli. Next base: position 105,700 of record VXAC01000617.1, on the reverse strand, counting down.
TCGTTTAGTTTGGATGAAGACAGCAACTCTATAATGTATTTTTGTTAACATTTCCACATTAAGTCTGTCAGAATATCAGGCTAATTTTGAAGATTTGTAAGCAATTATGTGGTGATGATAGGATAAGTAAAATGTGTGACTAAACTTGTTTGGTCAATAAAAAGAGGGGATGAACTCTTCTGTTTGGTTTCCAGGTAGGTCAGAGAGAAGTAATTGCTGTGTTGCTCAAATTAGAAACCAGAACAGTTGTTTTGGTGTGTTTAACCTCAGCCACAGGCAGCACATACTCACAGTAACCTCCCCATTTGCTTATGAATAATACCTCATCAAAGAGCCAACTGGCCACCATTTTATTCTGAATTCTAAAATACAGCATACAATTAGTAACATCAAAGAGACCACTCAAGAAACTAAGGCTGGCCCTACCTACCGCATGCAGAGGTTGTGTTTCTGTTAAATCTAGCTTCAGGTGGCGATGCTGAGTTTGCTCCAGAGAGGCTGCCTCAGCTCACAGTTTCTCTGACCAGAATAGTCCTTAGTTCTGAAAAATTTTTCATTTACCTGAGTGATTTTTGCATGTTATTGAAAAAAAATTATTTCTATTCACCGATATCCTAGCTTGACGCAGTTCACTTTCTTGTTTAAAATGGGAAAAATGAACATTATTCTGTACTTACAGCATTGTTGTTTTATCTTCATGCAGAAGAGCCCTGCTTTGCAGTGTGCCAAGCATGTCTTGACTGTCTAGGAGGATGACCTCCCTTTTCAACCCTTTGCGTGTCTGTGCAACCAAGAAAACAACACCCTCCTTGCTAAAACTGAAGTGGAGCTAAACACCTGCTGCTGCTCATTCTTTTTAAGCTAGCTTTAAAACTGTACCACTACATTCACCAGCAGCTCAGAGTTTCTGAAGGCAAAGGCATTTTACAACATTATTATAGTGAAGAATACTTTTGTGGTGTGTGAATGAGTTTTATTTTTAGATTAAGAGTAAATGGGTGCTGGCATCTATTAGATGAACATAAAAGTGAAAGAGACTAAATATTTTGTAGTGCTGCACCTACACTTGGCAATAGCAAGACACGAAGAAACTTCCCAGCTGGTGTATAACTCTCATGGAGTCCTGGCTGCTTTTAGAATTCCCTGTAGATTTGTCAGTCAGAGCTCTGGGAAGATTCAGAGATACTCAGTACATATTCTCCCAAAATTTTTAGATAAACAGGAAATTGTTAGAATCTGTGGCAAAAAGGAATACAGTAACAGTACAAGGAAACTCCTGTAGGCTGCATGGATGTTGAAAGGCACGAGAAACCATGCTTTAGAAAACTGGTCTTTAATAATGTGTGACAAAGCTATGGTCAATCCCTAGTCAGTCAGATGTCACTGGCAAAATTCCCATTTAATTCAACTACTTAAAATAGATCTCAAAGCTGAACATAAAAAAATTGAGGTATATTTTGGAAAAGCACTAAAATGTACTTTATATTAAGTACTGTGTATTAACTGATCCATCACTGTTTCAAGTCTCTCCCAAAACAAGTGTTTTGTCCATACTTGGGTGTCCCCAGGAAGAAGAAAAGTCATAAAACCAACTGATAAGTGTGTTAAAGTGACACCTTTTTTCCCTGGTGTGGTCGTTTTTGGATTCCCTTGCCAACTCTCTGCTATTTGATTTGGGTATTCCTCCATGACCTAGATTTTTGTGTTCAGCAAACACAAAAGAAGGACCAGCTTTACCCACTCATCTCTGGAATGTTCTTTTAGCCCAGCTGGTAACTTGGGAAAGAAGAAGCTCCAAAGAGAAGGTTCAGACCCAGTAGTCCTCTAGCCTGTGGTGTGGACCTGGGATCTAAACCCATAAGTAACAAGTTTTGCTACTTTTCTGAAATTTTGAATTTAAGAGGAGATATTTATAGGAAGGAACTTTCTTGCTTTTCTACCTGGAAATCCTTCCAGCTTCCCCTACCAAAACTTTAAGGTAGGACGAAGTGCCAGAAGACTATGCCAGACACCCAAACAGTGCTTTTAAGTCTATAAAGGAAAAAATTAAAGGCCTCTGGCTTGAATGGAGAGGACTGGGAGGAAAAAAAGAGAGGTGATAGATTTACAAAGTAAATGCAGCCCTATATAAGTGACCTAAATATAGACAAGCATTTCATGTTTCCTTTTATAAACCCTGTGAACTTCTGAAAGCACTGAAGTATTGAAGTGGGTTTTTTTTTAAAACGTCCACGTGCTTGAGTTTAGCCATTTAGCCCATCCCTTTTTGTGTGCCAAGCCTGAGTGGAGGAGAGCTGCCACCTTGGAAAGGATGCTTGGCCAAGCCAGTCCCCAACCCATAACTGGGAGCAGTCGTTTCTCCCAGATGCCATAATTGCAGGAAATAAAATCAACAGGAATGTTACACGATTGTGTGTACATACCAGTCCTCTAAGTGACTTATTTATAGTCTGAGCCGTAATGTCTCTTCATTAAAATCTCACAGAAGTCGTCGTCCCCTGACTCTTAAGCTGTACAATTCCATTTAATACCCTCTTGCTCAGAAGTCAGCAGCTCTCCAGACCCCGTTACACAATGCAAGTTATGGCAAAAACTCAGCCTCGAGCTCCCATCGCTTGAGTTTCGCCAGTATCGCTGCTGGGGATCAGGGCACAGCTCGGGGGCACTGTTTGTTTTCCATGCAGGAAAGTCCCATGGCATTCCCTGCAGCGGGCTGAGCCGGGGCAGTGGCGGTTGTTGGCAGAGCTGGGGCATCGTCAGCCAAAGCACGTCGTACATCACTGTCCTCGTTCACAGCCAGGGAATGTGAGCAGCAAAGGGGAAGGGGTTTGCAAAAGCTCTGCCTGGTTTTTGGTAGCTGTGCTCTATTGAAAGTGAAATACCAGGATTTGGGGATAGCTGGGAAGGCAAAAAGGCATAAATGGCGCTTGGGATTGGATTTTAAATTATTCAAGCATGTAGCTGTTGTTCATGTCGGGCAGGTACTGAGAGGTATTTAAAGGCTGTTGTAGTCAATCAGAGTGGAACACTTAAATACCTTTCAGAGGTTAATGTCAGAGTTCAAGAGAAGGATTTCAGAGACACTGAACTTCACCTCCACAGAGCAAATGTTTTGGAAGCTTTTGTCTCGAGGTCAAGTTGAGTGATGTGCCTCTTCAGGCAGGCATCCAGCCCCACACCTGTACCTGGCACCTGCCAAATCTGCCCAGTCAGTTAGTCAGTAATGGACACTGGGCTGGTGCTCCCTTTTGAAATCCTACACTGGGAGGTTCCCTCAGGAATTTGCAGATTGGACATGTGACACCATGAAACACCATCAACTGCTACTCTGCCTTTCCTTGAAATGGAAAATGTTTCCTTGAAATTTCCAAAATGTTGTAGGAGGGGGAGGTTTGTTTTTGTTTTGTGAGTTTTTTGTGAAAGTGGGCCAAAAGTTTATGTGTAGGGAGAGGGTTTCCTTGACTCTCAGTTTATTAATAAAATCTTTCTTAGTTTTTTGGTACCAGTGACAAGTCCTACATTTCAAGCAGGGCAAAAATATCTCTAATGTTATCTTTGTGGTTCCCTTTTCTTTTAGTTACGATGTACACTAGAGGATTCTTCCAAGATTTTTCAAGCTTCTAAATGCCTACAAGAGTTGCTGTTAACTTACCACAATGCTCTGCCAGCCATCTGTTGTGGTTTATATCATTAAATATCAGTAGGGGCTATGTATTACAGAACAGGGAGAAAAGCTCTGACATAATAGCACTTGTCTCCCAGAGGAAACGATGGAGAGCCAGAGGCTACATCTTTTTGGACATTTATAGCAGCTCATACTGAAGTGTAGGAGCTCATACTGCAGGGCATTTTTGCAATCCTGTCTGTGCAACCACAGAGGTCTTAAGTCTTCCTGGTTCTTAGAGGGCTGAAATCAGGATAAAATCTGTAGACCTTTAAGAGTAAATTATCTCTTTCTAACTTTAGAGCACAATATTTTCCCATAATAAATTTGCATTGCAAATGAAACTGCTTGAAATATCTGGCTCCAGAAGTAGTAGAAAGACTATACCTTTTATGTATTTGCATTTCAATAGCACCTGAAATATGTTGCAGGTCTTCTGTTTGCATGTGGCTCTCTTGGATAATCAGAAACCCAATAGCCAGAGGAACTGCATTTTAAGGGAACAGTTCACAGCAGGGTCATGAGATTATAGAAGATTTCACAGGGACTGACTGTTGGAAGAATTGCAGCCAGTCTGGGCTCGTGGAGTAGCTCTGCATGTTTTTGTCTCTGCATGGTCTGCTTTTCTGTGTGTTACCCAAAGGAAGAGCCTACTGAAGGTTTTCTCCTAAATAGTCTTAGCATCTGACTTTGCAAATGCCACTTTATTTCTTCCGCTGCAGTGCATATGGAGTTTTTCTGGGGTTTGTCCTGTCTTCCCCAACTTCTCCAGCTGGAACAGGCATGGCAGGTAAAAAACAATTAGCAGTGAAGTAGTGTACAAAACACCCTTAGCAACTTGCAGTTAACCCCCAGTTATTCACCAGTCCAGACTTTTGCATTCAGTGTCCTGCGGGAACAAAGGAATAACCCAGCCCATAAGAAAGAGTGATTAAGTTGGAAGCCCAGAAAATTATACTTCTCCAATTCAGTGCAATTCCTAAGGATGTGTTGAGACAAGGAACCATGGATTGCCAGTGGGCATGTTCATACACAGTGATACCGAGTATTTTGTTCAGACATGCCTAAGGTCATACTGATAACAGAATATTTAAATCCAGTGACTGTGCTCTATGACCAGTATACATGGTGTTTCACATTCAGAAATATTTTAGCTTGCTTATTGTTGGTATGACTTCTTTTTTTTTTGTTTATAACAGTAACCAGAAACGAGAGTCCAGACTTTAAGTCCAAATACTTTGTGTCTCATCGCAAATCATGTCACGGCTTGTTTTTTGTGAAGGGAGTGTTTCTAAAAGTAATAGCCAAAAATGTCAATTTCCTTTACTAATATTTGCCCAAAATAGATAAAAGTCCTTTAAAAAGATAAATTAATTAAAAATATTAGCCTTCCATTTTATTTTTAGCAACTGACATTCTGTTATTAGGTGCCCAGTGTGCTCAGAGATGCTCTAGAGTACCAGTTTTTAAGACTTTCCTCAACATGGCAGGAAAAATTATACACTGCACAGATAAGCTCCAAAAATGCTGTGCTTCATCTGTGGGTACAATCCATTACTACTTATTATCCATCTTTATTTTGTTCCTGTACTTGGTTACTTCACTGATTCCTTTACTTTGTCCTCATTAGTACCCAGAAACGCATCCTTCATGAATGTCACCAGTGTTCTTTGTTATCAAACACAGATGTGAAGAAACCACTGAGATTTTCTTGATACTTTTTTCAGTCATTGGAAATTTCTTTGTTGTTCTCTTTGGTCCTGGTCCAGCACTGTAGGAGTTGGCGAATGTCTTTCCACCAACTTCAATGGGATTTGAATCTTGACTTTAATAGTTCCACTAAATTCATTTCATTTTCAACCTTCAAGTATGTCTCAGATTTATTTTATTTTAAAATTAATTATGTTTTGCTGTTGGACCTTCATGGATTTTATATATTTTTGAATACTGACTTTATTCCATCAGTTGCTTCTTGTAAAATATAAACGCTGTTGGAGTCCTTTACCCGTGCACTTACTCTCCTGCTCTCTCATACTCTTTCAGAATTCTGTTTTTACTCAGCTAGCAATAAACTACTTACAGTCGCTTCTTATGGGGGTTTAGTTTTAAGTTTCACTCCCCAGAAGTATCTGTATTCCTCCCAAGCCAACTCCACCACCTCTTTCAGCTTCAACAAAACTTGTTTGCTGTGCCTCTTTGCCAGTACACATTGCAGATTTCTTTCATTAAAACAGATTTCATTTCATCAAATCAGGCCATGTATTCACAGCCATTTCAGACAGTGAACTTTTCATAGAATTATAGTGTAGCCAGGGCGGAAAGGGACCTTAAAGATCATCCAGTTCCAACCCCATGCCATGGGCAGGGACACCTTCCACCAGACCAGATTGCTCAGAGCCCCATCCAACCTGGCCATGAAAACTGTCAGGGATGGGGCATCCACAGCTTCTCTGGGCAACCTGTGCCAGTGCCTCACCACTCTCAGAGCAAATAATTTCGCCCTAATATCAAATCTAAACTTTCTCTCCTTCAGCTTGAAGCTATTTCTCCTCATTCTGTCACTACATGCTCTGGTAAATAGTCTATCTGGAAGGCCACAGTTAGGTCACCTCAAAGGCCTTTTTTTTCTCCAGGCTGAATAATCCTAATTCTCTCAGCCTTTTTCTCACAGGAGAGGTGCTCCAGCCCTCTGATCATCTTGGGGGACCTGCTTGGACTCATTCCAACAAGTCCATGTCCTTCCCATGCTGGGCACCCCAGATCTGGATGCAGCACTGCAGGTGGGGTCTCACTGGGGCAGAGCAGAGGGACAGGATCACCTTCCTGAACCTGCTGGCCTGTTGCTTTATAGGTGCACCTCTGTGTTGTTCAGTAAGCCAGATCTCAGCAGTGCCCAAGACCAAATGCAGAGCGAGAGCAGAAGGACTCTCTGCTGCTAACAGCAGGAAAAGGTTATCCCCTCTGACTCAGGTCATATAATGTCACTTGTTCATGTTAGGAGGGGTTGGCAAAGGCATTACTTTGTTAGTTTTGGTTGGATTTTTTTTTTTTTCACTTTGAAGGACCTGGAGAAGAACTGTGATGTTACACAAGATCTGAAAGTACAGGCTGTGCCAATAAGGTGGCAGGAGGTAGAAAAATGGGTGGCAAAGTCAGGTATGAGACAGCCAGCATTTCCCTAAAAAATTGCACCTAGAGGAGAAATAACTGCCAGCAGCTTAGCGTTAGAGGAAAAAATAAATTGGCCTTGATCCCAACTCTAGTGGACACAGCACAAAACCCACCATGATTTTTGCAGGTTTTGGTACTGCCCTTCATAAGGGGAAAAGCTTATGGCAAAGGACGTATTCACTCACTCTTCCATGCCATGGTTAGGATGAATCAGTGAAGCCCTAAGGGGGGATCTGGCTGCTGTTACCCAGGCTTTCTCTGCCCTGTCTAGAAACAGGGCAAATTATTTCATTCTCCAGTGCTTTCAGCCCTGTATCATCCTTGAGCAGGAAATGATTACAAAAATGGAAAGTAGTTTGCCATTAACATGGCAGTGATTATCTGACAACCAGACTCGGCATCTATTGAAGTCAAAGAGAAAAAAAAAAAAAGCATCAGCTTCCAAGGGCTTTGGCTCAAGGCCTAGGAGAACCTCTTCACATTTCTGAGGATTGCTAGGCTACTGAAAAATAATGTACGTACAGTGCTTCAGTGTACATATGTTGCTTTGATTATTTCATGGATATCACGTGCTTTGATGTTGGAGGCTACATAAAGACCGCCAAAAAAGATCTGTTAACTAATGACTGTTTATGCTGAAGTAGGCAAATGCTGAAACTGAATTTGGCCTTTCTCCCCTGGGACGGAATCCAAATAAATGTCATGAAGTAACTGCACAAACAGCACTCACTGGAAAAAAAAGGTCTTTGTTTCACTAATAAGCTCTTTTAAGGAACAATGGATACAGTTTCTCAGTTTTCTTTGCATCTGACAAAATAAAGCAGGCAAGAATTCTATTTTAAGGCCGTTTGAATGAAAGCAATGAAAATTGGTTTGCTTAACAAAGGTAACTTGACTAACTGTTTGTTGTCGTTAGGAAGATGTGAGAACCCCTATGAATGTTCCTTAATTCCTGAAAGAATTGCGTGGCCATGGAGGTTTGCTTGTTTGCTTGTCTGGTGAGGGCAGTTGGGTTCCAGCACATCAGGCAGATTTCACGGGCCAAAATACACCCAAGAGCTGTAAAGCAGTCAGGGGATGCTGATGCTCAGGAATCTACAAGAACATGGGTTTTGTAGGGAAGTTACAATGGCATTAATTTACTTGGGATTCTTACTGAACTGCAGGTTGGGTAGCTGTTTTCTGTAATTCTTTAGTATCTTTCAATGTCTGTGCTCCCACTCTGGGGAGAAATGCCCTTTTAGTTGAACATCTTGGAGCCAGATTCCTCCTGATGTCTGGGTAACTCTGTCTGGGTAACTTACATACTGGAGGAGCTGTTTGAGCCATGGATAGACTTCTCCAAAGCCAGCTATGCCACCAGAAAAAGTTCCAGTCTTTAGCTAAAGGCTGCTGCCCTCTCCATCTACTCACACCACTTGTGTAGGAGCTCCCTCATTTGTTTTGAGCAAAAATCTCCATTTGTTTTGCTCATCATTGGTCTGTACCAGGATAACAGGCTCAGCCTGAGGCTGTGCCATGTAGGAAGTGTTCATACAAACTGTTCAATGAGCACATCAGTGGGGGTGATCCTTAATGAGGAGAGCATGGAATGGTGCTGAGCAGCTGAGAGTAGTAACCCCTTCCAACTCACAGCAGGGTCCCAAAGAGGACATCTGTTCATGGCTTCTGTCTGCAGCTCCTTTGTAGGTCTGACCAAAGTGCTTCTGGCAAAAAAAAAA
>VXAC01000617.1:10197-97095 GCA_013399225.1 Rhipidura dahli | reverse complement strand
AAAAAAAAAAAAAAGGAGAGGGGAAAAAAGTGTTGCTTTAAATGTGTTCTGTAGGGAAATGCTAATTTGGAAGAAATTTGAACAAAAAGTGAAATGGTGCCTCTTGTGAAGGAACTGGTACTTTATCCAGTGAATTCAGTGAAGCTGGGACTTAACACAAAAACATCTGGTTCAAGATTTCTCACGGAAAACTCCTTTTGAATTGACATTTTAATTCGTAGATTTACATGTTTTTCATGACAAAAGAAAATTGGTTTCTTCACTTCTAACACCTACCACTGTTCTGTTACAAATAAAACAGGAGCACGCTCTACTCCCACTCAGCCTATAAAGACTTCAGCTCTAAATCCTTACTGTAGATTTTGGCCCTGGCCATTTAAATGGTAAACTACATTAAAATTGATGGATATGACTGTAGCCTGCAATCTGTAGGGGTGGAAAACCTCATTTCCACATGGCTCATCTGCTGTAAAATATGGAGAACAAGATGATTACTGCCTGCTTTTTGCAGCACAGGAGACTTGCCCTTGCTCACACACTCAGTTTGCTGTCCACCAGCTCCCACTTAGTGCTTCAGAACCCAGCCCTGATGTGAATGCACATCACTGATTAGCTACATTATTTCTATTTCTTAAAATAAACACATTACAGTGGGGCAAAATTAATGTTTTGCTATTTGTGTTTAGCTCAGAGCACTGTAATTTCTGATTTCTTTGCCCTGTAAATATGTAATAAAAACCCCCAACTTGCAGAATACATACTCTTAGTTACCATATTTCAATAAATATCTCTCAGCAGCTTTTCTATGTCAAATAATTTGACAATTTGTTGGTGTAAGACTTTATCAAGGGAGTTTCAAACAGTGTGGAGTAGATTCCCCCCCTCAAACTGTACAGCTTCTCCACAATTACCCCTGTGTGTTGCTTAAAAAACATTTTCAGAGCAAACTGCATAGTCCATATTTAAAGCACACCATATCTTATTTCTTCAAATGGGTGAAAAACATGGACCTTAATGAAGGCATAAATCCTTGGTGTTTAATCTTTCTAAAGAAATGCAGTAGTATTTGCACAGGGAGGAAATTATGAAAAAAAAAATCAGTAACTACTGAAAAAGCACAGAATATCTCAATATCACCATTTATATAGACATCAGAAGCTGTTTGCTTTATAGTAAAGAATACAAGAAACTGACTTTTATCTCCTTCCCCACAGATTTCAGTAAACAGTAGTCTCAGAATGAAATTGTCTTCAGTGTCAACTGTGAAACCATGCTATGATGGCATAGTCATAAGGATGGTTCCAGCTTCAGTATAGCTCTGCAGAATAAGCAAGAAATATCTTATAAGTAGGGCCTGTTAAAAGAGGAAAGGGCATAATTTAAGGATCAGCATATAAATAAGTTGTAACTCTTTTTTTGAATCTATATTGCTTTTCCTAAATGTACTAAAACTGTAAAGTAATATCAGTTGAAAATTGCAGCAGAATGATTTGTTTTCATAGTTCATTTATAGTTAATTTCCTGTACTAGTAGTACAGGGAAAATGATTTAGCAGCAAGTCTAGTGTGAATTCCTTACAAGAAACCAAAAGATAAATAGCTTACTCCCCACTGCCTAAAGGCTTGAGAGTGCGGATGAACTGAATTAATAAAATCTTTGGAGTCTTTGTGTGCTCCAGTATGGAAGGCATGAAAGGTATTCCTCCACTGTGTAGTTTATTTTCTGTACATGTTCTCCAAGAAGGCAGCCTAGAGATAGTACAGGACAAATTACCTTCAGCTTTGAGAATCACAATCTGCTTTTAAACTCTCTTCAGGTGCAGCAGAAGGGTGTGTGCCTCCTACCCTCTGCCTGGGGAAAAACCAAAGGTGCCCCTGCACAACTAAGATATTTGGCAATCAGATGCGTGCAGAGAGGGCTTCAGCTGTGCTCTTTCTGTTCCTACAGAGATATGTGGTGTTGTGCTCCGTGTACATAAGCTCAGCTGTGCTAACTCACCCTCCTAATTTCTTCCTTGGAAGCCAGAAGGGTAATTATTGAGGGGGTCACTCCTGTGTCTGAGTGCTTGACTGCTGTTACACTGAGGTTGTACTGCACTTTCTTTGTCCGTCTCTCAGCTGTTGCTCAGAACTAAGGTGCTGGCAGTGTCCCTTCGAGGGAAGAAAGAGGAGCAGGAAGGGGGTGGGCTTCTCATCAGAACTTGGCAGGGTTTTTATTTTGGTAAAATTTGTCCCTTTCTTAAAACAAACATGTACAGTAGAGTGTATAAAAATACTAAAATACATGTAGGTAAAGATTAAGAGACACAACATGTCCCACTCTTTTCTTGTTGGTAAACTAATCAGACTAGCAAGTACATTTTAATGGTTCATGGCTAGTCCCCACTTTTCCTGCCCTCCAGCTGTCTGCTTTTGAATAACCATTTGCATTTCCTCCCAAACATCTTCTAATAAAAGATCTAAATCTGACTGGTCCTGAGGTACTTTGACTAGAGAGGACTGGACTGAACCTGCTGACCAGCTGCTGTTACAGCTCTGAAAAACAAATAAATTCACCTCCCACTCATTTACTCCCACACATTTTCTTTCATCAGTTACAAATGGAATGGTCTCAATTATGAAGATCAGAGGAGTTACATGATTAAGGCTGCTTCTCTATTTCATTGATATCAAAAAGTAAAATTACGCTTTCTTACATAGTTCACAAAGCTTTTCTATACTGGAATATATAAATCTAAGTTTAAATACTCAAATCAAAACATGAAGCAAGCAAATACACCACTGTAACAAGGTACTAAAACTTTGTTGTTCATTTTGTAGAGGATAACTTTGGTTCTTCAATACTGTGTATTAAACCAGAGGTTCATATTCTTGACTAACAAAATGCAGTTGAAATTACTGATAAACTGAAAGGTGAACTGATAATAGAACATTTTTCATTGCGTCTGTTCTATTTCATCCACTTGGAAAATAAGGATTGACCAACCTGAACCAAAGAGTTGGGAAGTTTAACAATGCTGGCAGCTCATTTTAAAAGGGTGCTTAATGATGAAGTACATTAAAGGATGTTATTTTTTATCTTGCTGTGGTGGATATTGACCATCAATCTAAGACAGGAGCTCAGTGCTCACCATCTGATCACAATGTGGTTGTGGAAGGAAAAGGCTGAATGTTGAGCTAAGCTAAGTAGCAATTAATTGTGTTTGCTTTTACTCTTTTCAGATATGGCAATTTGAATTATTAGCATATGGGTTCATTGAATGACTGTCAAGATGTTGGCTTAACTCTGAAAGGTGCTGAGAGTTGTAGCTGAGCAGCTGACAAGTTTCACAGTACTGCATTTATACTTCTATAGTACTGCCAAAAACAGTACTCTTGAATGGAATGGAGTAGGATCAGGTACAAGTTTGATGTTGTCCACAGTCTTCACAGGCAGAGATGTCTGAGAAAGTCAGTGAGACTTGGTGTGTGGTTGGATGGGGATAGCAGTCAAGTGAGGAACCTGCTTATGTACCTGCTTGGATGAACTGCTGTCAGTATTTAGTGTGTTTAGCCACATACATGTATATGGTCTTATTAAAATTATGCAAGTAGTTAGACTGTGAGGATAAAGAGGTTTGCAATGAATGTACAAATAAAAAACACTGGCTGCTTCCTCCAAAAACAGATGGCACTAATATTTGTAAATTAATTGAAATAAGTTGACGAGGACTCCGTAGTGAAGGTCAGGGAAACTTAGGCAGGTTTGGATTATCCAGCAGCTGGAGAAGGTTATCTTATTTGCGCTGTTTCTACACATAACCGTAAAATGACTACTGCTGAAATCCATAGCAGCCCTGTTTGTTTATTTTAGAAGTGTAAAACTGACATTTATATTATAGTGGGAAACAATATTGTAATGACTTCCCAGCCAGGAAACAGTGTAATTATTGGACATGCAGGAGCCACCACTCACATGGACAAGATTGGCCTATTTGAAATGCTGGGTATGGATTGCCAGAGGGGCTTGACAAGTTCCCTGCTAAAGGACTCTTAAACACTCTCAGAACAGTCTCATGGATTCCCCATGGATTTGGGAGATGGGAAGCAACGGCTGTGAGTAAATGGCTAGGGAGGTAGTGGTGTATTCCCACAGGGATCTGGCCTGGAGCTTGAGCTGTTCAACGTGTTCATGTGTGATGTGCACAACAGTGAGCTGACAGTATTTGCTAGTGATCCAAGATTATTCTAGCTAATGGCATTTAAAACTAGTTGTGTGCATGACACTGAATGGCTGATGAAATCTAGTGTAAGTAAATGAGAAGCAACACATCCAGAGAGAAACCTTCGTGCCCTGTACAAGGCTTGCACTGAATTAGCTGTTTCCACTGAGGGAAGAGATGAGGAGTCCCTGTAGATGAAAGCTTCCATTCATTCCATTCAGATGCTGTATAGAGAAGAATTAGGAATGACACAGAGAATGAAACAAACATACATAATAAATATTTTACTAATATAGTACAGAACAAATGTAGATTTCTGAAGCAGTGACAGGGTGCAAGGGTGGAAGCCCTGCTTAATCAAGTGTTTGAGAATCTGCCCTGAAGAAAGATCAGGGCTTTGAGCCATGGTGCCTGTACTGACAGGCAAATGTCCCTGGAGTGGCAGAGTTCTCCCTTCTGCCTGTTTTGCTGTAAGTCCAGTAGCATCACCAGAGGGGGCAGTTAGGGTTAGTATCTTCTATATCGCCATAGCAGGACTTGTCAGCAGCCTCTTTTCAAAAGGGATTTCGTGAGATGTAGAATTTGCAGTTCTTGAGTCCATTTATTTAATGGTACATGGGTTCCTGAGCATGTCTTAACTCGTTATTTGACATGACGCATTTATATAAGTTTAACTCTCAGATAGCAGTTTTATTTAACGATATACATTATTTTACAAATACATTTTACACATGCACAATAAACATTTCTATTATTTGTGTATTGAACAGGTGATGGTGGGCTGAGCAGCTTGGTCACAAGGGCCCAGGCAGAAAATCCCAGGCACTGCACTATACTCAGTACTATTCTGTTTTGCCCTGGAACACCACTTACTTGGAAAACATTTTTCTCAGCAAAATTTCTGAATTACTTCTATTTAAATGTTTTTTGATTTTGTTGGGTTTTTTTGTTTGGTTGGTTGGTTTTTTTTTGCAGTAAGTGTCCAACCTGCCTTTCTGTGTAATACCATTCTGTGCCAGCTAAACACTCCCCTTGCAGCCCTACCTAACTCAGCTTTCCCATTCCCTCCTCATTTGTGCTTTTCTAAACACTGATTAGAACCCTCTGGAAACACCAGGTTTGGTGAGCATTGAAATGGTTCCTTTTGTGTGTGTGTGTGCACTTGAGCACATGTAGGTGTGGAGGGGAAAGGGGGCACAAGTTTATTCTCTTAACAAGCAGCATTTGGGCTCAGTTTTATCTTGAGCACCCAGGAGAGCTAGTAGCTGCAGGAGTTTATCACATTGCTGGTATGTTTATAGTATAGCATGGAAGGTGCTTTATTAGTGCCAATTACTCTATTAATACTAGTAATTAGGTTTTTTATACCCTACATTCATTTTATGTTCTTCATAAGAAAATGTAATCAGTGCAGACTACCTTAACTTTCAAGTGTCTAAATGTGGTTCATTCCAAGGGTTAACCATACTTGTAGTTTACTGTATTAGTCCCAGTTGTATTTGACATAAAAATGTTTTTATAGCACAACCAAATACCAGCATATTTGCGGTTGCAGTCAGATGTTTTTAACTATATTGGATATAACCCACAATGGTTTCAGAAGATATTTCCATTGTTTCAGCCAGATTTAGAGAGGCTGGATTAAGCTATGGCCCAGTGGTGTTTACATATGTGAGTATCAGTCTTAAAGGGCAAAGAATATGATGTTCCATAAACCTTTATACAGAAATAAATACCTCGCAGCAAAAATGTTTTTCTAAGATCAGTTACTATTTCAACTATAATGACCTGCTTGGAGAAGGTCAGGGGCCAAATTCTTCTCTCATTTACACTGGCGTAAATCCACAGTAATGTAAGTGCAGGATTTGGGCTTGGGAGTTTAAAATTTTGGAATTAATTTTCCCCTGACCCACAACATTTAATGCAATCTATTCTGTTTGAGCTGTTAATTTAGCAAACTATTCCATGGATAAGATCCTGATAAACTACATAACATGAGAAATAAATTCAGTCAGATCTTCAGGGCAGAATGTAGTCCTGGGCAGCCCTTGTTTTAATTCTCTCTTTCTAAAAACAAAACTCTCCCAGTGTTGATCTGCCAAAAGGCTTTTTCTGGTTGGAGATGTTACTGTTTAAACAGAATATGTATATGTATTTATGTATGTCAGTAATTTACTGAAGTTTTGATCCAAATTTACAAGTGCACCAGTCCCCAGAAATCCTCAACTCATAACTGCCAATGCAAACACCCCTCAGTCTTTATCAGTCTTCTGGTTGAACCAAAGCTCAGCTCATGTGTGTTCCTAATTTTTGCAGTTCAGTTTCAGTTTTAAAATTTATGGACTTTTCCCAAATCATCTGCAACTTCCAGCTGCAATCAGTATTTCTGTTCTTTACTGCTTGTAGTGAACAGCTTGTTAATGAGAGGTAATTTATTACCAATTTGAACATCAAAAAAATGTTGATATTATGTAAATATGAAGGATAATATTTTAAAATTGCATACTTGACTTCTGTGAGTGCAGTGCAAATCCAGTGTGCGTACACAAAGCATTCTTGAAAAAAGTAGCAAATATTTTATAGCTTAAAACAGTCAATTGTTTAACATAGCTGAACTGAAAACTGGATTAACAGATCCCATGTTAGAAATGTCCCTTGTAGCAACCAGCTATGTGGGACTGAACACACTCCCCCTCAAATTCTATCCACTCACCCACCCCCCAACCCCAGTGGGATGGGGGAGAGCATTGGAGTAAAAAAAAAGTGAAATCCACGAGCTGAGATAGAGACAGTTGAAATGGAAGGGGAAATAATAATAATAACAATAATAATAATGTTAATAATAATAATAATAGAATCTACAGAACAAGTGATGCACAGTGCAGTTGCTCACCACCTGCCGACTGCTGTCCAGCCAGTTCCCCAGCAGTGATTGGCTCCTCCCAGCCACCTTGCCCCAGTTTATTCACTGGGTGTGACATTCAGTGGTGTGGAATATCCCTTTGGCCAGCTGGGTCAGCTGTCCTGGCTGTGTGTCCTCTCAGCTTCTTATGCCTTGCAGCCTGCTCGCTGGTGGAGTGGTGCAGGAAGCTGAAAAGTGCTTGACCTAGTGTAAACACTGCTTAGCAACAACTAAAACATTAGTGTGTCAACATTATTCTCCTCCTAAATCCCAAACACAGCACTATAAGAAAACTAACTACTAGGAAGAAAACTAACTCTATCTCAACTGAAACCAACACAGCACCCATCCCTTATTCTATGCCATTTATGTCATGCCCAGGCCCACACTTTGCAATGCATCCTTCCTTGTCTTTGGATAGATACACGCAGGTATCATTCCCTTTGTCTGTGTGCCATACCTTTAAAGTGTCCATTGAGTTTATTAGTCAAAGGCTTTGGGATTCATCTGTCATAGCAGTCCAAAGGGCAGGAGAACTGATCTGTGGTGTTGGATCATTGCACACTGAAGCCAGTTCTGGTTCTATCACCTTTGTGCTTGTGTGGTTCTATTACTCCCAGAGTTTCTTCAAATTTCACTCTTCATTAATCTGGGCTGTTGATACTGCATGTAGCAACCATAGTAGGGATTACATATATTATTGTATAGAATTAACATCATAAAATTCAAATCATTGGCTATTCCCACCCAGACTCATATCCCCTGAAAGACCGTATCAGACTTCCCCATCCCCCCGCATCACCCACCATGTGCATCCGGGTCCCTGAGCAAAAGCAGTCCCATGGGTGTGTTTGCTTTTGCCTGACAGGAATAACCCAGCCTGTCCTCCCCAACATATTTTTTATGTGCCCTGCAGGGCTCTTTAGTATGTAATAAATTGGACCGGGCATGGCCAGCCCAGCTGGCAGATCCCCTAATGTTGACTGAGCAGGTGGCTTTCCCTAAATATGTATCCCAATGTTTGAATGTCCCAGCACCCATTGCTCTCAGTGTAGCCTTTAACAGTCCATTATGTCATTCCATTTTCCCAGAGGCTGGTGCAGGGTAGGGGGTGCAATGTACCCACCCAGTGTCATGCCCTTTGGCCCAAATGAGCAACGATTTTCATGGAAGAACCCCCTTTTGAGGCTGTTTTCCCTTGCAACTCATGTATCCTACAGGGTCGAGGTTGATTTTCCATTCCACTTCCTTATGAATGATGAAAGATGAAAGGTAATTAAGTACCAATTGAAACATCAAAAACTGCTATAATAGATATTATGTAAATATTAAGGATAATTTTTAACACCTCATACCTGACTCCTGTGAGGGCAATGCAAATCCTTTGTGTGTACACAGGGCAATCCACATTGCTCTTGAAAGAGGAGAAAATATTTTTTTAGCTTAAAATAGTAAATTGATTAACAGATCCTTTGCTAGAGGCGTCTCTTGTAGCAACTAGTTACATGGTACTGTGCACCTCATCCAAATTATATAGGCCAGGCTACACATACACAGAAAATGAAGAGCCAAAATATTCCAAGAAACCAATAAACTCCTCTGCATATCTTCTAACCATGGCTCTTTTACAGCTCAGGAACCTGAAACAGCATCCTCCTTCTTCTAGTGACACACATCTGTAGCTCTTGCATAGCCCAGCCACCTCCTAACATTTCACCCCTTGATGCCAGGACTTCCAGTGTGAATGTGAAGGGAGGAAATGAATCATTTGAAGCACAAAATCATGTTATCTATCATCCTACCAAGAAGATTTTCACATTAATTTTATGAATTCTGGTTGTTGTCCTGTTGATAAGTCAGAAGCACCATTTCTGCTTGTCTTTGGCACTGAGTAACACAGATCTGGCTGAATTTCCCCACTTGACCATGCAGTGTGTTAGTAGATAGCTCCTGTATTAAAACCTGATGTGGTTTTGGATGTGCATTGGATTACTTTCCCTCAAATAACTCTTCCCATCTAATTTGAGCGTTACACAAATACAGTAACAAGTGAGAGGACTTTTACTGTAGTTTTAATTCAACACAGAGCACAATATATATAACTACTGAAAACAGAACCAGAACTTGACAGACTCAGGGCTGGCGCTTCCCTAATCCCGCAGGCTCTGCATTTTCCCTAACGGAAAAATACCCAGGAAGGGATGGGATGAAATGAAATCAAACTCCCTACAGCTCTTTGGAGATGCTGCTGTCTTTGGGGAGTCAAAAGTTTGTCCCTGAGACTTGGAAGGGAGTCAGAATGTTTTTTTGAAGCTCCATGTTGAAAAATCTTCCTTCTTTTCCCCCACCTCGCATCGTGGAAGCAGAACTTACTTCAGAGCCTCGCTGTTGTTTCATGTTCACGCAACTGTGCAAAAGGAAGGGGACTCTGAAAGTTTATGATGGTGTTTGCTATGCTAAGCACCAGATGGATTTTTACCCAGATGTCCTAACAGCTGCTGAAAAGGCATGCCGTAGAAAATTATTGCTTCCCAGTTACACATGCAGTTCCTACATACAGAAAAGACATGGAAAGGCACTGGTGGAGCTAGAGGTTAAAGAAAGCACATGTTTTACTTCCCTTCTGTACCACCTGCTGTGGGAAACTTGGGGCTTTTGTTCTTACCCTTCTTTAGGTCGCTATGGATCACATAGTTCCTTATTTCTTGTTTTCCAACCCCTTATTCTGAAGATCAGGTTTGAGCTCAGACATGTTAGGGAATGCTGCTTGTGGAACCCCTTCTGCATTTCAGTTAGGTCCATTTGCATGCGCTGTTTTGCAAAACGTGTCAGTCACACTTCCACCCTCTGATTTCTGTTACTCCCATTTTGTGACTGGGAGATCCAAATGTAAGTAAATTAAGAAAACATTCCTTTAACTTCAGCTAGACCACAGTTTTACTCTTTGTTCAGACTACATCCAAATTTTACCCCTTTCTTAGAATAAGCTATTACAAGATTGTGCAGGTGCAAGCACCTACCACCAAAGGCAGTACCAAGCATACCAGGCACTTGGCATGCATCCCAACATGTTGAGCAGTACCAGTAGTTTTCCCCTCTTGTGGGAAAGATTGCTTAGAAAATACAGTATTTGAGGTAGAATTAAAAGCTCTGGGAAAGGTTACTTCACTATGGTATGGGCTAAAGAAAGTTGATGCTGGAGGTGTCTTCTTTCTGGAAAGGAAAATATTTAAGGAATGTGGTGTTAGCTGCTAACTAGATATGCAAGCTGTATGTGAAATGGGCAGGAGAATAGGACCTGGTTACGTTTTGCAAGGTGAGTGTGGTTTTGAAGTAGATTATTGTAATCAAATAGATTCGGTTTTATATATAAATACATGTTTTTTCAGTTGCTTGTTTGTTTGTTTGTTTGTTTTATGAGGGGAGGATGGGAGTCTGTGTAGTTTCTTTTTTCTAAGATCCAGTCAGCATCAGGAGCCCATTAGGAGTTACTTAAAGGCATAGAAGGCAGTTACCCTGCCTGAGGAAGCCCACAGCACACAGAAAGCTGTTGTACTGGTAACAGAAAAAGTCTGCTCTCTTAGCACAATGGCTTTTTGCTTTCAGGCTAATCACTTGTTTTTTGGATGTAGTCTGAACAAAAAAATCAATTGCTTTTATTAACCATATACTCAGCTACAATCATTAACTGGGTTAAAAACTCCTATTTTTTTTTGTCCCCTCAAAATAAGTAGTTTGTCCCCTCAAAATGAGTAAAATTAGCAGCTGTACTTAGAATGTATTCTGTTCAATGTGTGCTGTAATTGCTTTTGTTCCTCATCTCATCAAGGTTTTTTTAAAAAAACCAACCATTCCAGTGAAAGCTCAGCCTCCTTAACAGTTGATATATTTCTCTCTTGCTCCATTAGGAAGCTGATCCAGCTTCAGTTTCTGAATATCCTCGTAGTGTCAGTGCACACGTCTTCTGTCAAGTTCAATTAAGAATAGCTCAGATAGCAGTTGAGTATTTTTCCATTGCAAATCATAACTTCTTGACCTTTTCAAAACTTCTTCTGCAGATGTTCCTGTGACGGAGTGTCAGACTCCACTTGGGCATCATTCCCTCATTAATGTGAAAGAGTGTGACTGTGTCTTCTCTTACACAAGCAGCTTTGTTTTGTTTTCTCTGCTGTTACTTGAATTTCATTTTGGAGTGTGCATATGCTCAGATTTCCCCTCTAGCAGCACAGCTGGCTATACCCAAGGGTGTGCAGTCTCGAGTTTACAGCTAGCACTGCTGGGGTGGGGGCAGTGCACTGACGAGGGAAAGGGAAAGAAGGCAGTAGCACAGCCTTAGCAATGTGAAGATCGTGGATTTATTTTGTTTAGATGTATATACCTCAGCAGCTCGGTCAGACTAATAAGCCAATGGTAATGCTGTGCTGTAGTTAGGGTGTAATGATGCTGTTTCCAGTGGATAATTACAGCTTATTTATGAACTGCCAAACCTGACCAATTTGCTTACTGAGACCCCCTCGGCAGAAGTAGCCACGTGTGTGCAATAGGCCAGGTATATTAACTCCTGCTGTACAGTGGAATTATTCTGGGCCCTGTGCTATTTTTTCTGATTAAAGGTGTTGATAAGTATTGATGCAAAAAGACAGACCTTCACTGTAGCTGAGCTGAGCCCAGGACCCGCTCCTTGCAGGAGGACATTACCAGCTGGCAAATGACAATGTGCCTCCTGGATTCTTACCTCTTAGAAATGACCCTGCATCTTGTTTGGCAATGTCTGCTTCCTGGTGTGCACTGCTCCCTCATGCCTGCTGCTTCTGGGAAGGGATGCCCAAGCCCTGCTCAGATGGGAGGCTGCTAGGGATCCCCAGGTGTCAGCTCTGGGGGGTTCCTCTTGTCAGCAGCCTAATGAGTCTGATCCATGTAGCCAGGATGTAGAAGCAGACAAAGCCTTTTGCAGAAAGACTAATGGTAAAAAGGATGATTTTGGGGAGCAACCAAATTGCTATGTGGGGCTTGATCTTTGTGGAAACCTGTGAAAGTACTTTATTTATATTCACAAAAAATACTCTGTGAAATGTAGATCTCTCAAATTTTAGAAACAAGACCAAAGAGACAAAAATCCCGTTTGCATGTTCTGGCAACAGTCCATTTACAAGGCATTTGACCATTTAGCCTCAATTAAGACCTCTTTTAAAGCACTGTCTAATTTTGCATTGCCTGGATTTTCTCTGAGTCCCCAGTCTCAGCTGTTGATGGAACTTACAGTAAATAATGCTGGACACTTGAAAAACACAGATTAATTGTATGAAAATGTCACATGGGTCAAGGGGGATCATGTTTCATCTTATTTACTGATACAGGGCAGGATCACCAGTGGAATTTGTACATCCTATACTCTAACATGCTCATTTATTTGGCACTCCTTAATGGAAAACATGGTGCAATTATATGCAGACAATGCTGTAATGGAAAGTAATTGAAGACAGACACGGTTTGGGTTTTTGTTTGGATTTTTTTTTAAACAATGCATGCCAGATCCTGCATGCAACAATCCTTTTTTTTTTCTCCTAGCATAAATGCAGCCAATGCTTGAACCACATATGAAACCACAGCTCTGAGGCTCTAACTTCACAGCCAGCTAGAAATGACCAAAACAACATCTGCTACAGTTAGAATTCAAAAGTGCTTTTTACTTTGTAGAGTTCCTTTCTCTGCTGAAATCACCCTCAGAGGTACTGTTTTGCTACTGTTTTATCTGAGTAAACAGAGGGCTCAATGGTTTTCTGAACTTCAGCAAAGGATTTGTGTGAAAATCATTTACACAATAATGGATGGAGTACACATGGGCATAAATCTGTATGTATGCAGTACTGAAGCATTTCTTGTTATGTCTTCCACAGTTAAAGCTTCTTTTAAGTCAGTGTACGCTTGACATTCCCTTGCTTTTTATGGTTTTAAACATCAGTGTTTACCTCTGCATAAGTGAAGCTGTCAACACAGTGCTTCTGATATTAATGTGACATATATGCCTATTCTTGTTGCTCATGCTGTTATTAATAGTAATCATAATATTTGAGTTATGGTAGTACCTCAAGGCCCAGCCCTCTTCTCACTAAGGTTTTACAAAATAAAGTAAAGAGAGGGTCTCTTCACAGACAGAATATCAGTTGAAAATCAGGCATGGGGAGGAGGAGGAACGGTGAGCTGGAGCAGGTTAGAAGAAGCGCTGAATTGATGGTGATGATACCACATGTGCCAGAGGAATCAGAAATAATCAAATTTAATTGATTTGGATGGTCAAATACATTTCAGTGCTCCTGCACAGGATGAAGCAATGTGGCTGAAGCTCTGGTATTTTATTGATCTCAGCTCACTACCTCAGGCTGAAGTACTTTTCAGCCATGGCCAAGAAGAAACTAAGTAGGTCAGCAGCTTTTAGGAGTCATGTACATCCTCTTCTTGACTGGCAGTGGGAGCAGAGAGGAGGCTTCTAGTAATGAGTAGTTGTCAAAAGTGCATGAAAAACAGAATGATGAGTCTTAAGCCTTTATGGATTGACTTTCAAGAAGCTTTCTTGTGTGATGTCTTTACTCAGTTTATGCAGACAACTCTGACAATTTGCAAACTACACTGGGCTACTAGATGTGGTGGTAGCCTTGTTCACAGGACATAAGTGATTGCTTTCATGTACATCAGCCTCTCCCTCTATACCTTAGCCACCCATGAAGGCCCTCAGTCATCCTGCAGGGCCCTTGATAGTGACTTGCATGCTGAGGTTGTTATGAGAATGTTAAAAATCTGTTCTTCCCCCAAGCACCAAAAATAAGGATTTGTATCAGATCCAGAGCAAAGATCTCTTCTAGCACAAAGGCCTTATGAGAAGTAGCTGGTAGTGTAATTTTTCTGTATTCCATAATTTAAAGTTTCATGATCCCAAGAACTACTCTAGGAAGCAGTGTCAGCATTGTAAACTGTTGCATGAAAAGTAATCCATTAAATTATGGTTGTGGGAGTGGAGTGGAAAGCAAATAGCAGAAAGCTGGTGCTGAGACATAATAGATTTTCTTGTACTAAGTCATTCATTGTCATGTTGCAAAAGTTGTCACATTGGAAAAAGTTTTTGTCTTTTCTTTATTGAAAAAATGTGAGTATTTCCATGGTAAGGTCAGAAATCATGGAAAAGGTACAATATGAAAGGCTTTGCTGTTTGATCACTACACCTTACTGCTGCTGGGCATTTTTTTAAGGACATAAAGAATAATTGCATGGCCATGTTTTAATTATTTGACCATTATTGATAGTGTTGAGAAACAAATCTCTCTGCTCTTCATTGTCACAAGGTTATAGGAATTGTGGGCAAGCAGGCAATAAGAAAGCTTCGAGTACTCTACTTGCACTGCTAGGTATTGGTGGAAATGAAGGCAGGAAATCCAGCCTCCTCAAATGACATATTAATAAGCTACAGTATAATTTTGAGCTGGTGAATTTATGGTTTGTTTTTTTTCCCTTCAAAAGCTGACTTGCACACAACTGTTGAAGGGGAAAATGCAGCTTTGTCATGCCTAACTGGCACAGATCCAACATGCTAATGATACAGTTTTAAATCCTGGATAAATCAAAGATGCACATGAGAAAAGATGGGCTGTGTTAGGAGTTTTTGGAAATAGTTGTATGTGGAAATGGACCACAGTTTGCAGATGACTCAGGAGTGTTCATCCATCTGTCCTCCTTGCCGGAGTGATAATGGAGGCGATTAGTGAATTGCCAACATGGCAAGCAACAGCCTCCCTGGTGGCACTGGCTTTGATTGATTTTATGCAGCACTGAGAGGCTCCATGTTCCATTTCCAGAGACTCCACATCCTGGATCAGAGGTTATGGGGATGGGAGGGCAGAAGCAGTATGATGTCTTTATTACCCAGAGGAAAAGAGCCAATTATGCTGAACACCAGTGATGCACCCCCAACTGCCATTGGCATCAGCTCCTGAGACACGGGGTTGCCAAGTCTCTTGGCCAATATCTGCTGTTCTGGAACTGGAGCCATCAAGAAAAATGAAAAGGGGGGGGGAAAAAGGAAGAAGATTAAAGGAATTATAGGAGTGACGAAGGAAGACAATTTTAGGGTCTGGTTCTCCAGCTAATATCAACTCCCTGTGAACAGCAAAGACTTCAACACTTTAACAGGATTATTTATGGGCTGGACTCTTACAAGATAGCTTGGGAATACATCGGTTTGCTATTAAACAAATATATGTGTGGATATTTGTGTGTGTGTGTGTAGCCAAATTACCTGGGAGTGCATGGGGTTACCCAAACACAGAGAATAGGAAATCTCTCTGCAGTTATCATGAGGTTATAGCTGCACACAGCAGTGTCTCTGTGGTGTCGAGGTGTACTTCTGTGCTCATTAGGGGAAGGACAGCACTCGCTTCAGCTTTCTCTGCCAGTTCATTCCACAGAACAAAGCAATAGATCCAGCCTACAGATGTCAGAAGCTTTTTTCTTTCTGTCATTATTCAGCCTCTCTCAAGGTTTTTGAGGACACATATGATGTGATGAAACCCAAAGGAAGTAGGTGTCTTCAGAGCCTGCAATATCCATATCCCTTCCTCTAGGAAACAGTGATCCTGAATCTTCCTGGCTGTCACTGAAATATCTTCCCATAACAACCACTGAAAAGAGACCATGCTCTCACTCCCTGAAAATGAGGCATTAACACTTCTGAAGGTCTCTTTAGCAGCATAATAAGCTTGGTACATTTCAAGCCTGGGAGTTATTTACAGAATTTTTATGGGAAGCCAAATACATCAATAAGCACATTGAAAATATCTACTGGGACAGTGGATTATAGAAAAACCGAGAGTGCCAAGCTTCAGAATTATGAAAATATTTTGAACTGTGCAATGATGAATGTGATGCCCTATTATGCATTTTAAGTTAAGGCATCCATTTATATGAGCTCACTTAATAAGGTATCATTTAATACAGTATAGTGAAAATAACCAAGTAAATAATTTTCTTCTGTATAAATGAAAGTGCTCTTTTTTCTTTTCACAATCATGCTCTCAGAGCACATTTTATATGGTTTTTTAAAATTTAAAAATATCATTTAAAACAAGGGAAGAAAAACTTGAAGACATTCAAGTGCTAAAGGTGTCTTTCTAAATTGTCTGTCATTTAACTTAAAAGGAAAATGCTTCTTATTTTTCCAGTTCAAATTTTCCCTTTATTAAAAAGAAATTAAAATGAGACATCTCCTCCCCCACTTCTTTCCTTTTTCCTTCACCTTTCTTTTGATGTAAGGGGAAACGGAGTGGAGAATAAGCAGCTTTATCAATTTTTAGCTCCCCCCTCCCCTTTCAAAAAGTCTGTCTTATCTGACTGCTCTTTCTTTCTCTTCATGCTGAAAAGTGAAAGTGTGTTCTTTCAGCACCCAGCCCTGACTGGAAAAAGGGCTGGTTTCTCTGGAAGAGTTTTCTTCTTGACTCGCCTGTAGGGCGATCCAGCTGCTGCCTCCAGGGAGTCTCGTGCAGGGGAACTTGGGGGACAGACCATGTTCCCCAGGAGAAGCGTCAGGCTGAGCTCACCCTGACCCACCTCGGCCCAGGACTGAAGGGCAGCCAAGAGCGGGCTTAGAGCCAGGCAGCTCCTCAGGGATCTCTCAAACCAGTGCAGGATGTTTCCCATCTCCTCAGCAAGTGGGGCGATATTGTGTATTTAAAGATCTGAAGTGCCCAGCGTCACAACGAGAGCAGAAGCATCCAGACAAGCTGGAGCTGGTGTCGTGGCTGGTGCTGTTTTCAAATTAGAAAAACAGTCAAGGGCTTTCGGATAAGATGTGCATGTCAAAAGGCAATAAAGAAAACAACTGGTCTTAAAAGCTAATCGCCATGCACCGTCGAGATTGGGACCAAAAAATGTTAGCTAATATTTTAAATGTGAGTGAAGGGTCAACAGATGAACCGTATTGTAAACATACATGTCAGCAGCAGGGCAGGGTTGAAGATAAAATTGGAACCATGTGCTTCTCCATTTCTCATAAGGCACAGGGGTCACGACCCCAACAGCTTAAAAGTCCCTCAACAGGGAAAAATATAATAATGTCATATGTCACGCAGGGAGATGCTGTGCTTATTAATTTTGTAAGGTACATACAATTGCTAAGAATAATGTTTTGTACTGTGAAGGAGAGAGTCTCTTTTAAGAACATCTGGTTTTTATCAAATAAAACTACTCTTGAATCAGGTCTTAACACAATACATGGAAATACAGTTAGAACTTACAATGAACTGTAACTAATCCCACAAACTGACGAATCAGCACAAATCACTAAATATGATATTTAGAGCAAATGAATGCAGTCATCTGATAAACCTTGGAACTGCCTCATTACTGCCATTTATTCAGTCATTAAAAAGCTGTAACCAAGCTAGCATCCACCCCATTTCCACCCTAATACCTTGGGAAGCTGCAAGCTTTTTCTTTCATTTTTCTTTCCCCGTTAATACATTCTACACATCTCCTTCCATGGTGCAGTTAGGTGGTCATTGTTCTGGGTTTTAAGTTAGAAAGGGGAGCACAGACAAAGGACTGACCATTGTATCCAGCCCAATTCCCCTCAAAAATGACGAGGATGGCAAGGTGGTGCTCCGAAGGCAGAAGGCACTGCTGCTCATGTGGCAGCTCCTTGGATGGTTTATTGATGTCAATGACAGTGTGCTGTCACAGAGAGGGAAACCCTCATAGTGCCTAGCCAGAGCTTCAGCAAGTTCCCATCCCAAGAAACACAAATGTGTGCTGCAGATATTGTTCAGGGGTGATGCTTCCCTGGAACACAGATGTTCATGGGTCTTACCTCTTAAAAGAAGAAAGAGGAAAGGTGGTTTTTTAGCATTTATTGTGCATCTGCTCTTATTCAACAGTGTCCACTAGAGGAGTAAATATGAGATTGAGAGAAAAAGGTTCCGAGTTCTGATCTTTGCTTTGGGCGGGTTTTCATGTCTTGGTAGGAAAATCTCTCTGTTGCTTTCTTCTAACACTAAAATGAACATACCTGTTTCAAAGCAGATCTGTGAATATAACTAGTTGCAGCTTCTCTGGTTCTTTGAAGATTCAGAAAGGGTATTTTTGTGCTAGAGTTACGTCACAAAATGCCAGAGCCCTCCTGGCTTTTCCATACCTCAGGGTACTGCAGCTCCAACCTAATTTCCTCCCAAACCAGACTTCTCTCCCCTTCTTCTACTTCCTATCACTGTTCCACTTGTATTTCTTGCCTGCCAGATAGCTGTCTGTTTTATCTCCCTTTATTTGCATTTCAAGACTGAGGCTCTGAAATGTCTGGGATGAAAATTGCCCTCCAAGAGGCCAAAGTGAGGAAGGAACTGAATGTTCTACTTAATTCAGATGAATCCATGCTAAACCTGTTTTCAACTGTTTTCTCAAATGCAATTATCAAATGCTACCCAAGCCAAAAAGAACTTGTCTGTTGACTTTTTTACCAGTCCCTGTGTTCATGAGCATGCAGGTCTTTTAAAACAGTTTGAATTCAGAAGCATCAGGCTAGAAAGAACCACCTTCTGCCTTTGAGACTGATCTCCCACAGCTGCAACCGTGAGACAGATGCCCAGTTCAGGAGTGCACAGATCTTTCATTCCTGCAATCGCAGCACACAAAATACTACTTATTAGCCTTTAAAAATACATATTTGTAGTGGAAGGTCAGAAGTCATTCTATAATGTGCCATAGGAGCATAGCAGCATATGCATGGCATAGGAGCATAGATCAAGGGTATTGCAAAATGAGATGGTGTGCGAAATACAGCTCCCAGGTGGAAAGAAAGCTGACTAATAAGCATTGCTTCTGAGGAAATAGGGAAACCCAGTAAAGCACCTGCCAGTATGACCTGACGGAAAAATTTGTGCTGTTCCCTGAGTGCCAGTGGGGTGTGCCAACTAGATGCTGAAGGGAATGCAATGGCTCGAAGCATGAGTGTGTCTGCATCTTATTGCAGTATCCAGTTGTTCAGCAGAGGGAGGAAAATATCACAGACAAGGGCAGCAGGGTGATTAATTCTTCACAAGGCATGAAGTTAGCTTGAAGTTAGTTTGGTGTAAGTGCACTACAAAGAGAGATACATTCCCCTTTCCAACTCCCTTGTGTGTACCAATATGCTGGATACCTACAATCTGCACCAGAACACACTTTCTGGGAATTTCCCTCTATAAATTAATCATTCCCTTCCCTAATCCTCTCAAAATCCATCTGAAAGCCATTTAGGCAACCTGTCACCATGAGCCTCATGTGTAAGCAGCTTACAGAATTTCACTTTTCAGACAGCTAAAAACCTTTTACTAACTTCAACTACATTTATTCATGACCAGTTTATTGCAATTTGATCTTAGGCTCTATGGTCACAGTTACATGAGGCCATGATATCTTTTCTTTACCTTTCCTTTATAAGGATGAACGAGTCAACTTCTATTTTCCTATCATAAGATGCATTCTCTCTCCCTTAATAAATCCTGTGATCCTTCTTTGAAACTTGGTTTCAATGCTGTGGTTGTCTTAAGGTATTTAGAAAAAGAGTATCTGGGAAACTTGAGACCATGAACATGAGATAAGTTGTCTGTGCGTGTGTTAAAACATGCAAATTATGTATTTTCACATGTATCTCTACACATGTATTTTGAAACAACAAAAGGTATCAAGGTTCAGGTTCTTGCCAAGCTCTTCCCCTTGTGCTCAAAAGACCTCTTGGAGTCCTCAGTTTAAAGAGAAAGATGGAAGAAGATGCAGCACAAAGACAATCAAAGCAGAGCTAAATACAATAAAAAATAGCTACTTCCTCTCTTCTTTTGAGAATTGTGTAACCTGACCTAGTTATGTTTTTAGAAAGTTGGTATGTGCCCCTACACGTATGGCTTCCTGCTCAAAGAAACCCTAGAACCAGGCATGTTGTTATCATGTCACTTTTCATACTCCAGTCATCTTAAGGGATTTCATAAATCATAAGGATCTTATTCATATTTAAAACATTGTCAAAAGCACTTAACTCTGTTACGCCTTTCTAATTTTAATTTTCCTAATTTAAGCCTCTTATAAATGCATACGGCTTAAATGCTCATATAGCTGTCAGTACTCCCCCCTGATTTCATTACCTGCAAATTCTTGATAGAAAGCTGTGCACTGAAACCACTGTGTTGTGGAAGACTTAAAAGGGTATTTTGAATGACTTCTCCTGGGTCACCTTGTTAATGCAGCCAGCACTTACTTAAGGTACCAGTCTTGTATTTTAGTAAATGTCACTATACTCTGTTCTACTCTTCAAGGCTATCCAAATTCTGGGCCTGATTCTGCAGTCACTTCTGCACAAGCCTAGATGTGCACATTTGCAGAGCATCTTTGACTCTAGCAGTGCCTTGAACAAACAGCAGTTCTATAATCTCAATTAAATTTAATAGCCAAAAGAAGAGGCTAACCACAAATCAGTGATGGTAAAACACAAGCCTTGCCCACCTCACAGAAATAAGAGGGTTCTGTGTTCTCATACCCTACCCCAATCATACTTAGATCTGTTTGAAAACCAAACCAAATTGTAAATGAATCCAAAACCAAACCGCAAATTGGCTTCTGGCACTTTAGATGTTTTTATTTAGGTGCCACCCAGCTATGAAGGCTCCACAAAATCAAACTGGTGTTATTATCATCCTTTATTCTACTTCTAAGACTGCTTCTGGCACCATCTAGGGCAATTTAAAGCATAATTAACAGAGTGAAAGGCCATGAAATTTTGACTGAAAATGGTGTATTGCTATGATCCCATAACTTTTCTTTCCTGAATACTGTGTCAAGCTTTTTCATTAGAAAACCATTTTTTTTCCTTCTTCTAACTGTCCTTAGGTTTTTTCTTAGACTTCAGTCTTCACAAATTTCTTAAATTCAATCCCGTCTATAAAAGCTTTGATAATGACTTTTGGGAAGAATAAGAATAAATATTTTGGTTGGAGAAAAATGAGTCTGTCTTCATGGTTTTTTGGAAAGCAGTCACAAAAATGGCTGTCCTTTAAAAATCCACATTTGTGTCTTTTACTGCTTCATTTAATCTGCTCCAGTTGAAGAATTACCAAAAACCAGATTCTTGGAGGTATTAGAAAGTTGTATTGGAGACTGTTCCTGTAACAGGGAACAAAATGGATGACCACCGTAAGCTTCTCCAGTTTCAGCTGAGATATAAAGGTTTGGATAATTGTTTTTGAGAGCTGTGATGTTTTAACCTTGGCACTGATCCCCTGTTGTTGCCTCCCTTTGAGGTCCAGGTCTGCAGGAGCCACTGCCTTAGCCAAGTTGTTATTCCTAGCAGCTCATCCTTGTTCCCATCAGAGTCTGGGCACCATGCTTATCTTCCCAAATGGAAAAGCACAGCCTCCAAAGGTTGTTGGCTCTTGGCCTGGTGACTGTGATGTGGCATGGTGTGGCAGTGGGGCTGAAATGGAGACAGAGCAGTGATAAGTGTGATACTGGTTTTGTCTCAGTCAGTGGCAGAATCTCATCCACTGCAGCAGGGCAGTGGGTTCAAGCCAGAGGGAAGGTGACTCATCTTGAGTCTCTGGGTATTTTACTCTAAGTGTTGACCTCTGATCATACTAGTCTAGACTCAATGTTTTTGGGAGGGGGGGTGGGGGGAAGAAAATTGGTATCTAGAGCATGATGCATCTCATCCTAAAACAGACATCTAAAATAAATCGTGAGGACTACAATCAAGCGCCCGTTTCTCTCGGCTGACTATAAAAAGCATCAGTAGGACTGGCTCTAAAACACACATCTTTGTTGACACTTACAGAAGGATCATTTGCTGGAGAGGACTAAAATGACATGGGAAAAAAGAATCCATGGCATTTGGGTGGAAATCCACCTTACTGGTGCTGTTACCTTATGGATAACAATACAGTAAATATAGCAATATTCTGCAGTACTCCTCTGTGAGACTCAGGGGTGACTCAGAGATCAGCAGTGGGTTTTTTGTGGTTCCCAACCCCTCTGTTTGCAATCTCCCCTGTGCTGGTAAGCAGGATGAGATGGGAAAGAGAAAGGCATGTTGAATTGGTCTTAATGCTTCCTCCTCTAACTTTTTGCTTTTATTTAACTCTTACCTTAGTGTCTTGTTTCCTCGTTTCCAAATGTTTAGCATTTAATGTTGCAGCTTCCAATAAAGAGTGCCATTCCCTCCCTCACTTCTGAATAAAATAATGAAAACACTTTAATTAATTTAATAAATAATTATAATACACGGGATAGCTGAAAAGTTGTAGTAGAATATCTGTTTAGATATTCACTTTCAACAGTTTTTAAGCAACTGCTTTCAGGTGTCATGGTTTTACAGTGACAGACTTTTGTACAAAATGAAAACAGTCCTTTTTTTATTTCCAAATCTGTTTTGCTCAAGCTTTCCAAAACTGTAATTTTTGTCTGTGTGAGATGGAAAGTTGGTGCTGGTTCATCATCTCCAAGGGTTTAGAAGACATTAGGATATTTCAGTGATGTGATGCCTATGGATGCAGAGGCACTTTGTTATTCTGTAGCTGGTTTTGTCAGTTTCTGAGACTTTCTGGTCCACAGGAAGTGCTTGCTATAGCACCATCAGGTGCTATCAGCAGTTTACTTTTGGATGTCTCTTTATGTGAAGCATCTCCAATTAAAAAAAAAAAAAAAAAGATCTTTCACTTCTGAGATCTCTTATGGCACAAGGGAGGAAGATGCCTGTTGTTCTGTCTGCTCAGCACAGCCTGATTTGGGGGCATATTGCCAGGTTCAGCATGCTTAAGGCCTATGCACAGCATTTGGGCTGCTAAGATATACTCTGAATTTAGAGGGAGAATTTCTGCAAGAGCAGTCTGACATAAAAGATTTTTTGTAAGTAAATAAAGGAGTGATTTAATTTTCATCATGCACAGAGAAGTATTGTTTGCAACAGGACTTTTCCTTGCTCTGTGCATTTTGAAATGCTCACGGCTGCTGTATTCCTACTGCTCAACACCCAGGCTTCTTTGCAACAGAAGAGCACAGGGGTTATTTTCTGGGTTTCATTTTCAAACCATGGTGAAACTGAGAAAGCATCAAGGGCTGGATGCAAGTGCAAATTACAAAGACCATGAAATACTCCCAGCAGACAGAATTCTCTGTGGCAGAACTGACAGTTCACATCACTTGGTAAACACATAGTACTACTACTACAAAACAAACACTGGGATTAATTACAAGAAAAGTCTGCAGGTTGAAAACCTTGAATGAGCAACTGTAGAAGGATTTTCAGAACTGCTTCAGTCTGTTGATGCATCTCACCATAAAATCTTTCCATATTCATATTTGTTTTTTGGCTGAGGAAGTTAAACAGTGGTCTGGCTGCTAGTACAAAGAGTTCTGTCTCCCTTCCCCTCCTGCCTTCCTTTATTGCCATGACTCCAAAGTGAGGGGAGGAGTCCGGAGACTGAGCAGAATCAAATGCAGGTGGGGATTGAGTGCTAACCAGCCAAGACAAACAGCACTCCTGCTGTCTTCTATCTTTTTTTTTTTCCCCTTTTCTCCCTTCCCC
This sequence comes from Rhipidura dahli, assembly GCA_013399225.1. Taxonomy (NCBI): domain Eukaryota; kingdom Metazoa; phylum Chordata; class Aves; order Passeriformes; family Rhipiduridae; genus Rhipidura; species Rhipidura dahli. The sequence goes on along the minus strand of VXAC01000617.1, from coordinate 73,407 downwards.
TGAGCTGCCTTACATTTGAAGCTGTCAGCCTGTCTCTAGCTGCTGCTGCGTGCAGCAGTACCAATTGCTTCAGTGCTGCATCTCCCTGTTGCAAACACACACTCTTGTTTCTTTTACATTCTCTCCTCCTCCTCCACAAACCATTTTCCCCTAATGGTTCAGTTTTGAAAGAAAAAAAATAATGCAGTGAATAATAGATCTGTGCAAAAAGCCCGGCAACAAAGCCAGGAGAAACTTGGCCAGCTGTCAGCTTTGTTACAGACTCAAAGCTCAGTCCAGGTGTGTGGAAAATTTTGTGACTGTTCTCCAGGCTGCTCAGCAAAACTGGGCTCTCCTGCACTCAGACTGGAGCTGATTTCTGGATTCACATGGACACATGAGGAAAATTGAGCTCCCCTGTGGTTTGTGGGTCAAAATCTCAAACTGAAACAAGGGACACTCAGTCCTCAGCCCACAAACCCAACCAAAGCAGATTTACATAAAGGCTGTATCCCTCAGTGCTGAATTTGACAGATAACTAAATTTCCCTGTAGGCATCAATTTTTAATTACAACAATCTGATTATTGATTTTTTTGCCAGAAAATTATACTGAAATTTTTCACCTGAAACACAGTTGATCTCTTACATCACCTAAGGACATATGGTGAAAACGTTAAACTGTAGCAGAAGAAACTAAAACTAATCTCATCTTCTGTTGGCTAATTTGTTCCTTTAGGCAGCATCTTGCCAAATGATCTTTCTCTTGGGCCCAGCTCTGCCCCTGCAAGGTCTGTCTTTCTGGTTATTGAGTTTAACCACACATTGCAGAAAAGTAGTTTCACTGGGTCCCAACAGCAGTGGACCCACAAGCACAGCTCCCAGAGTGGTAAGTGTGTGCATGTATCAAATTCAACCCTGCAGTCACTTTTTATGTGTTCTAATGTAAATGTCAACCAGTCCGCCAGGTATTCTCTAAGCCAGCACAAGGTGACTGCTCTTGGAGAGACTTGCCATGCTTTATCACAAAGGATGGTTCTCCTCTATCTCTTTGTTGCCTCCCTAAATTGAAAAGGGCACGTCATAAATTCTGAAAATATAAAATCCGTACTGGCACTCTCCTTGTGTCCGTGGCACAGGATGGAAGGAGAGTCATTTGGACACGGTCTGAGTGGTGCCTCCCATCTGACATCCTGCCCACCCATGCCCTCCCTGCTCCCACTCAGAGGAGCTCTGCATAGCGCCCTGCCAGCTCACCATGGTATCTTGGCCACTCCCCAAACAAGATTAAGTGAAGCTGAGGATCACCTTAGAGAAACAGAAGGCATTATTAGGTTGTGTTTTTTAAACTCTGATCCTCAAAAAGCCTCACAGGCTTCCTTGTCATCAGCTAGATAAAAAAAAACGCCTTCTGCCATCATAATGTGCTTGTTGAGAGGTGACAGAGGATTTAACTTCTGTGGGTGCAGAGGAAAGCTTTTGCCAGCACTGAATCAACACCCAGCTTCCATGCCAGCAAGAAAATGCCCCCATAGCCAGCACCCACAATCTGCTCAACATTTCTTGCTAGAACTCAGATGCCAGCTGCCTTTTGGGCTGCAAGCAGTTACAGAATATGGACATTCCTCCCCTTTTTCTCCTAGCTGCATAGCAATTTATAGATTAAAATCTCCATCTGTAATGTTCCGCTCTGTGGAAAGCTGCTCAATGCACACCCAGTCATTTTCTGCATTACTAGAGTTACCCAGGTGCTCTAAAAGTACCCCCAAGGTGGAGCACAGGGTGAAAGCCAAGCCTGAAAGTGCAGCAGTTGCACTGAATTCATGGCAGTGTCTTTGCATGAAGAGAAGGGTCTTGCTGCCTTCTCGCAAGGGCCGAGAACAGTCCTTTATAAAAGAATTCAGGAGTGTCTAGTGATAGCCTAATCCACTGCAAGGATTGCAACACTAACTGGCAAAACGTAGAAGAAATAAAATACTGTCAACTGAGAGCCAAAAGTCTTTTGTAAACTCTTGCTGTTGCTTTTGACAGGCTGAGTGGAATGTTAGGGTGGGCAGTCCATTGTGACGCGGAGACATAAACTTCCCAAAAAGACGTGCTACCAGTACCCATAACTGGGGGGTTTTGTTCTTGTCCTATCCTGGGTTAATACAGTTGGTTTAAATCTTGTGTAAGTTTTTTCTGCTTGCTCACTTTAGGAGAATTTAACTTGTCAGACTTTATTATAGTGAAGATCCTCTTTCCTGCTTCACAGTTTACTGCAGTGGGATTGCAAAAGCTCTAGGGAGAAAGTCAATTAAATGAGCAATGAAAGCACTCCTAAGGATATTAAGAATTTGGATTTTGTTTGCTTTTTGCTTTTAGCAAAAACCTACTGTCAATTTGAGTGCTAAATTACTTGATATTGTTTGGATTTTAAAAATTAATGGTTCTAGTGCAGTGTAGGTCTCGCTGGTTGCCTCGGTGCTTTAGCTCAGAGCAGGAATGCACTTTTGAAACAATCATCTGACAATCCCCATTTATTACGGTTTTGTTTTTGTTGAGAGCAGTCTTGGAACATGGGAGAGTTGTGAATGAAATCAAACTGTGCATATATGCTCCAGGAGTACACTTAGCACACTCCTGCCCCTAAGGAGTGGCATTCCCTCCTTGGGTCCAGGGCAGAGCTGGTCTGGAGCAAACCCAGCTCTGGAGGAATGTGGTGATGATGGTGGCTCTGCCTCACCAGCAGCTCTGCTGCAGAGATCTTCTTCACCTGCACTGCCTCACTTGCAGATGAAGAGACAACCTGATTCCCAGATTCAGGAAGCTCACTCTGAAGAGTTAGAGAGAGAGAGAGAGAGAGAGAGCGAGAGAGAGAGAGAGAGAGAGGGTGAGCATATCTGTGTCTTGTTTTGTCAGGTCATTGACCACAATGGGCATCTAAACCAATTCCACTTCGGTGTGGGATGAGTCCAGGCCTTGGTGCCACCATTGCTCAGGTTCCTTTTTATCCTGAGACATGAGAGAGGATTGATGGATGGATCAGAGAGGAAATCCATCCAGCTGACTGCCCTGTCCGCAGCACTGAGCGGCATGGAGCAGAGCAAGCCTACAGTGAAACATTTGAACTACACTTGAATTCATCAGAATATATGTAATTTTTCATGAGGTTCTGGAAAAGCAGTTGTTAAATGACCTCTACTAAAATTCTGATGTAAAATAATAATTTTAGTCAGCCTGAGTAGAACACATGCGTCCTGGAATACAATGGACATCCTTGCAGTTTGGAATTTGTGGCTTCACATCAGATTACAGCTCAGTTATTCCACATGAAAAATAATTCCTTTCTTTTAATCTTTAAAAGATGGAAGCTTTGTGCACACACTCCTGAATCTGCTGAGTATTTTTATGAATGCATGATACAGAAAGGGTTAAAGTGCATTTGACCTCTCCAGTGACTCTGGTGTAAGAGCAAAACACAAGGCAAACAGGGCCTCAGCCTTGTCCAGAAGAGTTTATACAGTATTTGGGCCTTCTCTAGTCCTCAGTGTCAGTGTATTTTAATGTAACTTTCTATCCAAAGCTGTTCTGATGTGAAAAGAAACCCAACCCTTTGCACAGCATTTTTCTGCTTCCCTGGGACTGATGATGTCCTGGGTGAGGACAGCAGCAGTGACGCCCATCCGTGCCGTGCTGGTGAACTCCTCCTGGTGTCCAGGAAAACTTGCACAGAGTAGTTATGAAGCAGTGAGTTGTGCTGAAGTTGTTGGAGGCTCAGCAAGTCATTTAATGGTCACAGCTGTTTGTTTGCAGACAGGATTTGGACAAGTGGAGATATACTGACCTGTGATCTGAGATGTGCTCTGAGCTCTGCAAGTTCTTCCTATGTGACCTTGGGCAAATCACTTCTCTGCTTTTTCTCCCCCCTTTATCTGTCTTGTCTATTTAGTCTCTCAGGAAGCTCCTAAGAGCAGAGACTGTATCTTACTCTCTGTTTGTGCAGTGCCTAACATAACAGGGCCCCAGGCTTCCTGAGGTCCCAAAGATGCTGTTGCAATGCAAGTTGTAAATGTTAAAGAGGTGTAAGAATCTGGCCCCGTGCACCATCATCACCATCTGTTTTCCTATGACAAATTAGTCATAGGAAAGCACACAGCTGAGTGATTGGAGCTGTGACCATTCAAGAGCCTCCCCAGGTCCTGCTCCTGGCTTTGGCACCGCCGTGCTTTGTAACAAGAGCCATTTAAAAATTGTCCAGCAACATATTGTTGATTTTTCTTCCTTAGAGAGTGTCAAATTAGTAAAAACTGAAAATAAGGAGGAAAAAAAACATCAAAAGCTTGCCAGTTTTGACAAAGCTTTACTGGGAAGATGATTCAGGGGCCCAGACTGGAATTCCTGGAAAAACAGAAAGCAAGTGACCTCCTCATCTCACCTCTTCTTGGAGGAGCCAGTACTGTTCTCATGCACTGGAGGAGACTGTGGTTGAAATCTCTGCTCCAGCAAAAGTTTTGCATAAAGACAAGCTTGTGCTGCTAGGTAATGTCACCATAACTGGGGCCCATCACCTGGGGTTAGAAAAGGTTGGTTCTTTGTTGATACCGCACAGAGCACAGATGGGGGCCTGGCTTCCCCACTGCTCAGTAATTTCCTCACCAGCAGACTCTGCTTTCTCCCTAGGGAGAAAGAGATTGAGATTCTCTCTCTGGCTTTATATTCACAAATTTGAAAGGTTTTGACGTTGTTCTCCGCAGAAGGGAAAACTGAAAGAAATATTTTATGTCCTGAACAGATAGGAGAGATATTTGCTACCCATCTCCTTCTGAAAGCAGTGTAATTTCTTACTGTCTTCATGTGTCCCCTAATAAGTGGTTACTCTGTTGCTTTTAAATAACTCCTATAACATCTTCTGTGATGTTTAACCAGTTAGCACTTCTCCTTTGGGGCTGGTACTTCCTCTGGCCGTGGTGGAAGTGTGGAAAGGCAGCTGTATGAAGGTTCTTTGTGCCCTGGAGCTTGGGGCATTACAAGGAGCAGCCATTGGGCAGCTTCCTTCAACCTCAGCTGCAGCAGCAGCTATGGAGCTGTTTGCTCCACAGACAGTAATTAGATTTTGGTTGTGCTTCCTCCACACAGCACTTCCCCATAGTGATATAATCAGCTATGCCAACTTTCTACACCTTCCAGGACCCTCCTGGAGAAAGGGATTCCTCCAGCTGGACAGGGAATGCAGGCAGCAAGAAAGTATACACCCCTGCTCCAGGATTTAGTTCAGTCAGTATGAAATATGCAGAAATCTTATGAATTTTATTATTTCTTTACACTGGAAATTTTAAAATATACCCTGCTGTAAGTCAAATTGCTCTTGGCTTCTCTTTAGTAATTCCCCATTATTTGTTGGAAATTATGTCATATCCAAAGGACTGTAACAAATTGATCCTGGGAAGTCTACATTTAGTCATGAAACTACTGCATTTGGGCTTTTGTCTGACATACCGGGGGGGGCAATGTCTGGTGATGGTGATTGTTGTGTTAATCAAACCTCTGAATTACCAAATTATTTCTATGCTTTTATTCCACTTTTCTTGGAAGAGGTTTCTTTGACAAGCAGGTGTTTCTTTCCAAGATCATAATCAGTGCGGAAACACAGGGTGGCTTGGAGCTGTCACATTTCCACCAAAAGGATTTCATTACTACTATGTTTATGTCTGTGTCCACTTAATGAGATTTCTATAGATCATGAGACCTACTTAGTACGTCCTCAACCCCATAATGATAGGAAATGGTGCTCTCAACTGCCAGACTGATTTCCCTCATGAGGGTCATAATGTTAAAATTTCCTTTCCAAAACCAAGAGCCATATGTTGCCATCGAACAGGAACTGCCATCGGTCACTTGAATGAGTCAGGGCCCGGAATTTTATGACAACTGAAATGGCTACTATGGTTGAAATGAAACTTTGCAACTTCAGGGGTTGCAGTCACAAAGGAGGTTAGTGTCTGGACTTACGTGGAGCATGCCAGTGCAGAACTGAGCTCATTTCCTACCTCAGATCTGGCATTTCTTCAGGAGCAGAAGGAAGAGGATTTTGCATCTGTTCCTTCTTGCCTAGAGGAAGGCATGCTTATTAACTGTATTTCTTCACTGAAAGGGTTGTCAGGGGTTGGAACAGGCTGCCAAGGGAAGTGGTGGAGTCACCATCCCTGGAAATGTTCAAGAAAGGACTGGATGTGAGTGCCATGGTTTAGTTGATACGATGGTGTTCAGTCAGAACTTAGATTCAGTGGTCTTGAGGGCCTCAGTCAAAATTTAGATTCAGTAATCTTAAGGGCCTTTTCCAATCTTTGTGATTCTATGAAAACACTCAAAACCTTCAGCTGCAATGATGCCCAAGTCACTGTGTTCACTGAATTTTGTAAGACAGTTTAATAAAATCTGTCACTACTGCCGATATTTGCACGGAGATAAAAGAAAAAATTTATTTATGCGAGACATTTATCTCCCTTTATTTGCATAATTATCAAACAGATATTTCAGGATGAGGCAAAGAGAGAGTTGTTTGTTTTGGATTTTGATTTTTTGATTTTTATCTCTCCAGGCTCAGGCAATTTTGTGAGTCTGCAGCTGTAACTCCAGGAAGAAACAGGTGAAATGAAAACTAAATTGTTGAGTAATATAAAGATAACAGAGCACTGTTTTCCAGTCCCCAAAGCAGGAGTCTTGAGAGACAGATAAACAGGAATGAAATCCTCCAAAATAAGTTATAGTGTCTGTCTGTTGTGGTGCAATTGACTCTTGGAATATATTCATATGAGGTGTAGGAAAGCATTTAGTATGTTCTTGCCATTAAAAGAATTAATGATGCAGTTCCCCATTTCCCAGTAATTAATTGCAACTCCTTCTGCTCTTGTATGTTTATAAGGTTTAACTGACATTCCAAGAAAGCAGGAGAAGCTTAGCACAAAACATTCCTGAAGAAAAGTCACTTTTACCCAAGAGTTTTCTTTGACTTTCGGTTGGTGACATGTAATGTGACAGATTTGGCAATAGTTTATTGCATAAAAATGGTGCAGTACTGACACAGCCTATCTGAGTTCAGAAACTCAATTCGCTTGTATTGACTGACTGATTGTCAAATCCAGCTTTTCATGGATTCTGAAAAAAACCCTAAAGCTTCAAAAGAGAACCTTTTTGTTTTTTAATCCCTGTAAATACAGAGCCTTTAGACTCTTCCACAATGACTAGACACTAACTTTCAGAGCCCTCTGTTAATATTGTATTTCTTCATGTATTTCAGGCCACTGGAAAGTTTTTTTTCTCTCCCCTTCTCCCACTCCCAGTCAGTCTCTCTCACAGTCTAACATTCAAAGTGTCTACAATACCAAAAGTGAATATACTGTTGTTTTGTGCATGTCACAGCTCTTACTCTGAGGGCCATGAACTCGGTAATGTCTTTCTCTTCTAACATAAAAGGATGGAAAAAAGTAAGAACTTGTATAATCTCTGAGGTGAGCTTTGTGGAGCCATGCCAGTGCTCTGCTAAACAGAGGCCTGTAATGCAAAAATGTATTCCTGCAGGTAATTTTGTGGTTAGGGGGAAGACCAGAGATTGATGGATTATAGATCAGACTCAAAATTCATTGAAGTCAGAGGAGAGATCTTCAATGATTTTCATAAATGCCCTTTTTTAAAGTATGAATTGGTGAAAAGCCAAACTTGGGCTTGAACTCTCTCAGAATTTGGGAATCAGTTGAGATATGATGTAGTTAAGAGCTGTAATATTGTACTCCAGAGCCCTAAATTCAAGAAATTTCTGTGTTGCTCAGCTCTAAAGTTTGCTTTAGTCTCTGGTGTAAAGATCTATGACACTTTACTGTGGTACGTTTTACAGCAGGAATTTGCAGGATGCACCACAATCCTTTTCTTTCAGGTGATAAAGGGATAGAAACTCGGTCTGTCAGTAGGTTGGATGTCATGGGTAACAGGGTAGATAATTATGTGAATTGTCCATATGAATGGCCAATTATTGTTACACAGGGCACAGAAAATATCCTGTTCAAACTGTGGTGTGTTACCCTGCAAGTAGTCACACAGATTTTCAAAGCTTCACTTACTGTTCCAGTGCTGGTTTTCCATGTGAACTATAGTAGCCAGTGTGGATGGAAACACAATCTTGTAAAAGGAACAGAGGTTACTTCAAGGTAATCTCCATTTTAAAACAAGTTCCACCACGCAAGAAGTTGCATGGCTTGTGTTGTAAGTCATAATATCAACCTGTTTTTTGTTAAATTTGAGGTTACTGAGGGCACGGCTTTACACCCTCGAAGGCTGGGTCATTCAGAAGTAGGTTGTTCTCCAAGTTGGTCTTGGCAAATCATTCACTCTTGTTTATACAACTTTGCCAGTAATCCAGACAACTCATATAGCACTGCCCCAGAGGTGCTGAATTGTGTCAGATTCAAAACAGATTCATAACGTACCAAGTAGAATCCACTACATTTTTATCTGATGGATGAATCTTTTGGTGTCCTCAGAAGTATGGAAACAACGTAATTTCCTAAAAGCCTGCACTGTGCAACATTTGGAACTGTAGATTTGTTAATCTATGTTTAACATATGTAATACTTACTAATTTATATAAAGCAATGGTGTGCAACACCTCTGGGTGCATTTGTTAAGAACTTGAGTATGAGGGACAAGAAGTGTTTCTTAGATTTGAAAAGTAAGGCTTTATGGGATGTGTGAGTGTCCACAACTTATTTGCTAGTTTGTGAAGTTTGGATGGGTGAAATTTGTTCTACGTTGCAAAAACATTGTGTTTGGGGTTTTTTGATAGCAATTTCATCTACGGAGCTTTATCGGTTAATTTGGTTTGACTACTGGTGTTTTCTAAGTATAAAAAAGGATACATTTTGTAATTTTTTTTATGTAAAATATATATTTCTTAAAACATTAAATACTTACTTGTGGATACAAATATTTGTTCAAACGTGCCTTTAAAAGCCAATACTAATTCCCTGTCACGTATTAAATCCAGTCTTTCTTGTGGAATATGTTGTCCTGAAACACAAGTATAGATGATTTTAAAGACTGTGCTTAACCTGTCACAAAGCACAAACCATGAAGAATATGGTGAAATCTTCTTCAGAGCTTCAAATCTTTTACAACTGAGTTTTCAGGTTACTAGAGAGCACCTGTGCCATTTCCTATTAAAATCCAATTCATTGTGAAGAATCCATGGGTGATTCTTTCATGCTTTCATCTCCCTTACTAATAGCCATCACAGGCTGGATAAGCTAAAGATGATGAAAATTTTATTTTTCTTTCTACGTCTTGTTGTCAGTGCTAACATAAATCAGTTTCACTGTAAGGGGGAAAAAAAAAAAGAGGAAAAGTAAATACAGCTGTAATTGTAAACATTTGTAACATGAGTTATAGACATGGGAACATGGGATGCCAGAATTTGTAATCTTTCAAGAGTATGTTTTTGTAGTACAGAACTTAATACTGCAAAACCGAGTAATAGCACAGAAACTCATATGAATTCTCTTCCATGATGCTAAAAGCATACTCAGCCTGTCCACTTCCAAGCAAGACAGAATAACTTCTTCAAAAGCTTGATACCTTCTCTGAAATGTTCTTATTTTGTTGAATTGTGAGGACACAGGTTTCTGCTGTTGCACCTATTACTCAGTGGATATAGTGTTTTGGAAATAGCATTTTGTTTTCACTTGGGTAAAACCATATTAATTATAGTTCTTAATTAATATTAAGATTTGTTTAGGCTGTTGCCATCAAAATTTCCATTATTGCAACATTATTTTATCTGATGATAAATGCAATAATTTCACCCTGCCTTAATTCACTGAAGTATCTGTTGCTGTTTCCAAGCCCTCAGCTTTGAGATTTCATCAATCTCTTTGCATCCTTCTAACACTTTCACCATCATACTGAGAGTATGGCACTTAGAATGATTTTAAAGATCTTTCATGATCTGTCTCCTTCATCTGTCACCTTGCCTTTGGTTCACCACTCACAATATCCTGCATCACCTGCTTCTTAGAGAAGCCTGTTTGTACTTCATCCCACACACTATCATATATATATATATATATGCACATATATATATGTGTGTGTACCTGCTCAGACTGGGTCTCCATAAATACCTTAAAGGTTTTCTGCTTCTCCAGATCCTTCTGTAAAACTCATGCCAGGATAAAGTACCCATCATGCTGCCTATTGTGTCCTTCTTGTCCCCCATTTGCTGTCACTCTATAATACTTGGACTAGAAGACACCTGAAGCAGGGTCTCTGTTTTCCTGTGTTCTCTTTCCTTTTTCAGGATGGAGTCTAGCACACCTCTCAGTCCTGATCAGGTTGGTCTTTCCTGAAACTATGATAATGAATATATGATCCAAGTGGTTAAAATGGTTGTTGTTGCTCATGCATGTGGTGTAAGTGTGTAAAGGACTCCTCCAGTGTACATTCACACTGGGTTTCCATGTGCACGTTTTCTGTGGCTTCTTCAGCTTCTCCAGGTATACTGCTGTTGGAACAGGCCTGCCAAAAAAAGAGGTCATTGCAGTCATAAGAAACTAAGTTCAAAAGAGAGCTAAGTTAGACATTGACATGTCATCATACTTGTGGAATTAACTTTTAAGAAAGTATTTGAAATCTAAAATATTTGTCACTGACAGCATCTTGTAATTATTCACTTATGATTAAGAAGGGGTTTTCCTCTGTGTCTTTCAACTAAGATGAAAGTAAATTTACCTTTGGTTTGAGCTATCATGTGGAATCAGAACAACTTCTGAACTTGTCTCTCTGTCCTTTAGAAATTATATACCCTGTTGTATGTGTCTGTTACGTTGCTTAATGTATGTATTACTGCAAAGTTTTCTGTCTGCATGGGGGTTTCAATTATTAATTTTAATTTCCTTCTCTAAGTGTTCTGGGGCTACAATTCAATTTCCATTTACTTCACTGGAAGCTGGATTAGACCCTATGAAATGGTCAATGAGAGGTTCTTTGATTAAAGGAAAAATAAATTTACTGTCAGGCAAGTTGAAGATGTAAGTGGAAGGGACAGCATGCTCGGGCTTGTACGAGGTTATTGCCTTCTATATGGTTTCAGGAAATGATTGGCTGGAGGGTATTACTTATCTGAATAACTCCTTTCATAATGCCTAGCCATTAGCTACATGAGCAAGGAACTTGCAGTGTTATTCCCCACTCTTGTATTTAGTTAATGCAAAAATTTGCTAAGTGGCTTGTTCATGACATGTAAGTTATGTCGAAGGCAGTATTTGGTGTGAAATACATCAGCATTGTTTGGGGTGGTGTAGAGTCTATAAGCCTCAGGACTCAGCCCCTGTATCAGTCACTTCTCTGCTCCTGCAGCTGCAGTATTTTCTGGCTCTCTTGTCCTGTGCTATGATTAAACAGGAATCTGCTGAAGGATTTCTACAACTGTAAAGCTAAGCAGGACACATACCCAGAGAAGTGAACAGCACTTCACAGTCATAAATAAAAAACAGTTTATTCATAATCTCTCCAGCAGCTGATGAACCTATCAGGCACAGGAGGGCTTTCAGAACAGGAAATTTCTGTGAAGGACAGAAGCTGGTTTGGGATCAGTGATTTATCATTGCAAGTTGTATAAAAACAGCAGCATGCTGACACTTCTGCAGAGCCCAATATACAAAGCTGTTGAACAATTTTTCCCAGAAAACTCAAGAATAAGAAAACACTGTTCTCTAGTTGAGTTCTGCTTGCCTCTGACTCATCTAGGTAAGCAAGGAGTTTGCTGGCCTAAGAGATGTCACAGGAGAGAGGTCTGGTCAGAAGCCAGGACCCTGGGCTGCATGTGGAAACAAAAGCAGTCTTCCCCACCCTCAAGAAATGTTTGTCAGCTGCATACTGTCTGACCTGCTCACTGGATCAGTATAAAGGGATAGGGACATTAATCCTCTCCCATATTCTTTACAGAAGTTGTGAACAGGAAGCTGCTATCAGCAGCAGTACAAACTGATGCATTCCTTTGGCTCCAGCTGAACATGAGCCAGCAATGTGCACTCGCAGCCCAAAAAGCCAGTTGTATCCTGGGCTGCATCCAAAGCAGTGTGGGCAGCAGGCTGAGGGAGGGGACCCTGCCCCTCTGTTCCTCTGCCCCTCTACTCCTCTGCCTCTCTACTCTGTTCTGCTGAGAGCCCTCTGGAGCACTGCATCCAGCTCCGGGGTCCAAAGCACAGAAAGGACATCAACCTCCTGGAGCAAGTGCAGAGGAGGCCACCAAGATGATTACTGGAATGGAGCATCTCTCCTATGAGGAAAGGCTGAGAGAGATGGGACTTCTCAGCCTGGAAAAAAGAAGGCTCCAGGGAGACCTAATTATGGCCTTCCAGAACCTGAAAGGAGCCTACAAGATGTAGTGGGACTGTTTAACAAGAGCATGTAGTGATAGGACAAGAGGGAATGGCTTCAAACTGGCAGAGAGTAGGTTTAGATTAGATATTAGGGAGAAATTGTTTACTCTGAGACACTGGCACAGGTTGTCCAGATGCCCCATCCCTGGCACTGTTCAAGGCCAGGCTGGATGGGGCCCTGGAGCAACCTGGTCTGGTGGAAGGTTCCCTGCGCATGGCAGGGAGTTGGAACTGGATGGTCTTTATCGTCCCTTGCAACTCAAACCAATCTATGATTCTGTGATCAGTGCCAAAGGTCCTTGATACCATCACTGTCTCTGTGGAGAAAGGTCTGTGTGCAGCAGATATCAAAAAAAAAAAAAAAAACAAACCCTGAAGTTGTATGTGGCTGTTCCTTAAAGCCCTGAATTTTTTTCTGGGTTTTGGATGGGTTTTTTAATGAGTTGGGAAAGAAAAAAAAAGGCACATAAGAATTGTTAGTGATTTTGAAGAAAATGAAAGTAAAAGCTTTGCAAAAGGAGTGTGTGAATTTCCAAATGGCCCCAGACTGTTGGGACATACTTTGTAAAGGAAGAATGTGTGAAATTTCTTCGTTATATGGTAGACAGTTTTGTATATGAGGCCTTATCTCAGCTTGCCTGGTTTTCCTTAAATTACTAATACACAGAAGGATCTGATGAATTTGATTAGGATTGGTGAGAGGTATATTTTCTAGGTATATTTTCCTCCCTACCACATGAGGAATGCTGAGGACTACCTCATACCTGGTTTTAACCATATAGAAGTGCAAAACTCTCCCCTTGAGGTGAAGAGCAGAGAAGATCCAAACATATTCTTCTTTCACCTCACCAGAGAGACAGAGTAATGCACATGCACACTGAATTTCAGTTTTAGACAGCGAGACAGTGCAACCTGGCAGAGGCACGGTAAAATGATGAAGCTCATTGCATAAACAGCTTATGCTTATTATTGGCTGCACATCCATTTAAACTGGAAAATTCCCTTTTTCCCCAAGCTAACTGTAGTTTTCCTCTGATTGTTTGTTTTTTGGTTTGGTTTTTTTTTTTTTTTCCTCTTCTGGTATGTCTTAAAGAGAAAAGAAACCTGATGTAACAGAGTAACCTAGCATAGCAGGATCCAGATTAGCAGCATGGGTACCTTAGAGATTAGGTATGTATTTTTTCCTTGGAAAAATGTCTTAAAGGGTATGAACAGATTCAGGGATTGTTATTGAAAGGATTAAGTCCAGCTTGTTTATAGAACAAACTTGAACAAAGTCCAATCTATTTTGTTCATCTTTCATAAAAAGATTAAGCAGACTGCTTTATTCTGCATTACAGTAGTCACACATTAAAAAATTCTTTCCAAAGCAAAGGCAACTTTTTCATTCTATTAAAAAAAAAAATGGAAAAATCTGTAAGCAGGAATGGACAGGAACTGCTACGTTCCTGGGCTAATCCAGTGTGAACACGTTGCTCTTCAGCTTGAAGGCAGTTGGCAAATCTTTGGCAGGAATATTATTTATTTAATTAATTAGAGTGAAAAGAACAGTTTGGCTTGTTTTCCTGCTCTCCTTACAATTAAGAGTTTTCCCTGCTGGATGCTCCATCACTTCTTACATACCACTTTTGCAAGCTACTTTAAGCCAATGCATGATGCCTTCCCTTTGATTTTGTGAACCAAGTTAAATCATGAGTAATCATGACTCTCTCTGACTGTCAGATGCTCTAGCAGATCCCAGGGTTTTATTGCTAAGCCATTAAGTGATTTTTTTTTTTTTTTTTCACTTAAAACTTCCCTGGACTGGGTTCTGGCCAGAGGCAGTTTCCCCAGCTCATAAGTTTCATATTTTGCATGGAAGAGAGCCTCCAAATAAGCACTGGCCCTCCCCTCTGGGAGCCCCACAGTCCATCAGTTTTGAGCATAACAGCCTGATCAGCAGAGATTGTCAGCCACATTGGGACACCCCATCAATTTAATGTGGAGACAGAAATCCCTTTGGAAATACCTGGTGGTGGTGTGGGGAGAATTACAGAGACCAGATTTCTGTTGGACTCGATGATATTAGAGGTCATCTTCCAACCGGAATGGTTCTATGATTCTATGAAAAACTAGGAAAAAAAAAAAACCAAACCAAAACTGTAGTGAATGTATTCCTACAGGGAGGGTCTGTTCTTCATGAGTTATCTCATTCCTAATGGGCACCAGAAGCAGAGGGGAGTGCTCAAGAGGGTAGGCACAGCAAGCAGAAGGAAATCATTACGTTGGATTCTTTTTCTTATCAGTTCTGCAACTTAAAACTACCCTGAAGAGACATGTTTCGACAGAGCTCTTCACACTTCCAAACAAAAGAGCTTTTCTCTCTTCCTCCCCCCCCGCCCTCCCCCTAGTTTGGATGTATGGCTGGAGAAAAATGATTGCAGGCATTGTCTGGCAACAACAACCGCAGAGTCTCTTCTGGAAACGTGTTGGGTCAGGTTCATGAGCGTGCACAGAAAGAGAGAGAGAAAAAAAAAAATCTCCCTGGCCGGATAAATAACTCACTTTTGGAAGATGCTTCACCAGTGTTCCTGCTGTTCTGTAGCAGCCTCAGCCAAGATCCAGCTATGTCAGTTGTTTAGGCATTGGTGCTGCGAGAGGTGATATGCTAACAAAAGTATGCAGTAACAAGCATTTAAAATGTGATGTTTTGTTGGTTTTTCAGCAAATACAGGGAGATGCTAATGACTAATTTCTGCTCTTAATGTAATTCATGTTGTGAACATGAAAATGAACAGAGGAATAATTTCTGAGAGTCTGGATCATTTCACTGACCCTGTGCATGTTTGCATTTAAACAAAAGAAACTAAATTTCTGCCCGTGCATGGCTGAAAAAAATATCTGCAATCTTGTCTGGGTGAAGTGACAAAAGGGTTTAATGTAACCTAAGGAAATAATTTGAGTATAAAATGGGGAGCTGATTAGAGCAGTAAAATAATCAGATGTTAAAAGGAGCAAATACAGGGGAGTGTAACGGCTAAAAGCCCGGGAGTGGGAATCAGGCCAGCTGGGGTTCTGCTTCCATTCAAGCATGCTGTGCAACTCTGAGTAAGTCAATAAACCTTGCAGTGCTTCAGCTCGACCATCTGTAGAATGGAAATAATAAAAATATTATTCCCTGTCTCCCCAAACTGCAGTGAGACATTGAGATGAGTATTGAGTCAGAGTGCTGTGAGTTGAGAAAAGACAGATTTAAACTTCCCCAAAGTTCAGAAGTTTGCATCCCCTTCATTTCTATTTGGGAGGCTTAACTCCACTTCAGCAATTGTAAATCTGTTCTCCTCCCAGCTCTGTAGCTGGTTGGAGTCTGTTGGTCTTGTGTGAAGATGCATTTGTGTCCACGACAGTGTCACGATGAGTCAGAGGTGCGTTACACTTTGGGAGCTGTGGCAACAGGAAAAACGTGCACAGTTAGGGATGAAAAAATGGAAGAGAAACCATGGGACTAGTAGTTAAATTCTTTGCATACTTCAGAGCTCTCTCTCTCAAACAATCCACTCCACAATCCACCAAATCTCATGAACTCATGCTGTACACTTTTAATTATGACAGCATCTTTCTTCTGGGGCTTGTTTTGCAGCTGTGGGATGGCGTGAGCTCTAGAGCTCTAGGCATCACCAAGACATATCTCTGTGCTTGTCCCCCTGCTCCCTGAGAAATGCCATTGAAGGGGATGAGGAATGATCTCAGTGCACTCATTTGCTCACAGCCATAAGTCTTGGTTAGGGCTTAAGCATGTGCAGCTAAGGGACAGTTGGGACACATGAAATGCTATCCAAGTGAGCCTTGCTAAATTAGCTTTGAGTTGATTCTAGCTATAAATTGTTTTTCCTCTTAAATTTCATCTCTGATTCTGGGTCGTAGCTGGAAACAGAAGTGCTGAAATACAAATCCAGGCTTCCTGGTGTATTTAGCTCAACATTGGAGTCTCCAGAGGTTGAGATAAGTTCCAGAGATTATTCCAATGGTTTGTTTGCTCGTTGAAAGTAATTTCCAGATCTCTGAGTAGTTCAGAAGGTGAAAGAATCAATTAAATACACTCATGTGCATAGTCACACACACAGAATATCCCCAAGGTGGTTAATGGGGCAAAATGTTTAAAAGGCACCAGGAGCCCAGTTCAGGAAAGCTGCAAAAACCACAGCACTTTGGACATCCAGTCTCTTCAGAGGCTGCAACTGGAACTTCCCACATCTTTTATGTGTTACATGCAAGCCAAATAGCAAGCAAAAGAACAGCACAATTATATTGTCAGAGTAAAATGTACATTTTCTGTAATATAAATTCATTCATTTTGCACTCCAAAGTAATTGTAAAAATAAATCTACGCATGCAAAGTATTTTCCTTTTTTCCTATATTCAGTTGGCAGTGGGGTTTTTTTTCACATAAATCTCACTAAAAGTCAGCCACATGGGAAGGGCTTACAGTGTGTTGTAAACAGCAGGTTCAAATCAAGGCTAAACCAGTGCTCTTGCTCCAGCCAAAGCCACAGGGTGCTTCAAACTCCCATCTATTGCAGTATTGGAAACAAACTACTGTGCAGTAAATTGTGAAGACTTTTTTCATGTCGCTACTCTTACATGAATTCATTTTCTTTCAGCAATGAAATCGGGTGAAAGATCTGAGACAAAACAAAAGGAGGAAGGAAACACTTTTTCAGTTACAGAATAATTTTTTTCATGTTCTTAAGTTCATGTTGCTAACTAATAACTTGAGAAGATCGTTTATTTACATGCCTTAAAATACTTCACTTCTTGATATATATTTTATTTTATGTTTGGCAAGATGGCAGATGAGTCCTGAAAATCAGCTTGGCTTAGACACTTCAAAGCAATTTTATAGTTCTGAAGTGACTTTAAAAAAAAATTCGCCTTTTATCTAATTCTGTGAGCTTTAATCCTGGTCTGTACATGCAGGTTCTGTAACATTCAGTAGAATCTTTGGGAATTCTCCATGTATTAAGTTTCCCATGAAGTTCTGAAAGCAGAGTTTTTGCCTTTTTTATCTTACTGTCAAATGATTAAATATCTTTTTTTTTTAAGTTTTTAAGGCAGTAGGAGTTTAACACCTAATCATCTGTGTGCCTCTGAAGTTGGGAAATATTAAAGCTCATGGTTTACTCAAAGACATTATCTTTTCTGCTTTAGATTGACAAGACTTAACCATCATCTCATTGACTGTTTTTCAGCGTACGTCTCTGTCACCGACAGAGTTCCGTGCATCCTGTGTATTACAGTGGCAGGACTCCAAGGCAGTATTTGGCTATCAGTTTATTCACTAGATTTTTCATTCAAAATCCCTCTTGAGCTTTTCAGTATGGCTCAAATAAATTAATAGTTGGCTTAGCGTGCTGGCTGTAAATGTTTGGGCCTTTATTTGAGCATTAAAAAAGGCCTGGGAACTATTTCAGGGAAAGCATTATTAACAAATTCTGCATGATAAAAATCTACTATTTGTTTTGGTTTTCAACCAGTTTTTTTTTATTTTGGGGGAAAGGCAGGGAGGAGGTTGGTGGCAAGGAGAACCATTCATATCAGAAGCAGTGTCATGATTACACAGAGTAGAGAGCCTGTCTAGAAAACAGGATTTTAAAAATGGTATAGAAGTCTTTATAGCCAAAGAGGGAGATTCCTGTGGATGGTTGAGGAGGGACTCCAGCAGCCGGGTCAGCTGCCTGGTACAAGAGTCCTGCTGGAAGCAGAGGTTAAGGTTTCATGAAGAAAGCATTTCAGACAGTTAGCAGGCACACCCTGATTTCCAGGAAATAGGTGTTATCCTTATCAACTCTTCAAATGCAAGTCAAGGGGCAAGTATTCCTGGGAAGTGCCCAGAACATGCTGGAACCCTCCCTGAAGGAGCAAGGTTCCTTCAAGGGGTGATGCCCCTCCATGTTTTCCAGAATTACCCTGTGCAGCAGGATTTTCCAAACTGTGATCCTCAGCATCTTCCTTACCTATGGTAAATTCCTTTTACATGGTGTTTCTGGTGGTACATTGGTCTTGTCAGGAGCAGAATCTCCACTGGTATTGCCAGGTGCATCGTGGAGCACAGAGTTTCCCTGTGCAGCCTACGGATCTCACTCAAACAATCCACAATCAAACAATTCCTTCTTCAGCAGGGCTATCTTTCATAAACCCAAGTTTCTTACCATCCTCAAGAGACAACCAGGGCTAAGATTTTTGATCCATGTCTCATAAAACCACATGACCAGCTCTTACTGTTTTCTTTTCCCTCTGTATTTTCCTTGGTAATCAGATCAATGTGTACAAGAACTGGCTTAACAAATTGGTCTATGGGGTCAAGGTGGTTTCTTGTATCACTGAAACTGAGTAAGACCAGAGATTAATGGAAAATTTTCACCTCTAATCATTGGATGGATTTATATTTTCCATCCATTTCTACAACTAAAAGTCTTAGAGAGACTTTTTTAAGTCAAAACTTGAAAAAGTAGACTAGCACTGACACTAATTGACTGTGCAGATTGAAGCACCCCCAGGGCCAGCCCTGACCTGAATGCTCCTGGGAGTAATCCTAAAGTAAGTGTGTTGTTGATAAAAAATAATTATTCTTGACTGTGCTCCTGCTGCTTTTAAAGTCAATGGGAAATGTCTGGCTAGCTTTAGAGGACCTCCATCCCATGGTATTTTCACTGAGTGATCCCAAAACACATCTGCATGTAAGACTCCCAGGTAGAACATGCTACCTATTCACCCTGAAAAAAGCTGGACATTGAAATGTGCACTTCAACCACCCAAAAACCATACAAAGGTTTTTGGCAATCTTATTACTCTGCAGCAGTTGCAGTTCTATACAGAGAAAACCAATTTGTCTCCCCAGGGATTTCTGCTGGAAGAGCTAGTTAGAGCCACTTAGAGAAACAGGAAATTCTGCAGTTTTATAAAGTATTTTGAAATTGATGGCCCTCAAGGCCTTCTTCAGAGGCCTCTCCAAAGTACTTCCCCAGTCTGCAGGGACTTGGGGCAACATTTAAGGTGGGCAAGCTGGGGGCAGGTAAGGACTGAGAAATGGATGGGCTTTGTCATGGAGGGGGAATGTTATTCAAATTGTAAGGAGTCCTAAACACTTTATTTTAGTTAGAGGCGGCAAAAATCAGCCTTTTGGGGAAAATAAGTTCCATTACAAACCTCTGTTTTGTCTTATGTGAAGAAGACTACTTGGATAACATTTTCCATCAAACCTTCTTGGAATCATTGATTTAGGCTTTTTCGTTGTGGTCAGCTTTTTGATCCAAGGTCATGGAAAGGCTGCACTTGGTCTGTTTTGTTGTCTTTTTATTCCTTTCAGGCCCTTTGGGATAGTGATAAGAGTTTTTACTTTTTTAATGAAATGTCTCAGTACTGTCAACATTCATTATTAAGCTAAAGCCATTTATCTGTTTACAAATTAAAATAGTTTGCCAATTCCATTCCTTGAAATATCTCAGTATTTTTAGAGGTTAAAAAAAATGTGATATGCCATCATTTCCCATACAGTAGAAATTCTGTTTTCTGACCAAGGCAAGTAATGGCAGCCCTTTTTTCTGTAAAAGTAACCAAAAGTGTGGTGTAGAAGCCAAGTAGCAAAGCACAGTTTGTCTTCCATTAACTATATTTTGGGATTTATTATACATAGACACCTCTTGGTTTTGGCCATCAGGAGTGCTTTGGAGCCTTACCAAAACATTGTAAGACATTGCCCACTATAAGACTTTGTTTTAATTGTGTGCATATTTGCCACCTGACCTGAAGTTTTCCATTTTGGGCATCTCAGACTAAAATTCATAGGAATGTTTCATCTGGAAAGCTTCAGCCACTCAAAGCAGAAAGATAGGAAGAGATGCATAATTTTGTGCATATTATTGTGGTTATTTTTAAGCCTAGTAAGTGTTTTGTGATGCTCCCCTATATATATCCGTGTTTTGGAAGGAAGATTTGAAATTCCCCTGGAAGTTAAATCTCAGGTACATTTATTCTTTCTATTAAAAAATACCCAAACAAAACAACCAACCAACAACCCAACATAAACTTGACTTTTTATTTGACCAAAGAAAGAGCCTCTGAAATCACACATTCTTAGAGCAAGGGGTGCAGCAGGTGAGGAGGTGCTGATCAGTTCTCTCTGGCCACCAGTGTCAGAACACAAGGAAATGGAATGGAGCTGCATCAGGGGAAGTTCAAGTGGGACATCAGGAAAAGATTCTTCACCCAGGGGGTGGTTGGGCACTGGAACAGGCTCCCCAGCTAAATGGTCACAGCACCAAGACTGACAAAACTCTTCTGAAGACAAAATAATACAATTCTTTACTAAAACGACTCTTTCTTTCCTTTGCCTTTTTTTAGTAAGAATGTGTGAGCTGCAGGTCAGATGTTTAGAGAAATCCCTTAAGTGATTATTTACTTTTTCCCTGGAGCATGGCACAGTTTGTTGTTTCTGTGGCTGCTTGCACAGAGGGCTCTGCAGAGAAACAGCAGAATCCAGGCTTCCTTCACCTAATAGGAAAGCAAAATATGGGACTTTATTTCCTAAGCAGGATTTTTCTAAAGCTTCTAGTACTAAGTTCCTGAGTCACTACGGCTGTATGAGCATATATATTCTTGCAAGAGGTTAGAGGGGTGCTGTTCCCCTCCTGTGCTTGGAGCCTGTGTGCCCAAAGGCTGAACGCATCTCTGAGGTGTCAGCATATAAACACACCTTGGAGTACACTTGTAGTTAGTAAGTAAAAGGTTAATGAAAGAAGATGAAGTTGATTTGAACTGAAAAACATTGGTTCAGTTCCTAGGTTTAGCCCCAGATATTTTATGTGTGAGCACAGGAAAGACATTTAATCCCTCCATATCTCAGCTGCATATGTATAAAACAGGAATGAAAATCTGATCTTTGTCCCACCCCTTGGTTTTATCTCCTCTCTTTAGATCATGCATTTTTCCAGGCGAGGGCTGTTTCTCTGTGCATGTGTGTGGACCTCAGACAAGGCTCCTGAAGTGCTATTGGTGTGTTGTAGGAATAACAACAACAACAACAACAACAAGAGTTCAAATTCTGACAGACAGCTCAGAGCCATTACACATTCAGGAGAGTGAAACAGTCAAGCCCAAGACAGCAATTTTCATCCGAGACCAAATTTAACAGTTTGGCAGGGCAACTAAATTTGGTGTTGTGTAAGCTGGGCTTTGCAACTTCAAACCCTGGGTTTATTTATGTTTTGGGGGGTTTCCTTCCATTTCCATACGGTTCAGTCTGCAACTGGCACTGTTTTAGGGCTGGCTCGCTGTGGGTTCTACCCTGCTGCAAACGATGTTTGGAAATCTGAAAAGAAGGTTTCTTTAATTAACTGAAAACCAGAGCCTGTAGTCTACTTGATATGAAAAATAGACCAAATTATAGTGGTATTCATAGCCTGCTGGAATGGTTGGTTGTTTTGGAAAAAAATTGTTTTTAAAGGAGGCTTGCCAAGAAACTGCTCTGTCAGGAAATGATAAATGGCAGTTTGGAGACTTGAGTGGCCTGTGCTGTATGTATGTGCCTTGGTAACTGCTGACTCAATCCTGTGTGCTCCTGATGGCTCCCACATTTGCAGCAAGGGAATTTACAGTCCTGATTCGCAAACTCATTACCGTCCTGCAGTCCAGGGCTTTTACACATGGCCTCAGGATTGTTTTATCTGAAAACAATGCAAACACATTTCTTTAAATTACACTTCAGATAACCTTTTGGTTTTCATTACTTTTACAGTGTGTGCTAGAAACCTTGCAATTTCTTTTCCAAAACTATAGTTTGTCTGAATATACCCTGCTAAGTTTGGTGTTTTCTGTTGAAGTTGGATTTTTATTTTAATAGTATGTTTTCTGTGAAGCCGTGAAGTTTTAAGAAATTTAAATAACAGAACAGTGAAGGCTTGGCTAGAATTTGCATGACGGGGTTGGGTTTTAAAAAGTAGAAGAAAAGACTGTCTCTGTGGACTGAAGAAAGGTCTGCTTTACACAGGGCACCATTTAGTCACAGGAGTTCTTTGCAGCGATATGTGTCATTCACTATATTCTCTTACTGTAGGGGATATGTTGCATGCAAGTGGACAAACCTTTGGAGTGTGCTCTTCTGAGTGCCAACTGTGATCCATCTTTTCAGGGCATTTATATTACCTTAATCCCATTGACATCAATAAGTTTACTCCTCATTTACTCGGGAGTGAAAGAGGAGTGAACTGGGACTATTGTATATTTAGGCGACATTGTTGCAAAACATGTCCCGTTCCTGAGTCAGGGGAGGGAGAGAGAGAGGTTCATGCAGTACACAGAGCTCAAGGCATTATTGTTTTTCTAACGTTGCCTAATGAATCTGGCTGAAAAGGGTTGCACAAATGGTAGAAAAAATTTGCATCTACATGTCCATGAAAATTTATGCTGTGTGCTTGTAAAGATGAAGTACAGATTAAAGAGTTTGGAGATCATTTGATAGAAAATATATTGATTCATTGCCCTTAGCTTGGGTGTTATAGTTCCTAGGCACTTTAGGAAGGATTTGTGTATTTGGTCATTTGCATCCTTGAAAACCTTTTTAGCATTCACATAGGAGGCAGTTGTGAAAATGCCAAATACTTCAAGGATTCCTTCTCTACCCCAGCTCCATTCTTTTTCTGCCCTGGCTCCTGTTCTTTGCTATTTCTGAACAAATCCTGCCTCTGCTTCCCTTTTATTTAGCCCACTTATGGCACAGGGGCACAGAGCAGCTGCAAAACCTGGATGGAGAGCTCAGCCCGTGCCCTCAGTGCTCCTTGCCTTGGGTAGATGCTGTTACTTCTATACTGAGGACACCTTGGGGTGTGTTTAACTGAAGGCAGCACCCACCCAAAGAAACCTTCTGCTCTGTGATTTCCCAGTGGCAAACCTGCTGACAGCTTTTACACGCAGTGATCAGGAGAAGCGTAATGTGAAATGCAGATATCTCTGCCCCCTACAGCCACTTAGGCGCTGTTTTTCACATAATATGCCATTGATTCTGCAAGTTTTGCATATTGAGCTAAGGGAAGTACCAGCACTGATTGGCATCAGTGTGAACAGGGACTCTCTGGGAAGAACTGAACATGACTTCATGGGGAGCTACATCACTTTTGTGAAAAAAGTGAATGCATTTGAGTTCCAGCATAACTGTAGGTGCATAAACAGTATGTGCAAATCACAAAGTGAATAAAATTAAGTTATTTTACACTTCTCAGATGCTTGCAAGTCTTGCTGAGTCAGGTATTGGTATGCAGTGAGAGATGGGAAAAAAATATTATTTACGTAGAAGTCAGAAGAATCACAGAATCACTGAAAATATTGCTACACTTAATATTTCAACAAGAGTTTCTGACTGCTCTCTTCACTTTCTCTATTCATTCCAATATTTTGTGTCCAGCAATGGGGTATCCCGATCTTTCACCTTCAGAGGCTTCAGAGTGTGAATCTGTTTCCAGGGTTGCCCAGTTTTGCAGCACTGGAATGACTGCTCCAGAAATATAATGATGTCTGTCTCCTGGGGTGGCTGATTTAAAACCTTTGCCATGAGCAGTGACCCCCAAGTGAGTGAAGTGCGTAATTAGTACAGGTGTTCACTGTACTAACAAAAGCATTTGCAAGCTCAGGGACAGTCTGCAAAGATTGAGATAATGTCATTTTCCACACAGGGCAAGCAGCTTTGTCCAGCGGGGACATACAAGCCCTAAATTAACTGTAGAATTATAAACAGACCATAATTACAATACATAAGGAGAGAAACCTCGTTTTGACCTCTTGTATTGTGCTCTCACTTGTATTGTGCAAAGTTACAGGCTATGTGTTTCGCTTCTATCCAAATACATGGATCTTCCTCAGTGAAAAGCTCACCAGGAGTCGAGGGCACTCAGAGAGTAAGGGAAGTGTGGAGCATTTTGCAGCACTGCATTGCAAACAAGTTTGACAGCGTTTCCTCTGTGTGAAATATTCCTGCAGAAATGGTTCCCTGGAAAATGGCACTTATTTCTGTGTGTCAGTTGCCTTGGAGAAACGCTGTGATTTAAGCAAGATTACACTTTAGCCAGAGGCTTATTTTGCTATTGTACTAGATGCTCTGTTGTGCAGCAGCAGGGGGAGAAAACACAAAGAACCAAAATAAAGTTATATTTGTGATGATGTGTCTGTGTGTCTGCACATCATCTGCAGGCTGTGGATTTATTAGTTTTTAAGTCAGTAGAACTGTTGTATAAATAATGCATATCAGAGCTGGTTGCACATGGTCTACTCACTTGCACATGTACACTGGGAGTACTCCCTGAGCCAGAGAGGAGTAAGTGCAACCAGACCTCCTCTGTCCTCTCTGAAAATGAGCTTTTAAAAGGCAGTGCCAGACACTTGTGTCATCATGACAGTCCATGTCCCTGCTAGAAAGATGCATTGGTGTGGTTATTGTTGGGGTTTCAGGCTGTGTGGGTGCCATTCCTGGCTCAGATATCGTTTTCTGCAGAAACCTGAGTCATTTTACTTTCTGTTGTTTCCATTTCCTCAGCCATGAGTACTGTGTGTGATAGAGCATTTCGAGTCTTGGAGGTCAAAAATGAAAACAGAAGGACTTGGTTATTTTTATAATTTTTGTTATTCCCACTGCTGTTCTGGATTTATCTTAGATACAACTTGAGAAGTTTATTTCTTGATGGCCCTGGCATTGTTCAAATCTGGGCTGGATGAGGCTCTGAGAACCTGGTCTAGAGGAAGGTGCCTCTACCCATGGCTTGGAACTAGATGATATTTAGTGTCCCTTCCGACGCAGGACATTCTAGGATTCCATGAAAATATAAATCAACAATTCAGGTACTATAAACAGCAGCGTCTTGCACCTGAAAGGAGCTGTGATGTTTGAGACTGAAGTAAACCCCTTTCACATTTCAGAGCAGATGTGTCAGAACTAAAGCTGTTTGTCCAATCACATAAAGCCATTCATGAAAATGGATGAAAAAATCTTTATTAATTCAGAAGTATGTGAGCATTTTAATCTGTAAAGTCCTTAGTATGTACTATGGGACAACTTATTTTTCAAAGGTTACATGATTAAGGGTGAATTAATTTCTTCTGAGTAGTTGATGACTCTCTCCATTGGACTGGGGTAAAAATACTACTTAATAAAAGAGATTAGCAGAAAGAAGAAAATAAATTACTCCACAGTAACCTCTTTCACTCATTCAAGGAAAATATGCCAAGGGAAAATAGGAAATGCCTGCAGCTAAACCAGTTTTTGTGGTGATACCCGGATCTTCCAAGTAAAGCGTGGTGTGGCCTCTGTGAACACCAGTGATCAGTCTCCAGGAGGAGCAGGCTCAGCTTGCTTCAGACACAGGGTGCTGATTCTCTGGTGTTCCCTTCCTGGCGTGCCATTGTCAACGAAGTCCTTCCTGGCAGATGCCCAAGACAAACTTGGTCCCTCTGTGGAGGACAACCCTTGACATGACCATTGAAGTGGTGTGTCTCACGACTTGTAGCCACTGAAGATCCTGCATCACTCTCTGCCTGTCTCAGACAGGGTTCAGCACCTTCTTTCTGCCACCATGGTGGTGGGTGTCCCCTGCTTTCATTGTGTCACTGCTTTTGCTCCTGTCTGTAAATGCTGAGGAGCATTACCCTGTGCTGTGAAACAGGTGCTGCCTCCCATCACTGAGCAGCTACATTTTGTTGTTGATTTAACAGGGGTTAGTGCAGCCCTCCATGGCAGGGGCTTCAGGAGAGAGAGGCAGCCACGTGTTCCTGCTCCACCTTTGTGCAACTGGTAACAGTTCTGGTAGGAGGTGGAAATGGAGAAGGGAAACATCACAAAGCTTTATGCTCAAGACTGTCACCACCTCTGCCTGAAGAGTCTTCCAGCATTTCATCATGTCTAGACCCTATGTGCTGTGTGAGCTTTTGCAGTAGCCTCCTCTATCATAATATAATAGTACAAAGCCCAAAGCCCTTTTTAAACAGTAAATGTTCCTTGTTATCTTCAGAATGAACAATTCAGGCTACTGCCTAAGAACCAGAAGAATAAGAGGTGGATGCACATCTAACATCTGGAGCTGAGCAGATCATTTAGTCTTCAAGCCTGTCATAATGATTAATCAGCTAGGAAAGACTCTGAGCCTTTTGCTTCCACCAGTGAGCAGTTGCTTATGCTGCCAAGAGATCCACTTTTGAGTCATGGTTTACCAGTCCAAACAAATGCCCAGCCTGGCTGTATTCCTAGAAGAAGTTACTGACAAAGAAAAGCACTAAGGATTTTTTGTTATCTTTGTCATCCATTAAATTTTTCATGCATGTCATTTTATCAGAAACATTTGCTTACTTTTGAAGACATTATAGCTTAAAATGTTATGGAAAAGAGCCTTGATATTTTAACTGACTCAAACCCAGAGGGAAACCTGCAATGGGAGCAATTGGGAATGTTAACCCGTGCAGAACTTGTTACCAGTAGCTGCCAAATGATCTGTCTCTTAGTTTTCAAAATGTATAAAGCCTCCAAAGTGTTGGGAAATTGGTTTAACACCATAAGGTTGTATTTAAGTAGTAGGAAAAAAGGGAACAGATACAGGTCTTTAAAATCTACTTTCTGAGACCTTGGTGTATACAGAAGACCTGTTTTCAAGGTTTCCTCTGCAGTAAATTTGGTCAGAAGCTAACTGTGGAAATTGAAGCTGATATTCTTGCATAGCTGGTTGGCTTCAGAACTTGAAATTTAAAGAAAAATGTCTAAAACTACAAAATGGGTAACAAAATAACCACTTCATCCCCCCTGAATTCAACTGGCAGAGCTGTTGAACTCCTGCAGGCATGGTAATGACTTTGTATGACCCATGAAATTTGACTGAAAACCCTTCTTCATTAGCAGTTGGTTGCCTTTGTTGTAGTTTTGCTCCTGGTATCCGTAAGATCTCCTCGTTTGCCTTTATGTTGCCATGACAGCCAACAAGTGGTTTCTTTTCCTTGTAAACATGGGTTTCCACTGGTAAATATATTACATTCCACTTCACTCACTGGTTATTTGCTGGCTTGTGATTGATTGTATCTGTCTCCACGTTTTGAAGCGCTCAGTAAATGAATGAAATGTGATTTGGGGATGTCCAAGGCAAGTTGATTTTAGAGGGTGCAGAGCCACCTGCATCTTCTCTGGATTTCAGTGGGGTTTGCTGGACACTTAAATTTCTACAAAATGCAAGTGGTTTTATTTTTAGAGGATTCTGAAGGAGACATTTCCAGGGATATGATTTCAGCAGGATTGAATGATGGTTGGAAAGGCTGGGGGAGTAGAGTGGCTCACAGACTTTTTATCACCACTGAATTTCACCTCTGATCTCTGTGCAGCCCCTGGGAATGAAAAGTGCCTTTGGAATTGTGTGTGGTTTTCTTTCGTTCCACTGAGCTTTCCCACTGAAATTTTCTGTCTTGCATCTGTGTCTTTGTAAAGCTTAATGCAATGGCAAAACAAGAGGCCATCTCCTTTCTGAGGAGCAGGCTCAAGCAGACAAGAACGCAGCCCTGGTTTTGTGTGTTCAAAATGGGTGCAAACTTGCCACCTTGTTTATCACCAGGATTTCTAACCTTCAGATGCCATGGCCCGTAAATGACTTCTCCATAATAATATTTATCAAAGTATTTCTGGTCTAATTATTCATGCTGAGCTTGTTCTCTAAAAATTTCTCTTGAAAGAATCTTTTTAAAGATTTTTCTTTTGAAAACAAATTCATGACCACATCAAACAGAGATTCATGTTGCCGTTAGTTTAATTACCAGCAGCCCTCAGGGAAAACTCACTCAAAACTCACTGTTGGAGTAATTGCTTCTCTCCTTTTCTCTCCCCCCACTCTTTTTCCCCTTCCATTTTTGATTGCTGCAGAAGTCGTCATATGGTTATTAATTTTTTAAGCTCATTTTAGGTGCAAAGGGGTTTATGCCCTTTTTTGCTATTATAGTAACTATCAAATTACAAATAATTAGTAGATTATGGATGCTGAAAAAGAAGCTGGCAAAAAAATCACTTTTTTTTGATATTAGAGTTGAAGTTATCTTGGTTTTTAACTTTTTAAGCAAAAAGGCAGATAATGGTGTCCTTCCCTGTGCCATGCCGTGAGGTCAGATCCATAACCTGTGGACCTATTCCAGCCATAAAAGCACTGCACCTAGTCGGGCTGTTTTCCCTTTGAAAAGCAGCATAGATGCCTCATTTTGGTGAAGTGCGAAACATAACATGAGCAGAGCTGACCTAACACGACATGATACATGGCAGATCTGCTTTAAAAAGAGCAGCAGTCTCAAATCTGCTTTGAATTAGAAAATGTGTTTGAGGGAAAGAAAGGAAAAAGGGAACCATTTCGTAGCAGGCATCTGAAAAATAACAGTTTGGAGGAAGGAGGAAAAATTGTCAGGCAAAACCTTATAGTTAAAGCTGAAAAATGTGTTTCTAACACTGGGGATGATGAGTGTATATCTTATTCCTTGGTTTTTTTAAAAATAAAATCTTGGCAACTTAAGTGCATACTACGATGGTCCAGAATGAGAACAGCTACTCAATGGTGAAATTATCAGCAGTACTCTGGCAAGGGGTTATTAGTCATAGTCCCAGTATCATACGAGAGCCAGAGCCAAGGATTCAAGAAGCAAAACATTCCCCTTTGGAGAGAGGTCAAGATTAGTCACTTTTGTTTTCTTTAATGGGGGGAGGGGGACAGTGGGGGTTGGGTTGATTTGGGGTTTATTCTGTTGTGGAGAAGAGTTTTGGACATATTTTTATGCCAGTTGGGTTATGTACTCTTCACTTTTTAACCCTAAAGTGTTGTAAATATGCCACTGTTCCACACCGGGAATGGGGATCTACAGCTAGGGGAAAGCTGTTGTCTGACAGCCAAACTTCTGACAAGGAAAGTATGGAGTGATATTCAGAGGCTGTACTGCAGCAGTTAAGCCAGCAGAAAGGGTCCTCCAGAGGCAAGAACCACGGGGAGTTTTCTTCACATCTGTGGAGCTGAAGCATCTGAAATACAAGTGCCTGTTAGCTAAACAGAGATCCTTTCTTTCCTCGGCAGAGAGGTACTGGGGTGCTCAGCCTGAAGGACCCCAAGGAGAAACATTTTGCTGAACAAGAATGTGATTGAGAATGAGAAAGCAACCTGTTTTCCAACCTTCTGTCTCGATAATAAAAACCAGAGAAGTGCTGTGAAGTCTTCCTTGAGATTGGAAGATGTGCCCAGGACAGGGAAAATATTTTTAAGGTCTTTTAAGAGCTCATCCAAGCTGACGTTAAGAACATTTACTGTATCTAAAGGTGGGCCACTGACTGTGCTGCCTCAGTTTCCCCCACGTTGTGCTGGCAATAACAGGACCTGCCTGCTGTGCTTGAGTGCACCCAGGCTTGCACACTGCTGTAGATGCACTAATCATGGAATCACAGGATATCCTATATATGAGTTGGAAGGGACCCCTAAGGGTCATCAGAGTGCAACTCCTGGCCCTGCACATGACCCCCATTTATTCTAGAACACTATGCAAACTAGTCCACAAAGATAAGGGGCTTTCTTTTCCTGGTTTCTTTGATTAATATTTCCACTATATTTCTGGTTATCTCAAGCCTGTTTCCCATCCTCCATAAGGATGGATTTCAGTTAAAGCATAATTTGGGAAGCTGTTTATGATTATGGTGCTGGATGGATATCCAGCAATTTTTGTAGATACATTAACTTCTAATTCTTCTGGTATCATTGATTCACTTGTAAAGGAAGAATCCCCTCCCTTCTTGCCAACTCATGACTTATTTTTAAACAGAGACAGAGGAAAGTTGTGTCTGGTCAAAGAGATACTGTTTCCTGAAGGTGGGGCTATAGTTAATGAAGATAAGATAATCCTTGAAAATATCAGAGTATTCAGTTAATAGGATAGGGGCATTTGATCATCTTTAGTAGTTTCTGATAAGTTATATTTAGAGACAGACCCTCAGCTTCACTTTCCTGGCTTCATGCAAGGAGAGAAAAATATTCCAAACTCCCTTGTTTGTCTACTGATACAATGTTAATTTAGAGGAAAGGGTTAAAAAAATAAATATCTGGCCTTTGTAATATTTTAGAGGAAAAAAAAAATGCTGTATCCTGAGGCAGTGCTGGGCCAAAGACTGTAGATTTTGGATGCTGTTCTAACTTGAAAATTTCCATGTGTTTTAAGTCTTGTCTGATTTATCTAAAACAAGAGTCAGCCACAAATTTTAACTGCTTGGCTATAGCCTTCTGGATGCCAGAGAGATCTGCGAGCATGGACTGAGGGCTGGGAGGCCAGCAGGACTGGCCTGGGAGCCTGGGGAGTGGTGAGCAAGCAGAGGGGCCTTGTGGCCCAAAACTACACCTAGAGCTAAAGAAAGGCTCTCAGGAAAAGCTAATTTCCAGCAGTTTGGGTGCTTTAAATAAGCGAAATATTTTTGCAAGTTGTTAATAACAGCAACAAAAGCACTGAACCGAGACCACAGTTCTCTGCTCTCTCTTCTCTAGTGGCAGCTGTTTCCAGTCTCTGCTTCTGACCATCTCCTGCAGCCACATCCATCATTGTCCTCATTTCTGTCTTGACTTACTAGCATTTTAGGTCATCCCTTTCCAACATTTTTACCCTCAAGTCTTTCTGAATCCTTTCCACTTCCAAAAGAATCATAAAATCATAGAATGGTCTGGGTTGGAAGGGACGTTAAAGATCATCCAGTTCCAATGCCCTGCCACAGGGACATCTTCCACTAGACCAGGCTGCTCTGAGCCCCACCCAACCTGGCCCCATCCTCCCTGGCATCCTTCCAGGGATGAGGCATCCATAACTTCTCTGTGCCTCTTGTTCCAGTGCCTCACCAGCCTCACACCAAAGAATTTCTTCCTTATACCTAGCCCAAATTTCCCCTCTTCCAGTTTGAACCCAGAAAAAAAAGAAAAAAAGGTGTTTAAAAGTGCTGTCCCAAGTGCTTTCCACTTTTCTAGGTCTTGTATTCCCTAACAGTCCATGACTAAATACATTTCAGTCTCCTGTAGTTTAATTCTCCCATTTTCCAGCAAAAAAAAAAAAACACCTTAATCAACCTCCTTGTTAGAAGGAGTGGTTTGTATTCATCTTGCCTTGCTTCTGTAAGTCAAGCAGCAAGTTACAGACAATCTTATGAAGGTGACCTGTAAAAAACCAAACCAACTTGTTTGTAACTTTCGATTTCTACTTATTCCTCATAATTTTTATGATCTTAAAGGAACTGCCCTCTTACATCAGCACAACTTCTGTTGTTGCCACGTGTTTCACTTTGTAGAGAAAAGTGGCAGTATTATAGAAGAGATAGTTTTGATAATGTGCTGCTAATACTCTGTATTTGGTCTGATGTATTTTATATTGTTTATTCCAACATACTGAAGTGGCATCATGCATCATACTGAACTGGCTTTTTCATATAAGTTTTTTAGGGTTTGACCCATCAGAGCCTATCTCTTTCTACCATTGGTTTCAAATGTAATTCAGGGGAGACACCTAATCTGAAAAATGGCATTATAGTTGTAACCCACACTCTTCTAAAAATCATGAAAGAAATGGAGCTGAGTGAATTGTTAACCAGAGATGTCATATTTCCAAAAACTCTGAGGAAGCTTTTAGAAAAACATGCTTTTCTTTGAGAAAAGGAGCATTTGGAAAAGAAAAACAATTCTCTGCAGTTTAGTTATTTGCTTATCAAAATTGCTTTCCCAATCCTAGTGGAAAGAACGGATGCATAAATCAACTGTGTAATTTCTCCCATTTCCTATAGCTTGAGCATTTGCTACCCAAGATCTTGTGCTGCTCAATCAGGAAAAAATTCTTCAAACAAACAAAAATTACTTTAAAGTGCCACAAGTGTTACCGCCACTAATCAAGTGGCCACATGCTGGTGTTGCTAGTTTGTTTTAATTCACAAAACAATCATTAAAAAATGTGTGACAAAACTGAGTTTCTATACAGTACATTCGGAATTTACTGTACAAGTCAAGCCCTTCGTAATAGTTCACTGATATCAAGATAACTTCTGGAGAATCAGAGCCAGCAACTGGTTTATAAATCCTGGTTGTTGCTGAGCTCTGATCCTGACTCAGCAACTCAGACTTTTCTCCCCAGGGTCATCACCCTCTGTTGAATGCACAAGCAGCACACCCTGATCAACGGTGAATTCTCAGCAGCTGTTCAAGGGCTCTTACTACAAAAAATAAGTCATTTTTTACGCTTTTGAGAAGTGTAAGATAAATATTTCACTGTAAAAATATGCAGCAAGATGAGAGCATCAGCAGACTCAGTTTATTGAAAAAACAGGACCATTTTTAGTATCTCAAAGTGAGATTGTCACTGATAGCTTCATGCAAGAGAGCTGATTTTAGAACTCAGGGTGTAGCAAGTGCCTTTCTTTCCAAAGATGCTTTTTGTCTGAAAGTTATCCATTTTATTTGTCAGTTGAGACAGTCATTACAGTGTTCATATAATATTTTCATTGACTAGAAAGAGACTTGCCCATGTAACCTTCAAAACCTGTTAATTTTGTTCCTCAGAAGCTCAGCTCTTTTATTTTCCGAGCAATGATCAATCTTATAGTAGAGTGTTTTTTCACTGGCTCCACTTCTTCTATCCTTCCCCTGGACACCACACACATACTTTCTTCTTTGGCCAACTCTCAAGAGAAAGTACAGACAGTCTAGAGAACAAATCTTCCTTCATGCAGATTACATTCTCCTTTAAACACCTCCGTGGTGGGAATAAAACCTCCAGCAAAACTGCTGCCTCATCTCGGGCAGCAAAATAAACGCATCGAAGCCAGACGTCCTGATTGGGGGTTTTGCAAGAATCTGGGATGTTGCAAATGGAAGGAAGACACGTTCCGTGATGTTTGAAGAGTCATGCAGCTGAGAAAAGAAACTTTCTTTAATATTACTGAAATGGTTGGTCTCTTCTGCCACTGTTATAGAGAAATTTTAAAGTAAATTCTGTGGGAAGACTCCCGTACCTGTCCCTGAGCTCCTCTAGAAAGCTGCTCCTAACATCGCACCTGTTCCTGCCCACAGGCCCCTCCAAAATAAAGCATTCACTTTCAGAAATGTTGAGATGCCAGCAAGAAGAGAATCCAGGGAAGCTGGTCTCTGAAGCTTCCTCACATATTCTGAAGAACTTAAATAGGAAGAATCCCACCAAAGACAAACATGATTTTTAACCGTGTTTTCTTCCGGAACAGACTCACTGTTCTTAAG
This sequence comes from Rhipidura dahli, assembly GCA_013399225.1. NCBI lineage: Eukaryota > Metazoa > Chordata > Aves > Passeriformes > Rhipiduridae > Rhipidura > Rhipidura dahli. Next base: position 39,739 of record VXAC01000617.1, on the reverse strand, counting down.
TACCACTGGATACTGATACATTCCTTCAGTAAGTTGTCATTAACAGGTATCATAAGTTCTGAAATGTTTTTTGCCTTTCATCTTCTCTCCAGCTGAGTCATTGGTGTGCCTGGTGATGATTTTGTTAGCAGATAGGACTATTTTTTATGTTTTTATGAAAGACAAAGCTAGCTTCTTAGTGAGTGTGGTACTGAACAGCAAACACATTAGGGATTTGATGCAACATGGAGAGATGCTCAAAGAAAGCAGAATTCTTTTTCCCCTAGAAATTTGCTACACTGCAGAGCAACAGGATCCTCCTTACCAACAGGCCACCAGGAGTGATGAATACGTGAAGGTTTCCCCAATCCTCTCTGGTTATTTTGAGAAAGTGCCTTAAAGAATTAGTTCGCTTTGAGCTGAAAAGCTGCACCCTCAGGAATGAATGCTGCTTAAGTCAGGGCAGCAGACTTGGGAGTTTAATGTTCTAAAAGCAGACAAAATTTTCCTTTATCACATTTTCCTTCATCCAAGTGTTGCTTGTATCTTGGTTTCCCTCTTCTTTAGTAGCTTCATGCTTGGCTTTCTTTACTGAGAACAAGGACAGCCCCCCAAACCCACGGAGTGAGCAATGCACTGATAAAAATTCTCTTCATTATGGGCAGCCATGTTAAGAACATAGGTTGTTATAAAACACCATTCTGTTCAAAAGGAATATGATTTTTACCCTTAATAATATTTATTTCTAAAATCTCTGAGGATGAGAATGAAGGGCAGATGAGACAGCTTTAGTCAACAACATTAATCAGCCATGATCTCTCCAGAGCATGGAGCAAAATTTGGAATAACCTGTTAATAATTTGTGGTCTTTGTGGTCGACATTATGCCAAACACAAAATTTTGTCCTTCAGCTTTCTGTGGCTGAAAATAATGTTCCACTCAGGTCTGTAATTGTGTCTGTCACTGCGTTTTCCTGGTAAATTCCTGTAATTAGTTTTGGGAGTAGGTCTCTGAAGTGCTACCCTTTAGTTCTCCATTACTGGGGAGCTTAAAAGAGACCATTACCCGTCTGTCCCTGGAGACAACCAGGCTTCTGTGTTTTGTTTTGGTTTGTTTTGTTTGTTTTGTTTTTAAAAGCAAGGAAATAAATTCATTGTTACATATTATGTTCCAGATCATACCATGAACTTTTTATGAAAGCTTAAAATTACAAAGTGTTTTAAGTTAATACAGCATGAAGATTTGTGGAATTTTAATAGATAAAAATAATAGACAATTTTAATTGAAAATTATTTTCTTCTCTCAGTGAGAACAGTCTCTTGTTCAGTAGCACCTCCTGGAATGCCTTTGATCATTTCACAAATATTATTACCTTTATAAATGCATGTCACTAAGTCTACAAGAATTGGGATTGTTCAGCGTGGGAAAAAAAAAAGCCTTTGGAGTGACCTACTTGTGGCTTTCCAGTACCTGAAGGGAGCCTACAGGAAAGATGGAAAATATAACTTTTCCTCATTATGTGCCATTTAAGATTTGTGTGCTAACCTTTCAGTCTTTGTGAAGAACTATTTGGTTTTGGGGTTGGTTTTTTTCTCAGTGCACTGCATGGATGGGATTTTATTCATTTCTAATAGCTAGATTCAAAACTTTTTTAAGTCTTCTCTCCATCTGTGCTCAATCTATGATCCTTGAATTTTTTTTTTTTTTTAACTTAGAGGATGGAAAATTTTTTTACTCATACAATATTTCAGTAAGACTTATGAATAACTGTGGTGTGTCATTTCTGAAGTTTCAAACGCTGCTTCCTCTTCCCAACAACTGTGAAATACAAAGGAAATTATTTGCATATAAAGAATCTGATCATCCAAACATCATGCATCTAATGAAACATAAATCAGCTACAAAGAGCTTACTTAGTTTTTCCTAAAGTAAACAAATCAGTCTGAGTTATTTTTTATGTAATTAACGATGTTTGCTGTTTTAAGTAGAGAGATCAGAGTTGTTCAAAGCGGTTAAGATTAGAGCAACATCAGCATTTCTTCTGTTTGCTTTTACTTTTATTCGTTCTGGCATTGGAGCTAATTTCTAATCAAGTAAATGTGTTTGAAAGTATGATTCAGGGGAGACAATACATTTCTCCATGCTAAGTGCGTAAAGCTGGCTTAATAAAAAGGGTATTGCACACAGTGACATTTTTCTAGTGGGTGTAATTATCTCTGCAGCAAACAAGTGAATGATGTATTTCAGGATGTGTGTTTGGATGATGACAGGCAGATTGGGCACAATAATAAAGTAGGCTGTTCACCAGCGAGCCTCTTTTTCTGGTACATCAGAGGCCAGTGATGACAGTAGAAGTTGCCTTCTGGTGGCTTTTATTTCTCCTTTTAAAATATCTCATACTTTAAGCAGATACTGCTTTGACAGAATTGAGGATGGGGGCCCATTGTCCCACTGCTGCCTCATTTGCAAATGTTATCTTTTCTAATAGAGCCCCAAGAAGCAGAAGGTCCATGTACAGAAATGCAGACTGCTCCTTCTCTTGTAGTACCCAAAGAATATGTTATTCTTTGGGACTGATGATTCAGTCCAAAATTGGTACAGAGCCCACTGAAGCCACTGGGAGTCTGTGACTGCCAAAATCTACCACTGAGTTCAGTGTGAGTTGGAGCAAGCCCTTCACGGGTACAGAACCCCATGGGAAATGCAAAGCAAAACTGATTAAACAACAGCTAAACACAACCAGCCTTCTGGACCTCCCTCCACAAAAGCTTTGTGCCTTTAGAGCCCTACCCCAACAAGCAGAAACGTGGACAAGGAAGGTCTTTACTTTTAATCTCTTATGGCTCAGCTCAATAGCAATTAGCTTCTGCCTCTGCTTCTGTGGGCCTCCTGCACTCCACAGCTGCAGCAGCCAGACCTTGTTGCCTAGAAGAAATTAGACAATTATCTCTGGGAATTTATTTCCCAGCAAGAATATTCACTTCTCACTTCCCCCCAGTACTTCATCACCAAGATGCACAGCTGTTGAAGGACTATGCAGATCTCAGTCCAACCTACTGTCATGTTCAATAGTTCATCACTGCAAGAGTTTCATGAATGCATGTTTTCCAGATATATCTCCAGCCTGTGTTTCCTCTGGTAATCCCTGCCTGGAATCACAAATTAAGAAATATATACATATAAAAAATCCCCCAGTTCGTTTAGAATAATCAGCAAAAAGATATTTCTTGTAGAAGGAAAGGTTGTCCTTCAGACTCTGAAGATGGCTGTCTGCAGGCTTTCACTGCAGTCCTTCCAGCACAGCTGTCCCAAAGCAAATGATACCTGGGCAGTGGGGGATGCAGGAATGAGGTATTCTTGTAGTTTTCACTGCCACTGGTTTGTACTGTGACACTTGGAGCATCACGAGTTTGCCATCTGTAATGGGCACCATCTAGGCAAAATGTGTCTTTTTTTAAGGGAGGGAATAAATAGTGATGAAATGAAAACCTGATGATCTGCTCAGTTTTCTATCTGTATTTCCTTCTAGAAATCTTGAACTTATCTGTTCTTCAGCTTCCTCATTTCATAGAATCTCATCTTTCAACAGCCATTTCCATCCAGAATTACTAGTGTTTCATGTACCATCTAGGGTGCTTTGCCTCATGTTTTCAAAACCAGCTGCAAAGTATAAATCTCTGGCACCTCATATTTTTAAATCACTGTATCTGCTTCCCTACCAGTTGAACAAAGTGTTTGAAAAAAACCAGCATTTTCTCTATGGTGAAAAAACATGTTACACTCTGCTGAAATCCTCCAGGTTTGTTGATGTTCTGCTCAGCCTTACTGTCTTTTACTATCCTGTGTGATACTTGGATGACAGCCAGGCACATATAAATTGCTCCCACTCATGCTCTCTCTGGCAGTTTTATGTGCTTTTCACTACTTTCTAGCAGATATTTTAGGCAACAATTTATTCCTATAGCATTTTTTTTTCCCCTGCTTGCTTTCTTTGCCATTTCTAAACTGTATTACATGTTTTTGCCTAGAATTTACTCAGTGTTTTAGGATCCCTGTGGATCAATAGGTCAGAAACTGCAATGACAAAATTGAGGCCTTTTTATTATGCTTGTAGAAGGGAGTAGGAGGCCATAAGGCAGAGTCTTATTGCTGAGTTTCAATGCTTTTGCCATGCCAAGGGTTAAATAGTGGGCAGGACTCTGAAGCTGGAAGTGCCCTTCTTCCCCTTGGGATATCTTGCTCAGTGTTTTGGATTCAGCGCAGCTATGAGGTTCCCAGTGCCAGATAAAAGGGGTGACAATGGCTGCTCCTTGACTGGGAGATGCAAGAAACCAGACTGCATCTGTGGTGCTCCTAGAATTCTTGATTTTCCTCTGAGTACCACAAATATATGCCAAAAAACAGCAATAACCTAACCTCTCTTAGGTATCAGATTTTTTGTTGTATTTTCTCCTAAAGAGTAGAAGAAAGAGCAGAAAAAGGGGGGCAAAAGAGAGAGAAATTAAATCATTTAAGGAGCTTCTGTCTAAAGAAGAAAATGAGCATTATGGATACAGGCTGAACCCCTGGGGTCCCCCAGTCAAGAAATTAATTTTCAGCCATGTTGTAATTCTTGGTTTCTGTCTTGCTGGGGATCATATCATTCAAATGGCAATCCTAGGGAATGCTCTGTAGCTGGGTTTTGAGAGCATAAAACTGACTCATGTCCCACTCTCAGCTGCTATTCACTCATGGCAGCAAAAAAACCTATGGGCATTTTATGGCCTGAGCTGCTACTTGAGCCCAAATGTTAACAAAGAGCACCACTGAGTCCCAGCCTAAGAGTTTATTAGATCACTGCATATTGGTAGTATTAAGGCATATAAGCATGCTAGAAGTTTATCATGGTTTTTTGGGGTTTTTTGGGTTTTTTTGTTTTTTTAATGGACAAATAGTAACAAAAAAGCCCCACAACCAAAACCCACAGAAACTCAGTTCTGTGACTTAGTTCTCTATTCCAGCACATCTCTTTAAAATCCCATTTGTCACATGTTCACCCAGATATAAAACGAGTGTCAAAGCACATACCAGAGGTGAGTATTAACAAGCTTGTCCTCATTCAACCCGGACCTATTGCATTACATTTCTAAGGACCTGTTTGATGAACTGTGAATCTGTGGTATCTTCACAGAGGTTGTTGTGATCCTAATTAATGTTACAGGTTCATCAGCTGGTTTGTTGAGATCTCCTTGCCTGCTGCTGCTGCTGAACAACTCTCCCCTTCGCCTTTGTAGGTGACACAAATGGACCAGAAGCTGAACCTCATCACGGACATGCTGCATCATCTGGTTTCCCGTCAGCAAGGGGATCAGGGCAACAACAGAGCCTCCCAGAGAGGCAACAACAATGTCAGTTCAGAGCTTTTCCTCCCCAACAACACCCTGCCCACCTACGAGCAGCTGACAGTACCGGGAAGAAACGAAGACGACATATCCTGATGTGGTGCAAGTCTGGGTTGGGTTCTTCCTGCCTTTCTCCTCGAAATGGGACTGAGTGTTGAGAACCTGGGAGGAATGAAGTTCATCAGCCAACCAAGAAATCGTGCAACTGCTGTATCCACACCACTGGTCTCAAAAGTTACCCACAGTAGCCAAAGGACTGCCAGGCTGTCTTCCACCAGGCAAAACTTCTGGAAGCTCCACGTTGATTTTGTTCCTGAACAAATGATCTCGACTTGTTATTTCTCAAAAAGACCAAAATTATGTAAAGACAGGCAAAATGGCAAGGATTTAGAGCTCCTGTAATAATAATAATAAAAATAAAAATAATAATAATAACAATAATAATAATATTCTAATAATACTTGAACTTAGATGAAAAAAATGCATTCTGTTTATGAATCTGCAGATAGCAATTTATTTCTTCTACTAAGGTTTTTAAAACAAACTAGGATAACTTATGTTGTTTTTATTGTATAAACACACACTAACATTCTAGACAATAACAAACCACATACTGAATGATTTTCTTTTTCTGTTTTATTTTAGTGTTACTACATAAACAGTTATCAGATAATGACCAGATTTTTTAAATCTGTTTTTCTTCAGGGAGGAACTAATCCTTAATCTGGAACAATACTGTTTATAGTGGAAAGTGCTATAGATTTTCTAAGATAACAGTTTTTCATGGGGAGACAATAAAGTATTATACAGCAAAAAATCATTCTGCTTTCTAGAAAATTGTTGCCAAAGAATTTATATATAAATAGAAAACACAGTGGTCTGAATGTACTTGTCCTGACATAGCATTTTAAAAGGAAGGCTTTCTACTTCTTAAATCTACTGGATTTTAGCTTACAGAGGCCGAGAATAATATCAGAGGCTGAAGTGGCTGGACTTCACTGGTCAAGCGCTTGAGCTGGTCACTTGCAGAACATCCATAATCCTTGCAGGATTTGAGGCTTCAGTTCAGGAAAGCATCTCCCACCCACACAGCACACACGACAATTTTAATGTTTTCATGAATAATGTCTCAAGAAACTCAACTCCCAACAGGAGTTGGTTGGTATTGACAAGTGCCAGCTCTTTATTTAGAACACCGAGGGGCTCAGCCACAGCCCATGGGGCTGAATGACACTGCCCCACGTGATGACTGCAGTGAAACCAACAGTGTTGGCTCAGTGTGAGTTCTCACAGACACAACGTGAGCAGGAGTTGGGCTTTCATTACTGAAGCTGAAATTACTAAGCCCTTGCAGAGAGTCAGCACCTGAATCATGTCAGTCTCTAAAGCTGACAGCCTCAGGAAAAGCTCTTTAGCCCAAGGTGGTGGTAGTGGCAGCTCATACTGCTGGGGAAAAGAGATTTATCAGCTCTTGCACTTTGAGCATCCTACACATCCAGTGCACGCTCTTCCCCTCACTGCAGACCCTGCACCTCACGGTGATCTCTCTCCCTCTCCTGGAAAACTGATGCCCTAAGGCCTCATATCTTGGCACAGCAGATAATACTACCAGTCTGTAATATCTCTGAATACACAATGAAATACCATGCATAGTGAATGAGATCACAGGGAACCTTCTCATAGTGCTGCTCACATCCTGGGCTTTCTTTCCAACATTTCATCTCTTCCACTTGGACTGCAGAGAGTGTCCTGTATTTTACTTTACAGATTCTGTTACAATTATCCAGCCTCTCTGTTGTACAGTAGATAAATGTTAAGAGTGTAGAAATTTACAGGCATAAAGAAGAATTGTATCTGGGCATTATGTTTTCATAGAAATCAAAATTATTCTCATGATTTTGAACATTTTTTAAATGAGATTCACTATGTAATTTCAGGTTATCAATCAGCCTGGTAATTTCTTAATAAAACACAGGACAAGAGTGCCATGTCTTTTGGTTATTCTAAAATCCCAACACTTGATACACACAAGAAAGCTGCTGGCTTTTCTTTTCTTTTCTTTTCTCTCTTATCCCACAGTACAGTGCACTGATGCCTTTATTTGCAATGCAGGCCTGTGAACCTTCTGCTTGTTCTTCACTAAAGAAATAAAAGAAAATCTGGACTTTTATCAGCGGGGATGACTTTGGAGAGAAGGTTGTGTCATGTGGCCCTGGCTGAAAGCAGACAGGTCTGTGCATTTTTAGGGGCATTGTTTTAAGCAGAAAATGTGTCTATTCCTGCCTGTTTGTTCCCAAGACCATCCCTCCACTCTCTGTCTGATATCTAATCTTGGTGATGGCAGTCTGGCACGGCAAACACTTCATGCAAAACATAATTTCCCTTTCTTGTCAGTTGGTCTATAACCATCTGAAAGTCTCCATTACCAGAATCGTCAGAATCACAGGATTTTACAGGTTTTTGAGGCTGGTGGCCAGTTATGAGGTCAGTGATTCCTCACCTGAGTCCAGCTGATATTTCTGAAAGTACAAAGCTCTGAGATCTGCTACTTCAAACCTGATAATCCACCTCACCCTAAGGAAAAGAAGATAATTGATTTTCCCTGTTGAAGAGGAATATTATACAACAAGCCATCCAAATTTGCCATGCAGCTGCCTGGAGCCAGCCATCCCCAGGGGCTCACCAGAGACTGATGTGACCTCTCTGCTTGGAGGACTGACTGGAATTATCTGCCCTGCTGGGGCTTCATACCTCAATGACTTCTCCTGGAAGCAGGTGCCTCGGCATCCTTCTTGCACAGAGCACTGTGGAACAGCAGCAGAGGGAAGATGAGCTGAGCAGGCCAGCACTGGAGCAGCCTGAAGTGAGTATGTGTTTCTGCTAAAACCCTTTTTGATTGTGTCTGCTCTTCAGCCAAACTGTCCAAAGTGAGTTTTTTTTAAAGTGGGTATGAAATGTTTGTAAACATCTTGAAGGTGAGCAAAGGAAACTCTAAGGTTTGTCTTTATAATTCTAGCCCATTTTTGTGAACTGCGTTAAAATAAATATATCTGAGTCTGCAAAAGAAGCCTCTTAGAGCAGCTCAATAGCAGTTTGTATTTCAAGACTGGTGTAATTTAGGCCTAGACCCTCATCCCTGCCTAAAAAAAATAAAGGTCTGTTAAGAAAAAAAAGTAATCTAAAAAAATGCTATCTGGCTCAGCTTCCCTAGCCTGCCGGGGGGATGCCTGATGTATGCCAGATACGAAAGGCAGGAAGGCAGGGAAAAGGGGAGGAGGCAAAACATGGGGCTGCCCAACTGAAGGAGGTGATGAAATCTCACCCTGCCTCAGCCCACAGCAGAGGCAGAAGGATGTGCACGTTTGTAGAAAGGAAAATTCTCAGGAGGTGGAGAGGATTTGAGCAGGGCAGGAGGCTTAATCCATGAGCAAAAGCCTGGGCTCCTGGTGAGGGGACTGTGTTGGGATTCAAGAGACAGCAGCACTGCCTGGCATCAGCGTGAATGTACAGTGTGACCTCAGGGCAAGTCATTTCACCTGCTTGGCCACATCTGCTGCCCCCTCTCCTGCACTCAGCCCACTTGTTTGTTTAGAGCACAGATTCCTCAGGACGGGGAGGGCCCCTTTCTGTGTGTTTGCTCAGTGCCTACACAAAGGGACCTGCCCTCTGGGGACTGGAGGTACCACTCTCAGATAAATAATTACCCACCCTGGAGTCCTGCTACAGGCAAACCCTTAATTATTCTGAGCCCAAGGAGTTTCATTTGGAAGTGCCTGCTGCCAAACTTACAGAGGAGGCTGAGGAGTTTTAGGTCGCCTTCCACACAGTATCTTACAAAAGGAGATCAGAAGCCTGGCCATCACTCATTTTCACTCTTCTGCTATAAAGCAGCTTCATTTCAAATAACATAATAGGCCACTGCTATGCTCAAACATTAGCTAAGGCAGAAATCTTCGCATGTCAGTGGATTAAGCAGACATTTTACCACAGCAAATTAAGGTTTGTTGTTGCTAGGAGATACCTCTGGGCTGACTTAGCACCCACCAGTTCTGAGGAAGGTGGAAATACTCCAGGTCTCTGAGCTGTAAAGGTATAGGCAAGAAACAAGCTGCTTTTTGAAAGCAGGAAGGTTTTCTTTTCTAGCAGTCTAAAGGAGAAAACGTAAAAACAGCTTTAATCTAATCCTCACATACCCTGCTGAGGTGGGTTTTACTGCTGGGGTGGTGGTTGGGGAAGAGGAGAGGCATTGAGAAGAAAAAGATTGAAGGTTTGATGCAGCTCCCATGAAAATGTACTTGTGCACTTGATTTATGTTGGCTTGGAGTTGGGTATTGCCTGCAGTGGGACTGCTCAGTCCATGCAGGTCAGTGTAAGCCTTTGGAAGTTGAAAATGTGCAGTAAAGATGCCTTTCCATGGCATTTCAGTGGAAGCTGGGCTCAGTTGTGTAGGCAGTGTTGCTTTCTTCATGGTCACAGAGCCACAAAACCACGTGAATTCACAAGTTTCTGCTTCCCGATTCTGTTTTCAAATCATTGGTTTCTAATATTCCTGCATGCCACTTGTGTTTTCAAGCCACAACTATTAGAGGTATTTCTTTCCACTTCAGTGATGTGAATTTCTTCACCTACTGCACACACAGAGCACAGAGCAAAGGCCTTTAAAATGCCCTCCAGTTTCATTTAAAATAGCTTCTGTAAGGTTTTGCAGCTTGGGTCTCCTGAGCAGCAGCAGCTGTGATGAAGGCAGCAGGTTGTTGTGCCAGTACAATGTGGAGGTGACACTTAGCTACATCCCAACAAGTTTCCAATCCCATGGAATAGCCAGAAGGTGTTCAGTTGAGGTTGAAACTAGCAAGGGCTTCTGTGAATGCTAGTTTTTTTGGTCTTGCCTGTGGTCTGACTTTGATGTCTAAGAAGTGTGAATTTCAGCCAGAGCTTTTCATTTGTGGTTGCAGGTTTGTTTTCTGTGTCGTTCCTCTGATGCCCAATGAGATGTGTGTTCGTGTTCAGCCTTTCCTCAGTGAGAATGTTGACACCAGGCCCTTCTGCCTTCTAATCAGTGCCTATTTTCACAAAACTTATGAGAACTTAATTATTTTCTAGACCTCTATCCTTCTGTCAAGTTGAATTGAACAAGGCCAACAGGTTCAAAAGTTATTAGGGGGAGGCAAAACAAACACAGCATGAGTGCATTAACCTTGTTTTCACAGGAACTGGGCTGAAAGTCCTCTCTCTCCCTGCCCAAACACAGAGGTCTGGAAGAAATGTAACCCCTCACTTTGGAGTAGAAGACCACTGCTAACTCCTGAGGTGAGAAGAAGACATGCAGGAGATATGTTCTTGGGAGCTGTTGGCTCCTGCCAGATCTAACACCTCACCTTTGGATCAGCTGTTGAAAGATCCCAGAAAACAGTTTTTTCCTCACATTGCTTCCAGTGACAGTGAGTTAAAACATCAAAATGCTTGGTGCTGTAAGGAAGAACACGCAGGTGCTGGATGGGCACATTCTGAACCATGTCTGTGTGTGTGCTACTGCAGCACAGCGTGGTGTACAGTGAGAGACTGTCTGCCTTCCTGGCAGGGGAGCACTGCTGGGGAAGGGCTGGCCCAAAAGACTGGCACTGCCCAAGCTCACATGGCTCCCACACGGGCTGGCAACTGCTGCCTCTGGGGAGAGACTGCCCGGGGATCTGACATGAGGCATTGTGCTCTCTGCCTGCGCATTTGCACCTAAGAAGAGCTGATCTATAAAGCCAGTCTTGAAAACATCTTGGAGCTACGTTTGCTTCCGAGCTAGCGCTGCTCTGGCAGGCTGCCCAGGGATTTAGGCTCGGCTAATCCAAGCTTGGCTCTCCATGGCAGGCACCCATGGAACAAAGGGAATAATGCTTCCACAACCCCATCGAGCTGCTGGTCAGTCTCTCAGCCAGGTGCAGAAAGTGGGCTAGGCAGCCCTCAGTGAATTGTCTTGGATCAGAGAGGGCCGAATTCCCAGCAGGGGTGGGCAGACAAATCTATAGAGATTTTCTTGCCATAATTTCCCAAGTCTGGGAGCATCGCACACCAAGCCCCCAGTGCCTGTGTGTTTCACACAAACTTTGAAGCCAGCTGTGCTGAAATTCATCACTGTTGCTTTCTGTGCAGGCAATCTTATAGAGAAATATAAAAAAAAAAGAAGCCAAGGATGAAAATAAATTCAGTTTTCAGCTCTGCTATATGTTATGTCCTTAGGATTATACTGATCATTGATTTTTAAACATTAATAGGTTAGAGCTGATACAAGCAGTGCCAGTGCTGTAAGAATGATAACCACATGTAAAGGATTAGGGTTACAAGCAGTTTGTGAGATGCTATCATCTGTTGTTTAAGCATTGCCTAGTAATTTTTTAGTCTTAATGGTCGACTAAATGGGTTTTTAACTGGGCTGTCTATACATGGAACCTAAATGTAAATGTGATTCAGGTTTTACTCCTTTTGCATCTTTGGCTGTTATGCTGCCCATTAATTTGCTTTGATTACATCCCTTTTCCTAGTTCCTTCTGTTCACTGAAACACTCTGTGTGGGTTTGATTGGCAGAGGGATGCACACCCTTCAGATCACTTTTGGGAATGATCAGGTAAGAGTTACACCCATGAGGACTGCTCACAACTGCACCAGGGAGTCTTCTGCAAGCCACAACATCTTTTTAATCATAATTTGTCTTGTAAGGCTTGAATGACAGAAGATGTGCTTGCCCTGCTGAATCCCTCCCTCCTCTGCCTGTGCTGCAGGAGCTGCAGACTCACAGCCATCACCATGTGTGCTCACTTGCAGCCATTATAGAGCAGATTTGAAATAGTGCCTTTGCTTAAATGGTTGCAAATGTTTCCCTGTTATTTCACTGGCAATCAAGCCAGTACTTTATTTTCCATTTATTTTCTCTCCTGTGCTGAGAAGTGGGAGAATACTCTGCAGCTGCAAGATAGAAACCAGAACCAGGGGAGCAGAAAGGTGCACCAAAAGACAGGCTCTGTCATTAAGCAAAATGTACTGCCCCGAGCACACATTTCAGTCCCTGTTTCTTGCAGCCTGAGCATCATTTTTACTGCCCTGCCATGATCTTCTTGCACCCAAACATATTAAGTGCCTTAATACACCTCTGAAGTAGCCTGAAGTGTCCTGAACCCTAATTTCCATCTGGTGTTCCCACTTCCACAACTTGATTCAGGTCTCGGACCAAAGCCAGCAGAAGGCAGGAAGGTTTTTGGGTGGCTCTGGTGGCACTGGAGCTGGAGCCCCGGGATGTTTCCCGGTGCCTGCCCCTCTCAAGCACGTCTGTCACTGCTCCTTGGCACGGCACAGCCCGTGATTAGCATTTCCTTCCTACGCCAGCCCTTCACGCCGCCGCTTCAACTCTGACTTTTTGTTTTCCTCCTTCCCCCTTCCCAGTCAAAGGGGAGAACAATTCCTGGAAAAGAAAAATGCTCTTTCCCCTGCATCGCCGAAACCTTTGCAGGGAGCTCTGGGGAGGAGAGTGTAGACTTTGGAGAACATATGGCTAAAAGCATTTGGGGGTTTTCAGATGGTAAATGACCGATGAGGTCTCAAAGGGGTTTTATTTATAAATGATAGACTCCTGAGAGAGAAATAATTGCTGCTCTCCCAGGCGTAAAAAAGCAATTCACCTGACATAAAACCCAGGGATAAAATTAGCTAAATGAAAGCAAGATATGGCAACTGTATTAAGCTGGGTTTTTTTTTTTTCTTCCCTCTCTCTTCCCTGCTGAATGGTGAATCATTTAAATTTTGTTTTCCTCTCCTTTCTTGGAAGGAGGAAAAAAAAAAAAAGAAAAAGCCAACGCCAAAGCAGTGCCTTGGGTCTGAAAGAACAGATGGTGCCCTGGGCGGCCCTCCGGAGCGCTCGGCAGCGTGCATTCCTCCACTCCAGCGCTCAGATAACTGAGTTATACAGCACACGACCATCTGGTGTATGACACATCTTGTGTCCCCCGGACAATGCCCCAGCAAACCTCTTCAGGGGAGAGGTTAGTTTCTAGGGTAACAGCAGCATGTGCAGCTCCAGGCCTTATTGAGATTCAGGGCTCCTCACTTGTCCCTATTCTTCTCCTCCCTATTGTTGTCACTTGAGCTTTTGCTGCTTGGTTACACCGAGACTGACAATATCCATCAGTATTTTGTCCCCGGCCCAGAAACCATTGTCTCCAAATTTTGTTTCATTATTTATGTTTTCAATATCCAATGGTTGACTGAAGCATCTGCTGTAGAGTGATAAGGCAAGTGCCTATTGAGGAGTGCTGCTGCCTGACAACGATGGTTTGAATTATTTAGGTTGTGGTTGGACAAGCATTTGCAAAAGGCAAGGGTACCCGTGAAGCACTGAGGTGACTTTATTTATTTCTCTGTTTCAGGTTTTTTTAGGTGCTCACATCTTTTAATCCAGACCCAAAAGAAGCTTAAAGCCTCTGTAGAGAAGTCAGTTCTGAAGAAGTAGCTCTGCTCGTTGACTGGAGGCCTCTGGATGTTTCCTTGTGGGAAACTATTTGGGACTGGAAAAACAAAAAAAAAAACAAAAAAAAAAAAAAAAAAAAAGGCTTCACCTTCCTTTTAATTTTTTGTGGGGTTTGTTTTAAAGCAGCTTTGGGGTTTGAGTGCTCAAATTCTCCACTCATTTTAAGAGTCGAAGCTTGGCTTATAACCATGACCAAGCACTATGCACAGTACTCTAAAATTCTGTTTCAGCAAGCTGAAATTAGCAAAGTGAAAAAGTAGCTGTTTTCTCCACGAATAGAAGATGTGCCCCACTGAATCTTTTACCCTGTTACAGAACAATTATACCAGCAGTGTTACCTTCCTCACGTATCTGTAATTGTCACAACCAGAAAAAAATCCCCCAAATTCTTCATATATCTGTGTGAAGTAGACTGTTCATTCAAGGAAATAAAAACACCTGGCCAAAAATGTAAAACATCAAGCATGAAGTTTAAGCATTAAAAACACACGACTAAGAAAGTACCACTGATGTCTAAGAAAAATTTGCTTTACTGCTGGCCTTAGTCAAGGTATGAGTAACTTTAAAATAGTGAACTGCACCTCAGGTTCAGGTCAAGTATCTGAGAACCAGCAATAACAGTTAAGAGAGGTTCTGTATACATGTATCAAATAATAACTATATATACTGGTATTCTGATAAGTTTGCCATAACATCAAGTCTGATACACATTTAAAAAATGGAGATTGTACTTTCAAAGTAACACTTGTAAAATACAGATATATGACCTTAAAGGCAATTTTTTAATCATTCGCCTAAAATGTTTCAGATCTGCTCTGAGGAAAAGAGGAAAAAAATTTTAGGGTTTTCCCCTCATGAAACATCATCTTTTTTGTAGACTTCAGAGCTGGTAGAAGAAAATAACAAGATGCAATCTTGAGTCTGGTTTTAAATATTCTAATGAAACGCAGTTTTGAGTTGCAGCATGTTCTGCCCCTGACCTGCCTGTGAGGTGTGCCATGGTAAGTGCATTTGCTTCATCACGTGCTTGAGATGGCATGTGATCACAAAACAGAGACCACACCAGGGTGCAGGTGCAGGAGGAGAAAGAGCTGATCATGGGCAAGCCTTGCTTAGCTGTGTTTTGCTTGGCAGCATTCAACAGTGAGGAGGAAGGGATGGAGTTCCTATTTTCCTGTCTTAAGTGTTGAAATTTGTCATCAATTTGCTCCTGCAGAGGCCTCTGTGTTATCTCTGTAGGTGCAAAACTCTCCACTTGGCCAACCAGGCAGGGCCAGCAGGGAAGGTGTGGAGAAGCACCTGGGCTTCAGGTGTTTGTGGATGCTCAGGGAAGGTCCATACAGCCAGTTCTGTCATACAGACTGCAAAAGGATCTCAGTTGGGCAGCCTTTTTCCACTTCTCACAGCCCTCCTACCTCCTCTGTCCCAGCTTCAGGCATGGGGAGCTGCAGCCCTGAGGTGCCTCAGCATCCCTCCAGCTTCAGGGCATGAGAATAAATGAAAGTGAACCAGAGCAGGCCACCCCCTCCTGCAAAAGGTGCTTTTCTCTTCCTGTGGTACAAGGTGAGGTATTTCTTTAAGAGTTGTGAAAGCTGCCAAGCCTTCAGCTGGAGTGCTGTGTATCAGTCTGGTTACTTGAGCTGGCTGAGTCTTTCCTGAAAGTGGCACGGAGCAGGAGAAGGGTAACAAGGGTGGTCAGAGGAATTAAGGGCCTCCATTAGGAATTTCTCTGTCTAACCCAACAAAACAAAAGGCTAAAGTTGGTTTCCATAAACATACAGGAAGGAAAATTGCTGTTTCACCCAAAGGGCAATGTTGCCATGAGAAAAAATACATAAGTTGTCCACAAAAGGATTTTTGAAGGTTTCTAAACATCAGAGAAGGGGCTTTCTGCAATAGCACTCTGGTGAAAATATAGGGAGCCAAACCTCTGAGCTTTAAGATGTGACTTAATCAATTTATGAAAGAGATGATGGCTTGTGATTGCCTGCAAAGGCAGGGAACTGGTCCTCGTGACTCAGGACATCTCTCCCTCTCCAGTTTTTCATCAGTTTTAAAGGCAGAAAAGCCCATTAGATCATCTGGTCTGAACTTCTGTATGATACAGGCCATAGATCTCAACCAGTTACTCTTTGCTGAGCCCAGCAATTTGTCTGACTTAGGCATTATCCTACCATCACCAGAGAAGGAAACATTATATATATATATCTATACTTATATGTATGTAATTTCTGATCACCATTTAAAGAAAAGTGAAGGCAAGTGACACATGCAATATGGAATCAGGTGAGAGAACTCACTTCATTTCTAGAATTTTTTGCCTGCAGACTTCAGCCTAGAAGGGTTTGTCCAAAGGAGCTGTTTTTATTTCCCTCGTGGTAAAGAGGAAGTGCCATTTTCTCACGTCTGATCACTGCAGAGTGAGGAAGGTGAGCCAAGCAGATACTGCATATTGCAATACCCCTGCCTTTACTGGCTTGTCACTTTAGGGGAGCTGATTAGGAGCAAATGGGAGTGAAAAGAAAGCCCAAGGTGTCTCCATCTGTGAAAGCAAAGGCTGCTTACAGGAAAAATCTCAGCTAAACCAGGAGGGTACCTTTATCTTTCCCATTTTGCACGGAGGAAGGACAGCCACAGAGTATAAAGCTTTGGTCAATTACAGAGGAAGTGATCATTTTTCCAGGATTTTACTAAGACATCTCTATACTGTTTGAGAGCCACACTTGACCATGCTGCTCTGCCTTTGTCCAAACCTCCGAAAGCCAGATGAAGCCAACCAGTATTTCATACAATCTGTTTCATTGACAGCATAGCAAATGGCCTCTTAGCAAAGAGGTTTCTCTTTGGAAAGGATCACTGAAAAGTCAGAAAAGCAAATTAAATTAAGAAGCATAAAGCAGAGTGCCATGGGCAGAGGACATAAGAATTTACTGCTGTTTGTGTGTGATCTAAGAAGTCAAAGGTACTGAGTTTTTCCAGGAATATCTCAATACTTTCATACTTTAAAAAAAGAAAATCATGGCACAGTCTGTTTAGAGGAAAAAGCAAAACAAAACAAGGGGGGCTGTGAGACATGATGCAATTTGCATCTAAATACCTTTTAGAGATAAGAACGTGTTCAGAGGAAAACACAGTATTGCCAGTTCACGAGACTTACTTTCTGGTATCTTTGTGGGAACCAAATGAATTGCAAAACATCTGCAAGGTCCAAAGTGTCAATTATGCCTTTATGTAGGTGGAGGAAATGTCACATGATGGAGGCAGTCATTGGACATGGTCAATTGTAGGGTTTTATCCTTTGCTTAGCCTTAAAGCCTCGCTCAACAGTCAGGTTAGACAATGGCACTGTCAGAGCGGGAGATGGATCAGTTTGGCCACTCAGAGGAGTTGCTTATCAGCACAGAAATTGTCCCCAGCCTCGGACAGCGCTGACATTTCACTTGCAAAGCCTGGCTCAGGGCTGCTTCGAACAAGTAGGCTTCCAGATTTGCACGTCTAGAAGCGGCCAAACGAAAAAACGAGCACAAAGCACAGATATCAGCTAGGATTTGCAAAAGTAATCATGCAAATGAAGTAGTTTTCCAAAGTTTCCCTTAGACCAGATCTGTGTTTCTTTGTCAGATTTCTCCTCCACAATTTGTTTTTAAAAATGCCAACTTTGCAGAAGCATCTTACAGGAACATATAAAAGGAGGTTGTGCATCATTCAAGGACCGTAGGAGCTGCCAAACGAGAAGAATGGTTTTGAAAGGCCCATATGTGTGACTCTGAATGCAAAATATCCTCATTTTAATGGCTTGTGTGTTACAGTTTATACTGAGCGCTTCGACAAGCCCCAGTAATACTCTTTCTGGATTTGCAAACTTGCACTGCTTCTCCAGGAAACTTTTAAATCCAGCAACATTTGTAATACACAGTTTGTGTGTGTTTTACAACAGACAATGTCTGCACAAAACAGCATCTACAGTCTGTAAAATAGCACAGAAATGCCACTGGCACAGTTTCCAGCTGCGCTCCAGGCTGGGTTCTGATCTCTAGTTTACACCATGGTTGATCACTCTCTAGTCCATGCTCTCCATGTGCCAGGTGACATGTTTAGGTCCTTCAAAGCCCACACAGATGCTGTGAGAACCTGTGTGCAACAGTTACCTGCAAGAGGGGATCTGTAGGGGACATTCTTGTGGCATTTAATGGAGGACATTTCTGCTGAAGCACCAGAGAGTCCTGCAAAATGGGACAGTTTCTCCAAAGTCTGGTTTCCAGGTCTGTGCAAAGAAAATCAACAGCCTGAATTGCATCAGCCTTGTCAACTCCACAGCTGCAACCATCATCCTCTTATTCTTTAATTACACATTGTCACATGCAGATTATTGGCATCAGCTCCCTTCCCATCATGGAGGCTTTGGATTGAGCTTGTAAACACTATTTTTAATTATTATATTATTGCATCAATATGGATGCTTTTGTAAAGTCTGCGTGACTGGGCAAACGTGTCTGGCTTGACTCTGAGTGTGTGTCCTACCAAATGGGATGCCATTTGCAAGATATGAGCCAGGCTGGATAAGAAAATGAGCAGCAGATGGGGGAAGGAGGAGGCAGGGAGAGGAACTGTATGGTAATTAGTAAATAAGCCTTTTTGACACGTGTGTTTCTGCTGTTGGACTGTGGTGGTGTTGGTGCTCACACTGTAACACCACCGTGTAACCTCCAGGAGAAAAACAAGAGCCCGAATTATGTAACTTGCAAAAAGTCTTTTTAGGGTCAATGGAGGAATCTGGGCCAAGGCATTCTAGACCTGTGTTGTGATCCAAGCAAGGAGATAAATGAGCAGAAAGGGAGACATGCAGAACAAGTGTTTTCTATTGCTTTAGAAAGCAGGCAGCCAAAACTGGAAATCAAACATCAAGAACTAAATCCATTCTGAATTTTAAAAGCCTTCATACTGTTTTAACTTGGATTTTCGTGTTTAGTGTAGCTATGTTTACCAGTGCAGTGTGAGATAGATTTTGGGAGAGATTTTACCTGCAGGAGGAGTTCAGCCCCCCGCTGAACTCCCAATCTCTGCATCCTCCTGCCCTCGGCCTGAGACGCTGTTCAGTGCTTGTTCTGCCTAAAGTACTGGTCAAAAGCCTGGCTTAAATTAATATACCCAAGAGAAGAAGGATGGTTTTGCTCTGGTTGTGGCCAGTTGTCAGTAACTAAACAAGTTCTGACAAGGTAACCCACACACCTGGAGAAGTAAAGCAACTGAAAAGGGGATGGAATTTGCTCTGCTGGGGAGGAGTAGGTTAGTAACCAAAATGACAGCATTTGTTTAAAGTTTGTTGGATAAGCCTACCAAGACAGGTATTCCAGGAAAGGGTGGAGTTCATATCACAATTCCAGGAATGGAAAGGATTGTTATGAAGGGAGCAGACGCAGATCATGTGCACTGCACGATAAACCCACTGGACAGGTCTGAATTTGGGATGGATTACAGCAACATGAGTTTGGCTTCCTTTTGAAAGGGATCATGAGGGAAGACAGCTATACAAGACTGTTCTAGCAGCAAAATTGCTTGAAGGGATGATTCCTGGAAGCTGGTTTTAGTCTGAAATGTATGGCAAGTTTCCCTGTGCCAGTGAAGCTTGTGTAAGTAACATCTCTGCTAAAAAAAACATTTAATATGGTATAAAGTCCAGCATCTGATGGTGAATGCATCAGGCTCCAGCCTTCAAAACCTCTCTAAAGGAAAACAGTAATTGCTAGGAAGGGTCAGACTGTTGTCCATCATCTCTGTGGGAGAAAATGGCTTCTATTTAGGAGGGGGAAAAGTCACACAAAACTATACCATTTCCAACTGGACAAAGCTATCTGTTAGAATTTCTTATTTCTGTATTGGTTAATGTCCTTTCACATGGTCAGAAGAATTATCTAGCAACTGAACTAAGCTCAAAACAGAAGTGTCCAGTCCCTCCTCTTCTAAGCTCTTGTCATGAGGAAAAGAGCCCAAGAAAATGTTTTATGGACTAATACTCTTTTGGGTTCTTGAGAAGTGGACAAGTAAGCAACCAATAGGGATAGATTCCTTCAGAGCCAGTTGTGCATAGAAAAATGCAGATTTATCAGGAGAGAAATTTCAATTTCTTCAAAACTTTATGCTGCAGGGTCAGGGACTGCATCATTCCTGTCCTCTATAAAGGGTGAGGTGGATGCCAATGGCTCCTCTCAGCAGCTCTTTTTTTCACCTGAGAAGACTCCACAATTTTACAAACCCAAATGTAAGAGATGGACTTTTTGTCACACACTTATCTCAAACATAGGCAAAAAGAATTGGCATTTCCCAAGCATGCTGAGAAAACACCAGATGGGGACTATCCAGCTGGTAGTTCCCTATGGACTTGGGAATATTGGTGGCATTTCCAGCTCTACCCTGCCTTAAAGGTTAGGATAGAAAGTTAGGAACTACCAACATGTTTGTATTGCAAAACAACGACTGTTTTTTCTCCAGCTGCCTTGTGCCCCCTCTCTGGCAGATTCCCTGCTCACAGGTCAAATGAGAAGGCAATTTTTGCCATCATCGAAATGAGGATTCATGGAGATTGCATAAATGCACTGCTCCTCCAGGCCTGACTACCTCCTGCTGGAGCTGGTAAAAATACTGTTAGGGGATGCAGTGGGAGCTGAGCCAGGCTTAGCACTCTCGTGGTTACACAGACCATAGCATGAAGGTGGATGTCTCCCAGGAAACCAGCCTGCCACAGCCATTTGCTGCTAGATGTCACACTGTGGCTTGAAATGAATGGTATTTAGGCTATGAACAGGGAATACAGTGGTTTAAAACAGCAGCTTTGCCATTACTTCACCGATGATGGTCTGGTGATTTGTTTTCTGAGTTGCAGCTTCTGAACACATTGGATTATCCTAAAGTTTTTGGATTCTTTTGTTACCAAAAGGAGCTTTTTAGCTCTTTATTTGAGGAGGCGGAGCTGAGAAGTGTGATCAGATTACAAAGCATCCTGGAAGTGGAAAAAAACGTAGTTTGTATGCACCTGGCACATAATTTATTTCAGCTTGCAGCCTCTGAGCACTGCTTTGCCCTCTGCCAGCTCCATGATGTTCACAGGTGTGGGGCAGCCAAGCAGGAATACCCCCATGAATAAAACTCCTCCCTGCTGGTTCTTTGTTACCTAATTCCCTCGGCAGAGAGCCTTGGAAAAGACCACGTCCCGGGTGGACAGTGCTACCAGAGTGATCCCAAGGAGGATGGAGGGGCACTTATCTAGGGGTGATGTTTTAATCTTTCTGTGTTTCTCTATAGAGGAGTCAACAAAACACTTAATCATCTCCTTTCTCTGTTAAATACAGGTAAGGAAAGCTTAGCACAGTGGGGGCTTTTGTCTTGGTTGGGTTTTTTAGTTTTGGGGTTTTTTTGGGGTATGTTTTGGAGTTGTTAGCTAAGTAGGTTTGCCTCTAGTAGAGAAACCTCCTCTATGCTGTTTATCAGGAGAAGATCAAGAGCAGAAAACGTGCACTGGGCTGCCATAAAAGCCCCATCATCTGTGGGGCTGTTTACTCTCCAGTACACAGCCAGGGTTTAGCCAGGTACCCTGCACAGGGCAGCCATGCAATGTCCTGTTTGGCAGGTGTATAAATGCTACTGATGGAGAAGAATTTCAGCTCTTGGGGTCTCAGCAGCTGCTCACCTCAGGGTCCTCTAGGAAGGAGCCAAGGCAGATCAGACTGGGGCAGGTTTTTAGCATATCCTTCTTCACAGTGCAAGGTCTTAATCCCAAATCTATCCACATGTGTGCTCCTTCTCCATCTCAGGGCTCCCCACTTACCCTGGGAATGGTCCCCCTCTAACAGATCCATTCACTGCAATTTCATTTGCTTAGTTTTCCTCCTTTTCCATACTCAACTGCACAAAAAATATGTTAAGGCAAGTTTCCCATACCTAATCAGCAATGTAAGGTCCCTGTGTTTCAATGAACTCAGCCTAAACCCTCCTGAAAGATGGATTCTGGCAAGAACAAAGCACCAGCCAGCCTGAACTATGGACCAGTTGAGATGGCCACCATGAGGAAACAATATTTTCCAAGTACAGGCACAATCCTGCCCTTTAGTTCTTCACTATTTTGAGTAAACCTTTTTTTTTCTCTTTATACTCTTAGTGTTGGCCTCACTAGTCATACTATATTTTTTTGGACCTCTAATGTGTTTGTTCAAACAGCATTTGTTAGGATTTGAAACTCATCTCCTCTGTTTGAGTACTACTCCTGTCCCTTTTTTGTCCACTTGTCACTCTGGGATTCTGTATGTTTTGTTACCTCTTCTTTTTACTAAATATTCCTCTTAAAAATACTGCATAATGGTAGATCTTGCTCCTGGAACAACTCTGCCACCTTTCTTTGGCCAAATTACACATACACCAGTTATTAACGAAGCATTATCTAACATGACACTTGGAGTTTTTAAAATCTATCCAAAAATCAACATTTAAGTGCTTTAATTTTGCCATCACTCACCTGGCTATTGTGAAAAAGCATTATCCTCATTTTAAAATCACTTCAGGTGTTTTTGTACAATAAAATTATAACTGTACGTACTTGTCTTAAAAATCATCAGGGTTACTCATTATATTCTCTGGGTTATCACTAGAGATTTAAATATGCCATGTGCTCTGTGGCCAATTAAAACACTTGCTCTGTGATTTCCATTCTAATTGCAGCAGTCAGATTGGAGTCTGGAGGGATTGGGTTTGGAGGAATTTAGTAAGAATGGAGCAGGTGGGAAGCAGGATGGCAACAAGGGTCAAACTTTGTTAATCACACATGAAATACAGGGATATGTTTTCAGGAAAATAGAAATTAAGCTTTAAGAAATCAAACCTTCTAGCCCAACCACATGGATAAATATCAAATTAGTCAGAACTTTATTATTGCTTTCACTGGTCTAAAAAGGCAGAAAAAAATTTAAGGTTTTGGAAGGGCACCTGGGGATCTCAACTGGTAATTGGAAAGCCAACGCAATTCACTCCCTTTATCTCAAAACCAGGGTAGTTCTGAAGTGCTGCATTAGAAAAGTGTCAGATACAAGCTGTTCCAGTGACAACCACCTTGTTTGAGAAGTCCAGCTGCTGTGAGAACAGGAGCAACACAAAGTTTTCTGTTTTCTCACTCCAGCGTGATCAGCTGCCCCTTTGCACACCCCTTAGCACCATGCAGGTATTGGTAAAACCCGCTGTGTTAAGCCTCACGAGAGTTGTATCTCAACGGGGTTGAAAAAGTGACTTTAGCTCCTGGTGGGTGGCTTTGGAGAGGTGTCTCTGTTCCAAACAGACTTGTTATTTGTTGCCCCTTTTCTGCCTGTAACCCTTCCCTTGTCACCAGAGACTGCACGCGTTATCTCCACAGCTCCGTTTAACGAGTCTGGAGTAGCAGCTTCATTTCTTGCTCAAGGTTAAGGTCTTCACGACAGGAGCAGAAGTGGAACTTCTCACACACCTCCTTCCCCAGAAACACAGCAGCACGTGAGAAAATGTTGTCAGTGCCTCTGCTTGTCCTCCCCTCACTGCCTTTAGGCTCATCCCCCAAAACTGGGAGGTGAAATTGCAGCAAGACATGGCACGACCTTACACGTTTGTTGCTCTGCTCTCTTTTTCCAGATGGATGCTCAGCAGTTTTGGGCGGCGACGTGTCTGTGTGAGTCCAGTGCAGTGTAGATTTTGGAAAATGGCTCAAACGATCTCTTTTTTTCCCTAGAATGCCTGGATGTGGGGGATGCAGGGAGTTCATCCCCACGGTTCCCATCCTCCTCCACCTTTGGCTGCCACACTGGCCACTCCAGGAGCAGCCCAGCGGGGTCTGCGCTGGGGATGTTCATCCTTCCCGGGAGGAATTGCCTGGGCGCGCTCTGTGCTCCCGTTTGCCGCGGAGGAGCGGCGGGGACCCTGGGGAGGGTCTGTCCCCTCCCGGCGTGCGGGGGCGCGGCGGGGCCAGCAGAGGGAGCGCACACGACGCGGTGCTGTTGCGGCCCCGCTCCCGGCCCCGCCGCGGGGTGCTTCGGGGATAAACGAAGGCATTTCCCAAACCGCCCCGTCTGGCCCTTTCCCCACCCCGGGTGCAGCCCGCGCGAATGCGATTTTTGCATCGTTTTGCGTTGTAACGTGGTTTGGGCAGTTCCTGCTGCAGGGCTGAACCCGCGCCCTAAGGGTTGTGACTTTTGGCTTTGTCCTCCAGAGCATCTCTTCTCTAAGCCACACTACCAAATCCACAAATACCTTTCTAAGCAGACACCGTATCTAGGAATGTCGTCCTCAGTATGCCATTGATGCTTTAAACGTGACCATCACCTCTGCAGTCTCCGTGAGCATCTCTGATTACAAGTGCTGGAGCTTTCACAGCCCCATGGGATATGCAGCCCAGAGAGTGACAATTGAGCTCAGTCCCAAACTCCAGTGGCCCTTGATGCAGAATTGGTTGGAATAAGTCTTTTGCATGAAAATGATCAAAATTTAAAAAGAAAATCAGGTCGTACAAAGAAAAGAAAACTCTTGAAAAGACTCCTTAAAAAAAAAAAGAAATATTTCTGTATCTGCCACTCAGAAAGGACCAGCTGCTTTATAGACAAAATCCACCCCAAAGAGCCTGTGATGTGAGACCCCAGACTCGCAAACCAATGGGGAACTCCTCCACGTGCACAGAAATCCATAGATTTCAAGGGAGTCTGCATGAACCATTTTGCAGTAGACCTGAAGCCAGTCACACAGATTGGCAATGTGACATCGGTTTGTCCATTGCCCTTCATTATATTCTTAGCCCCCCTTCCTCGTGCCCTAGCTAATCTTTATTTTCCATGTACAATGAGGGAAAATGGCTACTCCAGATGTCTCTAAGCTCCTCTCAAAAGCCATTATCTGGTAGGTCTCTCTAGAGGACTGTGCTAACTGTGGGAGTGTTGCTTAGTGGATAATAGTACCTATCCTCTATTTTCATGCTCCTAACAGTGAAAGATCTGGAGTTGTCTAACACATTTTCAAGCAAATCACCAAGACAAGCAATAGCAAGGATGATGGGGAAGGAAAAAAAAGCACATGTTGGAAGGACCTGGGCATTTTTGAGGAGGATTAAGACTAATCAAGCTTAGATCTGCAAAGACTTCTTCTTTCCTTTCCTGACAAGCCCCAAGCATTCCCTGCCCTGTGAATGTTTCCTACTCTCTACTTTTGTGTTCTTACTGTCTTTCTCTGACCTTTCTAAGACTTGGTTTGCAGCTGCCAAAGGTCCCCTCCATTCAGGCTGTGTGGGTTGTTTCACTTCCAAACTGTCTTCAACTGCACCTTCTGAATTTGGAGGGATTAGGCAGTCAAAAGGAGGTAAATAGAATGGTGTCTGGCTTGCAGAAGACCCAAATATTTAGTGAGGTGGCAATACCTTCTAACACAGTGATTTATTCTACTTCTCATTTCTGAGTGCAGTCCCATCAGAAGAATACAGAGGGGAACCATGTGAAGGGGGAATGAAGAAGCTTGTGTTGTTCCTCTCCTATGCACTCTCAGAAACCTGGGGCTCTTTGGAGGCTGACACAAGGCAAACCTGAAACACGCTCATCCTGGAGGAGTCTGTGATTGCCAGTACAAGTACTGCTGCTGTGCCATCCTCTCTTTAATTCCCCTGGTGGGGCCGAAGCATTTCATACCCTCTGCCAGGAGCCCTGGTGGTCCCAGCTGCACTCACTCCATGCTGTGGCTGGGGCTAGCAACACAAGAGGAATTGCAGGGATGGAAACTTGTTCCACTGAGCTGTATATAATCTCCTGTCCAAATCCACCAGAAAGGCATACATTTGTATGCTGGGATTTCTGTACTAAGGCTGGAGGGTAGAAAAAAAAACTTTGAGGCTAAGTCAAATCCGTATTATTCTTCAGAGTTTGCCAGTGGACAGGGCTGTCTCAGGACATGAGGTGGGCAACTACTTAAAGCAAGGGAGTGCTTGAGGCAGCAAACCAGCCTGCAGTCTGTTCACCTATTCCAGGGCACCATGGCTGCTGTGGTCAAGGCTGGGATACAGGAGCAGGCATCAAGGAAGATCATGGCCTTGCAGAGGTAGGTAGCACTGTGTGCTTCTGGAATTGTCCCTGTTCCCATCAGGGAGCACAGTGTGTCAAGCATGTTTGGGCAGTGGAGCAGCAAAAAGCAGTCCCACCTGCACTGACCAAGACCTTCCAGCTGGCTCTGCCCTAGCCTGGTGCTCGGATCAGGTAAGGTGGTGAACCACATAAAATCAGATACTGAAATAGCCACATACACGCATGCAGGTATAAATAGATACCCCCTATGCAGGAAACACAGAGATAATAGATTCCTCTTAGACATATGTTTGAGCACTTCTGCTTTGGTTATTACACCAGCAAATATCTTTGGAGAAAAACCTGTCAGCCTTTCTATCTTTTTACTAGAGAGTACATAGATTTACCTGTGCCTATGCATCGAAGTAATACATAAGCCAGATTTATCTTACCATCTCCTAAATATCCCATGATTTAATAAGATATAGAAATTTGTCATTCTGTTTGTAATGTCTTCAAGACACACAGCATATTGTAGGCTATAGTATTGGTGCCTTAGCTAAGAAATGGGTCCACAGCAGCTCAGGCAGGCTTTTCTTTTCTTGTTGCTGGTACAGGTCTTTTTTAGTCCTATTACTAAGTGACAAAAAATATGCTCACAGCTGCAGCACTCTGATCCATGTTTGATACCAGGTTTGGGAGTGGCTGTGGCTAGTACAACAGTCACAAGGGTAGCCAGAGGAGCCAAGCCATTGCCTTCAATTAGGTGGCCCACTTGGCTAGGGGTGCTGCTGCTTTGTTCAGTAACCTTTATGATATTTTTTTCTAACTGTCACATGCTTTTTCCTGCCTTTTACAAAAACCAAATCCGTATTTTCTGTCTCCTTCAAGAATGAAACTCAACCTTAACTGCTAATAAATTCATTTGGGGGACCACAGAACATTAACATGAGGCAAATATGAGGCAAAGATGCAAAATTAGCCTGCATGCCACCCATGTGACGAGGATCTATCCAGCTGTGGAGGGCTCTTATTTTAAAGACAGTAGCATCCGCTATGCTTAAAATACACCTCGAGGGCACAGCAGGGATTGTAACGTGTTAGAACCCGGTGCTGATCTGAGAGCCAGCCCCAGACCTTGCAAAAAGGGATGGTTTCTGCTCACAGCTTCAAGTGCAGCTCAGAAAGGACCTAAGAAAGAGGGAGAAAAAAGCAGGAAAGAGCTTATGCTTGGATGTCTAGGGCCATCTGCCACCGCAGAAGTACAATACTGGATTCTTGAAATGTAAAAATAGATCTCAAAAGAGACATGTTTTAATGAACTGAACACAAAGAAACATGGTCGAAATAAACTGAAAACAGAAGCAAGGTTCAAGGATCTGTTTGTTAAATGAACACCCAAAGCCAGAATATGTTTTTAGTGCTGGAGAATGCTGGCTGTCTGGTTTCTGCTAAAGCCTCCCGTCTCTCTTTGGGATGCGTGTGGGAGAAGGAGGGGGTGAATGGCAGCCCTTGTTTGTCCTCTCTTGAGGAATCTAATTATGTATCAATTGATTTCAAAGCCTGGAATAGTAACTCTCTAGAAAACACTCGCTCAGAGACATTGTTCCAATTTTCTCGTGTTCATAATTTATTCACCTCCGGTTTCAATGAGAAGGGTGCTCCCTCATACTGATTCGCTCCCCACAAGTCGCACAGAAAATCACAAGTTTGTGGACTTTTTAAAAAAACAGAACCAAACAAAACCTGCACACACAGAGCAGCGCTGTGAAGCGAGGGGAAGGCGTCTGGGCAAGCGGGAGGGAACAAAACGCAGCTCCTGCAACACGGGGCTCACGCACACCACTGTGGTGGGCAGCCCCCGCCATGCCCAGCTGGGAGCACAGCTCCTGCCCTTGCCCCTCGCTGCCAGCACAGCCTGGGAATACCCTGGGGGGCGAGGAGAGCTGTGCACCCCGAAGGAGCATTGCCCCTCACAGCACTAGGTGCCCTGAGCATCAGGGTGAGGTGCAGGCTGCTGCTGGTCTCCTGATGCTCAGTGTGCAGAAAAACCAAAGAAGTTTTGGTAGCCCACCCTGCAGCCCTGCTGCCCACCCTGCCTGCTCAGGCCAGCCGGCTCACGGCCATCCTGGGGTTTCTCTCTGCTCTGCGGCTCTGTGGGACCCCACGAGCCTCCAGCCCCCATGGAGGACCCCATCCCTGGGTACCCATGGGTCACCCCCGGGCCATCCCCGGCACACGGCATGGAGGGTGACCAACCAGGCCCATCGCCCTGTTAGCCCACAGGCCATGTGTACGGGGGGAATGTTTGGGGTGGGGGGTCCCCCGAAACCACAGCTGTTAGCTCGCAGTGGAAGGCGCCCGGTGCCCAGTGCCCAGCGCCGCTGCCTTGTGCCCACCCAGGGCAGGACCACGGCCCCCAGCCGGGCAACCCCTCCCCCAGGGGCTGGGCCCCCCCAAAACCCCGCAACGGCAGCGGGTTGGGCGGCTGGAATCCATCCCTCCCCCCTCCCCAGAGCAGCCGAGCCACGAGTCTCCTGTCATTCAGCCTTCTGCCCGGCTGATCACTGTGAAAAGAGCCGCCCCGGTGACAGAAACACATGAATATTGACTGCAAACAAACCCCGGGGGAGCGGCACCTGGGGGGCTGCGAGCGCCGCTCCCCGCTCAGCCCGCGGGGAGCGCGCTCACCTGCGGCGGGCCGCGGGCACACGCGTGCACGTATAGCCGTGCATGTACAGCCGTGCATGGAGAACCGTGCATGCACAGCCGTGCATGCTCACACACATGCACGTCCAGCCCTGCACAAGCCCCCGCACGCCCTCCCAGCCATGCCGGCAGCCCCGGTCCGGCCCGGGCGGAGGGTCCGGCCGGCTGCAGCCCTCCCGGGCCGTCCCTCCCCCGCGTACCTGCCGCGGGCCGGGGAGGCGGCAGCTGAGTCTATATAGCTGGTGGGTTATAATGGGGCTGTCCCCCGGGGGGGAGGACCATAAAAGAAACACGTTTCATTTACAAGTTTCCCCCAGCTGGCCCCCGACTTTAGTCCTTATTCCCTTTCTGGAGAGGGGATGGGGGGGAGATGGCTTCCCCACCACCACCACCACCCTCGCCCTCCCTTTTCATGTATCTACCCCA
Source organism: Rhipidura dahli (assembly GCA_013399225.1). Taxonomy (NCBI): domain Eukaryota; kingdom Metazoa; phylum Chordata; class Aves; order Passeriformes; family Rhipiduridae; genus Rhipidura; species Rhipidura dahli. Next base: position 10,687 of record VXAC01000617.1, on the reverse strand, counting down.
GGCCAAAATCTTTGCTTTCACTTCCAAATCCTCAAGCTTTCCCAGTTTAAAGGCAAGAGTCATAGGGGAAGGGGAGGGGGAGGAGACAAAAACTCTCGCACAGTTTTCTATTTCTTTTTGGGCCATGGCATCCCTGATTATCCCTCTCCGCTTTATCATTTCCATAAAAAAAAAAATATAAATAATTGCTNAGCCCCTATTAACCGCCTATTACTGCGGGTGGGGGCAGGGAAGGTGCAGATTTAAATGGCCTCTCCCCCCTCCCTTCAAACGCAGACAATTTTGATGAGTGGGTTTTTGTCCGGATGGTTTGTAATGGTGCCTGTTTTGGGGTGTCCCGGGGGGTCCGGGAAGCTTTAATTCGCTCACAAAGGCTCATTTGCAGGTCAATGCCATGGCACACTCGCCTCTCCCCTTTGCCTAAATCTCCTTTTGTTCCCCATCGCCTGCTCCTCATGCCAGATGGCCGCGGAAAATGCTAATTTTCTCT